>JACBWV010000524.1:102500-236561 GCA_013435795.1 Chlamydomonas sp. ICE-L
ACCATTGGGAATGTTTGAAACATAGTAATTCATCATCATCCATGTAGCTGCCACTGTTGCCGCCGCCCCATAAGCTGCTGTAGCGCTCAAAGGCTTCAAAATAGGTAATTAAATCCTTTTTTTTTTGAAAAACAGGTAATTAAATCCTTTTTTTGAAAAACAGCTTTAACCAGAGAGAGAGAGAGAGAGAGAGAGAGAGAGAGAGAGAGAGAGAGAGAGAGAGAGAGAGAGAGAGAGAGAGAGAGAGAGAGAGAGAGAGAGAGAGAGAGAGAGAGAGAGAGAGAGAGAGAGAGAGAGAGAGAGAGAGACTCTAGACCCCCCCCCCCCCCCCCCCCCCTGCCCTGGGCAAAATATGTGGTGAGTCTCTCCCCCAATAGCATATATGGACTGGTATTAAGTAGAGGAACACCCTAGTTCCACTCCCATGTCATTCCGAGGGCTAGAAAAAAGTGCCTGAAAAGTACCTAAGTTTTTGAAAATGTCAGATTTTTCCCTCGACCCTCCCCCCCTCTCCCCCCTGCGGCCCCAAACTTGGGAGGACCATTAATTGTTTTCTACTGCGCCAAATTAAGAAATAAAACCGGATTCTTTATCCTCTCTATGATATCTACAAAGTTGGGCGATGGGGTCATTTTGGTTAGAAGTTGCCCCCCCCCCTGACTACTAAAAATAACAAATTTGTTGTGCAAGTGCTAAAAGGTTGGAATGAGTTTACAATCAGCAACGACAAGTTGGTTTGCTGGTTTGGAGTTGAAGAGCAACAGAAACAGCAATTATAAATAGTAGGGTGCCCTGGCGGGTCCCCTGGAGGTCGGCCCAAAGAGCTGCTGAACGAAGCCTTTGACGGTGATGATACTGTGAGCATGCGTGTGTGTGTGTGTGTGTGTGTGTGTGTGTGTGTGTGTGTGTGTGTGTGTGTGAGGGTGTGTGTGTGGGGTGTGTGTGTGTGTGGGGTGTGTGTGTGTGTGTGTGTGTGTGTGTGTGTGTGTGTGTGTGTGGGGGGGGGGGGAGATGGGGGTAGGGAATCAGAGGCAGGTGGTGTAATGTTTGTTAAGCAGCAGTTGCAGCCTCCTTGGTGAAAGATGCACAAGCAGGTGCTTACTTATCCGTATAATTTAATATTTGGTGGGTCAAGAATCAATATAGCATGGCATGGTATTATTATTCAACTTGGTGGCCTGTAAGGCTAATGAAGTTAATAGCTCACTGACTCCCCGAAGTTCCATGGAGGCAGGTGCAGCAACTCCCGAGGCTACAGTTGCTAGTGCGCAACCTTTAGGTACTACTGCCTTTATTGTCTAAAAAACATATTAATTTTATGCCACATTTTTTACAATACTTGGCCCCTTGGTGATGCTTGGATGAAAGGCAGTCGCAAGAGGTTGTATTAGGCAGCTAAAGGCTGCCTAATATTTGCTAGTACAAACATAAACACAAACAAACAAACAACAAGTGCAAAACAGCAGATTTCCTTGTCAAGGACAATGCGCTGATGCAATGAGCTGCGAGAGGCACAGAGATTCGAATTTCCCAAGGGGAAATCATAGACATGATCCACGTCTTTAGATTTCAGTCGACGGGACAGGAGGGAAACGACAAATGAAAACGCTGCGTCCACAGTCCACAACCCTGAGATCCGTACGCGAAAAAATGCCCTCCGAGGTAAGCCGACCCCAGCGGGAATCGAACACGCGTCTCTTCCATGCGAGAGAAGTCGGTTTAACCGGCAAATTTGACTGTTGTTTTTACCAAAGGTGAAGAAAGTGAAGAATTTGAAGAAATCCCGTAAGCATTGCATCGGTCTGAGCCCCCTAGGGGGGCGACCAACAATACATTGAAACTTACAACTTATGAATGACAAACTAAAAACTACAAACTACAAATTACAAACTACACAGTACTAAGTACAAATTACAAACTACTAAGTACAAATTACAAAATACAAACTACGAACTACGAATTACAAATTACAAACTACAAATTACAAATTACAAAATACAAAATACAAATTACAACCTACAACCTACAACCTACAAATTACAAAATACAAATTACAAATTACAAACTACAAATTACAAATTACAAAATACAAGTTACAAACTACAAACTACAAACTACAAATTACGAACTACAAATTACAAACTACAAGCTACAAATTACAAACTACAAACTACAAATTACAAAATAAAAATTAAGAAGTACAAAGTACAAAGTACAAATTACCAACTACTAACTACAAATTACAAAATACAAATTAAGAAGTACAAAGTACAAAGTACAAATTACCAACTATAAACTACAAATTACCAACTACAAATTACTAATTACAAACTACAAGCTACAAATTACAAACTAAAAACTAAAAACTAAAAAATAACTAACTACAAGCTACAAACTAAAAATTACAAACTAATAAGGACAAATTACAAATTTGCTGTGCAAGTTATGAAAGCTGGGAATGAGTTTACAATCAACATCGACAGGTAGGTGTGCTGATTCGGACCTCAGGGATATTTTTTTTAATCAAAAAGAGGAAATCTTATTCCTTTTTAATTTATTCCTCTCTATTTCCCTCCCAAAACAGGATCCTAATTCCGAATTTGGTCGAATTGGGTCATTTTTAGTCAATTTCAGTAAAAAACAATGTTTAGGTTTCTTATTCCGGCAATTCCGGCCAAAACGGGGTCTCGTATTTCGATCAGAATGTATTCCGGAAGAAAACAATATCCCTATTGGACCTCAACAGCAACAGCAACAGCAGCAGCAGCAATGCAGCAATAATTATAATTTTGTTGTGCAGGTAATGAAACTTGAATTGATTTTTAATTAACAGCAGTATGCCATATTTCCCACACCGTAGTGTGAGAAATGACGTATTCTGAGGACCGACACGGATACCACAGACGCAACACGAATTTTCAAATACTAAACCCCAAGGTGAAACCGGAAGTACCGTGAACCGCACATCATTCCGCCGTTCAGAGTCCCGCCGGTATTTAATCCTAGCGCTTCCAGAAGGTAGCACCATTTTGCTGAACTTTCTGTAAGCGCTCGGCTTAGTGCCAAATTTATCGTCTGGGCATCTCCACCAGAGGCGCATCTCAGCGAATCTCCACTGGAGGAGCGACACCCGTTAAGAGTAACGTGATCGATCTGCGTAACCCAGCGATCTACTCCCCCTCTTGCCTGAGTCTGATCTCGTTCTTTTGTTTCGTCGATATTTCCTGCCGGCTTGTTGAGTAAGCCTGCTAGGCGCACTCGAGCCCACTCGGCCTTCGATCTCTCGGTCCCTTGTAAGGTCGCACTAACCCTTTGTGCAGCCCCCCCCCCCCCCCCCCCCCCCCCCCTTTTCTTCCCCTCCCCTGGCGGAAGGGACCGCTCCCTGATGATCAGGGAAGCAACCGGCCCAACTGACGGAAGCCCAGGGGCCCAGTTATGACAAGGCGGTGAGAGGGTCATGTTTGCTGCTTTTCTTCTTCAAGTGACAGCCCTGTTTCCATAAGACCATGTTACGGTTATGGATAACCCCGCAAACTGTAGTGTCGGGCAGTACTCCGGAACCCGTGTTCTAGCCAGCTTCCTGTCTGCAGTAACTCCCCGCTGTATAATTTAGTGTTCCGATTGTCCCCTGAAATCTGGGTTATGGGAAGATCTGGGTTATGTGATCGTTAATAAGTATCAGTTGTTCGACAGCTTGGAAGCGTTTGAATTATTTAACACTCAGCCTGCTTGACTTTCTCTGGTTCGGCCTCTGTCCTTTTCCATTCGTTAACCATATCCAAAGCTTCTAGGGTGCTCGTTGATGCCCCAATGCTGGTTCTGCTTGAAAAACAAACCTTGACCAGACGAATCCATAGCGGTGAGCGTCAGAGTTTCTAGGAAATTGGAGGGATTGCGCGTGACTGCGCGATGTACAAGATTGCAGCGCTCGCGCTCACCACATTATGGCCGCAAGTGACCGCTGCTGCGGTCAAAGTGCCAGCGTGGAACCAAGGCGGATCGGGGTTACGCTTAACCGTGGGGGGGGGGGGGGGCACGGTTCAGGGTAACCCCGATCCGCACCGGCACGTCATCAAAATTTGCCGGAAACTGGTGTACAAGTCGGTCGAGCGAAGTACAATTTTTTGAGTGTTTACGATTGCCGAGGACGGTTATGCTCCATAACCCGGCCTAACCCTCAATTGGAAACAGGCTGTCAGCCTATTTCCATAAGACCAGGTTACGGTTATGGATAACCCCGCAAACTGTAGTGCGGCAGTACTCATAACCCGTGTTCTAGCCAGCTTCCTGTCGCGTAACCCCGCTGTACAATTTAGTGTTTCCGATTGTCCCTGAAATCTGGGTTATGGGAAGATCTGGGTTATGTGATCGTTAAATCAGTTGTTCGACAGCTTGGAAGCGTTTGAATTATTTACTCGCCGGCTTGACTTTCTGCCCTGTCCTTTTCCATTTCGTTACCATATCCCAGAAGCTTCTAGGGTGCTCGTTGATGCCCCAATGCTGGTTCTGCTTGAAAAACAAACCTTGACCAGACGAATCCATAGCGGTGAGCGTCAGAGTTTCTAGGAAATTGGAGGGATTGCGCGTGACTGCGCGATCTACAAGATTGCAGCGCTCGCGCTCACCACATTATGGCCGCAAGTGACCGCTGCTGCGGTCAAAGTGCCAGCGTGGAACCAAGGCGGATCGGGGTTACGCTTAACCGTGTGGGGGGGGGGCACGGTTCAGGGTAACCCCGATCCGCACCGGCACGTCATCAAAATTTGCCGGAAACTGGTGTACAAGTCGGTCGAGCGAAGTACAATTTTTCGAGTGTTTCCAATTGCCCGAGGACGGTTATGCTCCATAACCCGGCCTAACCCTCAATTGGAAACAGGCTGTCAGCCTATTTCCATAAGACCAGGTTACGGTTATGGATAACCCCGCAAACTGTAGTGCGGCAGTACTCGTAACCCGTGTTCTAGCCAGCTTCCTGTCGCGTAACCCCGCCTGTACAATTTAGTGTTTCCGATTGTCCCTGAAATCTGGGTTATGGGAAGATCTGGGTTATGTGATCGTTAAATCAGTTGTTCGACAGCGTGGAAGCGTTGGATTATTTACTCGCCGGCTTGCCTTTCTTGTCTTCAAACGTCTCGCAATGGACGAGTTCATGTTCTGGCTTCCAAGTCGTGGCCCCCGTCCTGTTCCATTTCGTTACCATATCCCAGGAGCTTCTGCTTTTAGAAAATAGGAAGAGACGCCATTATGAGCTGGAAACGCAGCGAGATCTGTACCAGGTGCGTTGCTCATTACTGATAAATAGCATTTGCGCACGAATCTGAATTTGCCCCTGATCTCATGCTTTCCAGATCCTTCTGACGCTTCTGTGCCCAAGGGGCTACGCAAGGAGGGATGGAGTTGATTGGGGAATTGAAGGGGTCGCGCGGGACTGCGCGATCTATTCGATTGCAGCGCTTGCGCTCAACTCCACATGATGGCCGCAAGTGACCGCTGCGGGTTTAATTGCCAGCGTGGAACCATGGCCGATCGGGGTTACGCTTAACCGTGGGGGGGGGGGACGGTTCAGGGTAACCCCGATCTGCACCGGCACGTCATCAAAATTTGCCGGAAAATGGTGTACAAGTCGGTCGAGCGAAGTACAAGTTTTCGAGTGTTTCCGATTGCCGAGGACGGTTATGCTCCATAACCCGGCCTAACCCTCAATTGGAAACAGGCTGTCAGCCTATTTCCATAAGACCAGGTTACGGTTATAGATAACCCCGCAAACTGTAGTGCTGCAGTACTCGTAACCCGTGTTCTAGCCAGCTTCCTGTCGCGTAACCCCGCTGTACAATTTAGTGTTTCCGATTGTCCCTGAAATCTGGGTTATGGGATGATCTGGGTTATGTAATCGTTAAATCAGTTGTTCGACAGCTTGGAAGCGTTTTGAATTATTTACTCGCCGGCTTGACTTTCTGCCCTGTCCTTTTCCATTTCGTTACCATATCCCAGAAGCTTCTAGGGTGCTCGTTGATGCCCCAATGCTGGTTCTGCTTGAAAAACAAACCTTGACCAGACGAATCCATAGCGGTGAGCGTCAGAGTTTCTAGGAAATTGGAGGGATTGCGCGTGACTGCGCGATCTACAAGATTGCAGCGCTCGCGCTCACCACATTATGGCCGCAAGTGACCGCTGCTGCGGTCAAAGTGCCAGCGTGGAACCAAGGCGGATCGGGGTTACGCTTAACCGTGTGGGGGGGGGCACGGTTCAGGGTAACCCCGATCCGCACCGGCACGTCATCAAAATTTGCAAACTGGTGTACAAGTCGGTCGAGCGAAGTACAATTTTTCGAGTGTTTCCAATTGCCGAGGACGGTTATGCTCCATAACCCGGCCTAACCCTCAATTGGAAACAGGCTGTCAGCCTATTTCCATAAGACCAGGTTACGGTTATGGATAACCCCGCAAACTGTAGTGCGGCAGTACTCGTAACCCGTGTTCTAGCCAGCTTCCTGTCGCGTAACCCCGCTGTACAATTTAGTGTTTCCGATTGTCCCTGAAATCTGGGTTATGGGAAGATCTGGGTTATGTGATCGTTAAATCAGTTGTTCGACAGCGTGGAAGCGTTGGATTATTTACTCGCCGGCTTGCCTTTCTTGTCTTCAAACGTCTCGCAATGGACGAGTTCATGTTCTGGCTCCAAGTCGTGGCCCCCGTCCTGTTCCATTTCGTTACCATATCCCAGGAGCTTCTGCTTTTAGAAAATAGGAAGAGACGCCATTATGAGCTGGAAACGCAGCGAGATCTGTACCAGGTGCGTTGCTCATTACTGATAAATAGCATTTGCGCACGAATCTGAATTTGCCCCTGATCTCATGCTTTCCAGATCCTTCTGACGCTTCTGTGCCCAAGGGGCTACGCAAGGAGGGATGGAGTTGATTGGGGAATTGAAGGGGTCGCGCGGGACTGCGCGATCTATTCGATTGCAGCGCTTGCGCTCAACTCCACATGATGGCCGCAAGTGACCGCTGCGGGTTTAATTGCCAGCGTGGAACCATGGCCGATCGGGGTTACGCTTAACCGTGGGGGGGGGGGACGGTTCAGGGTAACCCCGATCTGCACCGGCACGTCATCAAAATTTGCCGGAAAATGGTGTACAAGTCGGTCGAGCGAAGTACAAGTTTTCGAGTGTTTCCGATTGCCGAGGACGGTTATGCTCCATAACCCGGCCTAACCCTCAATTGGAAACAGGCTGTCAGCCTATTTCCATAAGACCAGGTTACGGTTATAGATAACCCCGCAAACTGTAGTGCTGCAGTACTCGTAACCCGTGTTCTAGCCAGCTTCCTGTCGCGTAACCCCGCTGTACAATTTAGTGTTTCCGATTGTCCCTGAAATCTGGGTTATGGGATGATCTGGGTTATGTAATCGTTAAATCAGTTGTTCGACAGCTTGGAAGCGTTTGAATTATTTACTCGCCGGCTTGACTTTCTGCCCTGTCCTTTTCCATTTCGTTACCATATCCCAGAAGCTTCTAGGGTGCTCGTTGATGCCCCAATGCTGGTTCTGCTTGAAAAACAAACCTTGACCAGACGAATCCATAGCGGTGAGCGTCAGAGTTTCTAGGAAATTGGAGGGATTGCGCGTGACTGCGCGATCTACAAGATTGCAGCGCTCGCGCTCACCACATTATGGCCGCAAGTGACCGCTGCTGCGGTCAAAGTGCCAGCGTGGAACCAAGGCGGATCGGGGTTACGCTTAACCGTGTGGGGGGGGGCACGGTTCAGGGTAACCCCGATCCGCACCGGCACGTCATCAAAATTTGCCGGAAACTGGTGTACAAGTCGGTCGAGCGAAGTACAATTTTTCGAGTGTTTCCGATTGCCGAGGACGGTTATGCTCCATAACCCGGCCTAACCCTCAATTGGAAACAGGCTGTCAGCCTATTTCCATAAGACCAGGTTACGGTTATGGATAACCCCGCAAACTGTAGTGCGGCAGTACTCGTAACCCGTGTTCTAGCCAGCTTCCTGTCGCGTAACCCCGCTGTACAATTTAGTGTTTCCGATTGTCCCTGAAATCTGGGTTATGGGAAGATCTGGGTTATGTGATCGTTAAATCAGTTGTTCGACAGCGTGGAAGCGTTGGATTATTTACTCGCCGGCTTGCCTTTCTTGTCTTCAAACGTCTCGCAATGGACGAGTTCATGTTCTGGCTCCAAGTCGTGGCCCCCGTCCTGTTCCATTTCGTTACCATATCCCAGGAGCTTCTGCTTTTAGAAAATAGGAAGAGACGCCATTATGAGCTGGAAATGCAGCGAGATCTGTACCAGGTGCGTTGCTCATTACTGATAAATAGCATTTGCGCACGAATCTGAATTTGCCCCTGATCTCATGCTTTCCAGATCCTTCTGACGCTTCTGTGCCCAAGGGGCTACGCAAGGAGGGATGGAGTTGATTGGGGAATTGAAGGGGTCGCGCGGGACTGCGCGATCTATTCGATTGCAGCGCTTGCGCTCAACTCCACATGATGGCCGCAAGTGACCGCTGCGGGTTTAATTGCCAGCGTGGAACCATGGCCGATCGGGGTTACGCTTAACCGTGGGGGGGGGGGACGGTTCAGGGTAACCCCGATCTGCACCGGCACGTCATCAAAATTTGCCGGAAAATGGTGTACAAGTCGGTCGAGCGAAGTACAAGTTTTCGAGTGTTTCCGATTGCCGAGGACGGTTATGCTCCATAACCCGGCCTAACCCTCAATTGGAAACAGGCTGTCAGCCTATTTCCATAAGACCAGGTTACGGTTATGGATAACCCCGCAAACTGTAGTGCGGCAGTACTCATAACCCGTGTTCTAGCCAGCTTCCTGTCGCGTAACCCCGCTGTACAATTTAGTGTTTCCGATTGTCCCTGAAATCTGGGTTATGGGAAGATCTGGGTTATGTGATCGTTAAATCAGTTGTTCGACAGCTTGGAAGCGTTTGAATTATTTACTCGCCGGCTTGACTTTCTGCCCTGTCCTTTTCCATTTCGTTACCATATCCCAGAAGCTTCTAGGGTGCTCGTTGATGCCCCAATGCTGGTTCTGCTTGAAAAACAAACCTTGACCAGACGAATCCATAGCGGTGAGCGTCAGAGTTTCTAGGAAATTGGAGGGATCGCGCGTGACTGCGCGATCTACAAGATTGCAGCGCTCGCGCTCACCACATTATGGCCGCAAGTGACCGCTGCTGCGGTCAAAGTGCCAGCGTGGAACCAAGGCGGATCGGGGTTACGCTTAACCGTGGGGGGGGGGGGCACGGTTCAGGGTAACCCCGATCCGCATCGGCACGTCATCAAAATTTGCCGGAAACTGGTGTACAAGTCGGTCGAGCGAAGTACAATTTTTCGAGTGTTTCCGATTGCCGAGGACGGTTGTGCTCCATAACCCGGCCTAACCCTCAATTGGAAACAGGCTGTCAGCCTATTTCCATAAGACCAGGTTACGGTTATGGATAACCCCGCAAACTGTAGTGCGGCAGTACTCGTAACCCGTGTTCTAGCCAGCTTCCTGTCGCGTAACCCCGCTGTACAATTTAGTGTTTCCGATTGTCCCTGAAATCTGGGTTATGGGAAGATCTGGGTTATGTGATCGTTAAATCAGTTGTTCGACAGCTTGGAAGCGTTTGAATTATTTACTCGCCGGCTTGACTTTCTGCCCTGTCCTTTTCCATTTCGTTACCATATCCCAGAAGCTTCTAGGGTGCTCGTTGATGCCCCAATGCTGGTTCTGCTTGAAAAACAAACCTTGACCAGACGAATCCATAGCGGTGAGCGTCAGAGTTTCTAGGAAATTGGAGGGATTGCGCGTGACTGCGCGATCTACAAGATTGCAGCGCTCGCGCTCACCACATTATGGCCGCAAGTGACCGCTGCTGCGGTCAAAGTGCCAGCGTGGAACCAAGGCGGATCGGGGTTACGCTTAACCGTGTGGGGGGGGGCACGGTTCAGGGTAACCCCGATCCGCACCGGCACGTCATCAAAATTTGCCGGAAACTGGTGTACAAGTCGGTCGAGCGAAGTACAATTTTTCGAGTGTTTCCGATTGCCGAGGACGGTTATGCTCCATAACCCGGCCTAACCCTCAATTGGAAACAGGCTGTCAGCCTATTTCCATAAGACCAGGTTACGGTTATGGATAACCCCGCAAACTGTAGTGCGGCAGTACTCGTAACCCGTGTTCTAGCCAGCTTCCTGTCGCGTAACCCCGCTGTACAATTTAGTGTTTCCGATTGTCCCTGAAATCTGGGTTATGGGAAGATCTGGGTTATGTGATCGTTAAATCAGTTGTTCGACAGCGTGGAAGCGTTGGATTATTTACTCGCCGGCTTGCCTTTCTTGTCTTCAAACGTCTCGCAATGGACGAGTTCATGTTCTGGCTCCAAGTCGTGGCCCCCGTCCTGTTCCATTTCGTTACCATATCCCAGGAGCTTCTGCTTTTAGAAAATAGGAAGAGACGCCATTATGAGCTGGAAATGCAGCGAGATCTGTACCAGGTGCGTTGCTCATTACTGATAAATAGCATTTGCGCACGAATCTGAATTTGCCCCTGATCTCATGCTTTCCAGATCCTTCTGACGCTTCTGGGCCCAAGGGGCTACGCAAGGAGGGATGGAGTTGATTGGGGAATTGAAGGGGTCGCGCGGGACTGCGCGATCTATTCGATTGCAGCGCTTGCGCTCAACTCCACATGATGGCCGCAAGTGACCGCTGCGGGTTTAATTGCCAGCGTGGAACCATGGCCGATCGGGGTTACGCTTAACCGTGGGGGGGGGGGGACGGTTCAGGGTAACCCCGATCTGCACCGGCACGTCATCAAAATTTGCCGGAAAATGGTGTACAAGTCGGTCGAGCGAAGTACAATTTTTCGAGTGTTTCCGATTGCCGAGGACGGTTGTGCTCCATAACCCGGCCTAACCCTCAATTGGAAACAGGCTGTCAGCCTATTTCCATAAGACCAGGTTACGGTTATGGATAACCCCGCAAACTGTAGTGCGGCAGTACTCGTAACCCGTGTTCTAGCCAGCTTCCTGTCGCGTAACCCCGCTGTACAATTTAGTGTTTCCGATTGTCCCTGAAATCTGGGTTATGGGAAGATCTGGGTTATGTGATCGTTAAATCAGTTGTTCGACAGCTTGGAAGCGTTTGAATTATTTACTCGCCGGCTTGACTTTCTGCCCTGTCCTTTTCCATTTCGTTACCATATCCCAGAAGCTTCTAGGGTGCTCGTTGATGCCCCAATGCTGGTTCTGCTTGAAAAACAAACCTTGACCAGACGAATCCATAGCGGTGAGCGTCAGAGTTTCTAGGAAATTGGAGGGATTGCGCGTGACTGCGCGATCTACAAGATTGCAGCGCTCGCGCTCACCACATTATGGCCGCAAGTGACCGCTGCTGCGGTCAAAGTGCCAGCGTGGAACCAAGGCGGATCGGGGTTACGCTTAACCGTGGGGGGGGGGGGGGGGGGGGCACGGTTCAGGGTAACCCCGATCCGCACCGGCACGTCATCAAAATTTGCCGGAAACTGGTGTACAAGTCGGTCGAGCGAAGTACAATTTTTTGAGTGTTTCCGATTGCCGAGGACGGTTGTGCTCCATAACCCGGCCTAACCCTCAATTGGAAACAGGCTGTCAGCCTATTTCCATAAGACCAGGTTACGGTTATGGATAACCCCGCAAACTGTAGTGCGGCAGTACTCGTAACCCGTGTTCTAGCCAGCTTCCTGTCGCGTAACCCCGCTGTACAATTTAGTGTTTCCGATTGTCCCTGAAATCTGGGTTATGGGAAGATCTGGGTTATGTGATCGTTAAATCAGTTGTTCGACAGCGTGGAAGCGTTTGAATTATTTACTCGCCGGCTTGCCTTTCTTGTCTTCAAACGTCTCGCAATGGACGAGTTCATGTTCTGGCTCCAAGTCGTGGCCCCCGTCCTGTTCCATTTCGTTACCATATCCCAGGAGCTTCTGCTTTTAGAAAATAGGAAGAGACGCCATTATGAGCTGGAAACGCAGCGAGATCTGTACCAGGTGCGTTGCTCATTACTGATAAATAGCATTTGCGCACGAATCTGAATTTGCCCCTGATCTCATGCTTTCCAGATCCTTCTGACGCTTCTGGGCCCAAGGGGCTACACAAGGAGGGATGGAGTTGATTGGGGAATTGAAGGGGTCGCGCGGGACTGCGCGATCTATACGATTGCAGCGCTCGCGCTCAACTCCACATGATGGCCGCAAGTGACCGCTGCGGGTTTAATTGCCAGCGTGGAACCATGGCCGATCGGGGTTACGCTTAACCGTGGGGGGGGGGGGGACGGTTCAGCGTAACCCCGATCTGCACCGGCACGTCATAAAAATTTGCCGGAAAATGGTGTACAAGTCGGTCGAGCGAAGTACAAGTTTTCGAGTGTTTCCGATTGCCGAGGACGGTTATGCTCCATAACCCGGTCTAACCCTCAATTGGAAACAGGCTGTCAGCCTATTTCCATAAGACCAGGTTACGGTTATGGATAACCCCGCAAACTGTAGTGCGGCAGTACTCATAACCCGTGTTCTAGCCAGCTTCCTGTCGCGTAACCCCGCTGTACAATTTAGTGTTTCCGATTGTCCCTGAAATCTGGGTTATGGGAAGATCTGGGTTATGTGATCGTTAAATCAGTTGTTCGACAGCTTGGAAGCGTTTGAATTATTTACTCGCCGGCTTGACTTTCTGCCCTGTCCTTTTCCATTTTGTTACCATATCCCAGAAGCTTCTAGGGTGCTCGTTGATGCCCCAATGCTGGTTCTGCTTGAAAAACAAACCTTGACCAGACGAATCCATAGCGGTGAGCGTCAGAGTTTCTAGGAAATTGGAGGGATTGCGCGTGACTGCGCGATCTACAAGATTGCAGCGCTCGCGCTCACCACATTATGGCCGCAAGTGACCGCTGCTGCGGTCAAAGTGCCAGCGTGGAACCAAGGCGGATCGGGGTTACGCTTAACCGTGGGGGGGGGGGGCACGGTTCAGATTAACCCCGATCCGCACCGGCACGTCATCAAAATTTGCCGGAAACTGGTGTACAAGTCGGTCGAGCGAAGTACAATTTTTCGAGTGTTTCCGATTGCCGAGGACGGTTGTGCTCCATAACCCGGCCTAACCCTCAATTGGAAACAGGCTGTCAGCCTATTTCCATAAGACCAGGTTACGGTTATGGATAACCCCGCAAACTGTAGTGCGGCAGTACTCGTAACCCGTGTTCTAGCCAGCTTCCTGTCGCGTAACCCCGCTGTACAATTTAGTGTTTCCGATTGTCCCTGAAATCTGGGTTATGGGAAGATCTGGGTTATGTGATCGTTAAATCAGTTGTTCGACAGCTTGGAAGCGTTTGAATTATTTACTCGCCGGCTTGACTTTCTGCCCTGTCCTTTTCCATTTCGTTACCATATCCCAGAAGCTTCTAGGGTGCTCGTTGATGCCCCAATGCTGGTTCTGCTTGAAAAACAAACCTTGACCAGACGAATCCATAGCGGTGAGCGTCAGAGTTTCTAGGAAATTGGAGGGATTGCGCGTGACTGCGCGATCTACAAGATTGCAGCGCTCGCGCTCACCACATTATGGCCGCAAGTGACCGCTGCTGCGGTCAAAGTGCCAGCGTGGAACCAAGGCGGATCGGGGTTACGCTTAACCGTGTGGGGGGGGGCACGGTTCAGGGTAACCCCGATCCGCACCGGCACGTCATCAAAATTTGCCGGAAACTGGTGTACAAGTCGGTCGAGCGAAGTACAATTTTTTGAGTGTTTCCGATTGCCGAGGACGGTTGTGCTCCATAACCCGGCCTAACCCTCAATTGGAAACAGGCTGTCAGCCTATTTCCATAAGACCAGGTTACGGTTATGGATAACCCCGCAAACTGTAGTGCGGCAGTACTCGTAACCCGTGTTCTAGCCAGCTTCCTGTCGCGTAACCCCGCTGTACAATTTAGTGTTTCCGATTGTCCCTGAAATCTGGGTTATGGGAAGATCTGGGTTATGTGATCGTTAAATCAGTTGTTCGACAGCTTGGAAGCGTTTGAATTATTTACTCGCCGGCTTGCCTTTCTTGTCTTCAAACGTCTCGCAATGGACGAGTTCATGTTCTGGCTCCAAGTCGTGGCCCCCGTCCTGTTCCATTTCGTTACCATATCCCAGGAGCTTCTGCTTTTAGAAAATAGGAAGAGACGCCATTATGAGCTGGAAACGCAGCGAGATCTGTACCAGGTGCGTTGCTCATTACTGATAAATAGCATTTGCGCACGAATCTGAATTTGCCCCTGATCTCATGCTTTCCAGATCCTTCTGACGCTTCTGGGCCCAAGGGGCTACGCAAGGAGGGATGGAGTTGATAGGGGAATTGAAGGGGTCGCGCGGGACTGCGCGATCTATACGATTGCAGCGCTCGCGCTCAACTCCACATGATGGCCGCAAGTGACCGCTGCGGGTTTAATTGCCAGCGTGGAACCATGGCCGATCGGGGTTACGCTTAACCGTGGGGGGGGGGGGGACGGTTCAGCGTAACCCCGATCTGCACCGGCACGTCATAAAAATTTGCCGGAAAATGGTGTACAAGTCGGTCGAGCGAAGTACAAGTTTTCGAGTGTTTCCGATTGCCGAGGACGGTTATGCTCCATAACCCGGTCTAACCCTCAATTGGAAACAGGCTATGGGAGTACCCTCCCCCAGAGCGTGTGTCTAGTCGCGTTTCAGTTTAGCGGTTTCTCCGTCCGACCGGGATGCGCGAATTGCCGGTTAGCCTAGAGCCGTTGCACCTACGGACCTCGTCTTGCCTACCAGCCGAGTCCTGTGTGTCGCGTTACTGCCCGAACACCTGACATCTCCGGCGCTGGTCGCGTTTTGTCGCTTGTGGACTGAGTTTTGTTTTCGCCAGATCGTGGCTTTCTCTGCCCCTTTTCACGATCGCACCTTTTGCTGCTAGATTGCACCAGTTGGAACCAGATCGCACTGCTCGAACTGCTTGCTTGCTGCTTTAGATCGCATGAGTGCGATGCTTGATGTTCTAGCTCGTTGCTCCTGCTTACTGGTCGTTGATGCACTGCCTAGGCTTTGTACCAGGAGGCAGAACCACTAGATCTAGAATTCACTCCCCCAATAATGAGAGTGACCCATCCCCACTACCAGACTGGAGGGCCTGGGGCTCTTCGTAGATGCACCACTTTTGAAGCTGGATCTCCCAGCCCATAAAGCCAGGTGCACCGATCAGAGACCAGAAGACCATACAGTCAAGGGAGGGGGGGGGGGGGGGGGCACGCTCAGGAGGATAGAATTTGAGTGCCTAATAGGGGAAGCTAGTCTGCGCCTCCAAGGTCACACCATGGGAACTTTGCACATCCAGCATCCTGTTTGATGCCCTCTACCCTGTCACACCCACTCATGCCAAGCACAACATCCAGCCAAACTTCCTTAGGACCATGGCACCACCAGTGACCTAAGGTCCTAAGGGACAGGATCCTGGCTTTGGAATTGCATGAATCAGTGGGAATACATGTAAGCATGCTGGCCAGAAAGGTTTGTTTTTCCTTCCTGGTTTGCACACTTGCAGCATGTACACAGAGGTATCATGGAACTCAGAGCCTGCATGACGACCATGTTGTCTCAGCAGTGAACTAGGGGGGCTCCAAGATACCATACGTCAAGGAAGCTCTGACCCATAGTGCACTTATAAGCCTTGAGTTGGGTTCAATGTCAAGGTAAAACATGTAAAAGGGGAACTGGGCCCGGCAGATGCACCCGATAGAGGGGTATCAAGCAGCACCAGCAACCATTACATGGTATTGTTTGTTTACCAGACTCAACAACCCACCAGCCACCTTTGATTGCTTAATGCAACAGATTAGTACTTGAAACATGAGGGAAGCAAGTACTGGTTTTCCTTTCAGCACCCCATTTAAGTACTTAGGCAACTACTCACAGGACAAGTGTTTCTCGGGACAACTTTCCTTTTTGATGCAATAAGACCCACTTTGGATCTCTAATTTGCAGCCTGGGTAGCCACACCCACTGACACATTATGCACAGCAATGGTCCCACAGTGGCCAGATGCACCTTGGTTTAGGAGGCACCCTTCACCACGCTTGTGATCAGACTTGCTCACTAAATCCCCCCCCCCCCTGTCTCGCAAAATGTACCTTCTGCCAGCGCCACGAGGGGTGGATGTTGGGGTGCACCTCGTGCACCAAGCACACCCATCCCAAGTGCGTAGGTATGTCTAGGATTACTATGCCCCGTGGTAATTTTTGTGCACAGCCGGCACACCCCAGGAGAGTATCCACCACATCACCAGCTCCAGGGCCCATGAAAGTGCCAGGAGATTAGTGATGCTGGAAGGTTCTACCCAGGCGGTAAGCTCACAAGACACTTATGCAAGTGCCTTGAAGAGTTACCTCGAGTGCACGGCTTAGGTGTAATGATTAGTGAGCAGAAGGCACTCCCATATGGCCCCAAGGAATACGTGCACCATTGAGAAATTTACTTGGTTTGGGAGGCGGTTCACTTCAAACCTGCCACCATCACCACCACAATTTTCAGAATTGGCTGGCACAGGTCCAAGGGTCTGGAGCTCCACACCCTGAACTCCAGAGTGGTTGCCCAGATGCCCCAAGCCATCAGGGTTTTCCAGGGTGCCAAGAGAGTGCTTTTCAGGCAAACAAGGCTTTCAAGCCCTTATCCTTTTTTCTTTAAGTGTTTGGAGGCCATGTTGGAGCTGAAAACCCTGCAGCCCAACATGGAGGACCATTGTACTATAGAAGCAGCATGGCTAGTAATAGGTCGCTTTGGATAGTTGGGAAGTAGTGATCTGTTTGCCTTTGAGTTTGGTAATTCGAGTTTCAGTTTTTTCCCTTGGGTAGTGTCACCAGCAGTTCGTAGTAACAGCTTGGAGCCCAGATTTCCCTAGCTTCTCTTTCTCCCAATCCCTTACAGGTCAGTCTTTGTCCTCTCGCCTTCAGTCTTTTCTCACCTTGGTTTCACACTCTCTCAGCCAGTTCTTTTTCTAGCTAGGTTTGCCATGCACAGCCTCAGACGTGGAGGTGTAGTAGCAGCCTGGGCTAACGGGGCTGATCTAGAGACCATCAGGACCCAGGGACGTTGGAAGTCAGACGCCATCAAGGCTTATTTAGTTCCAGACTTGACAGTTAAGCTGAACTTTGCCTCTAGCCTTTGATAGCCCTGTGTACCTCTCCCCCTTTAGCACAGCCTGCTGCCTTGTACATGGTCCTTCTCCTCCTACACCTTTCCCCTGTCTTTTATACTCTTGAAGGCCTGGAGGCCGTAAAGAGTGGCCGTGTGTGTGTGACCTACAGTGACTCTTGCACATGGTAGTAGCCCAAAGACAGACCTGTCAGGTCTGGACATACAAGCTAAGTAGACGGTGCAGTATACTTATTTTAAGGTACTGCAGCAAGTACAAGTGCAGTCTGAGGAAGGATCCAGCTCCCCACTTGGGAACAAGGAACACCTCTAAAGAACAAGCACTTTGGGAAAGCTCAGACCCTAAAATAGTTACTGCACACCTACCGAAAGGGGCCCCATTTGAAGATGCGCTGGGCCTCTATTGCAGTGTCGTTATGCCCAGCAAGCAGGCCCCTTAACTTGTGCAAACTCAGGTATGACAATGATGAAGCCTGATAACGCTGATTTTCCTAAGTCCCTTGGGGCTATTGGGCTTGCCCAAATTTAAATATGTATTAAGGAAAATGTGAAGCGGCCTGTAAGGTATCTGAGTCAAGTCATCTGAATGTAGTTTTTCTGGTTTGGACCTAAAGAGCAACAGCAATACTTATTAGGGACCGGCATATCATATGATATTGACCAAAGGCGTATATGATATCATACAAATTGCATCATATGATATTGCAAATCAATTGTAACTTTAGCCTAGTCAGACTGATGACATGATTTCATATGATATCATATTGTCGTTCCCTAATAATGATACATCTGGTGTGCAGGTCAGGTGCAAGTAAATTAAAGGTGTTGTGTAGGTCGGGTGCAGATAAATTAAATATGTTGTGTATGTCGGGTGCAGGTAAATTGGATTTGTTGTATAGGTCGAGTGCAGATAAACTAAATGTGTTGTGTAGGTTATCCAAAATTGAATTGAGTTGAATTGTAATTTAAACTCTTTACGTCATTATTTGTTTTTATACAGTTGTATATAATAAAAATCCTACAAAGCAAATACCTGAAGCTTGCGCACACCTTGCGTTGCTCTAGTTTTGAGATACTGTTTTTTACTCTTTATGCCATTGTTAATTTTTATAAAAGAAATGTCCTACATAGCAAATACCTTAAGTTTCCATCCACCTTGCATTGCTCTTGTTTCGAGATACTGTTTTTACTCTTTGTGTCATTATTTGTTTTTATATTATAAATTTCCTATAAAGCAAATACCTGAAGCTTGCGTAAACCTTGCGTTGTTCTTGTTCAGCTAGCTTGTATTTCTTCACTTCCTCAGTGCTCCGACTCGGTCGTCGGTATTTAGTCTTTGTTTTGGGCTTGAAAGTCTGTGGAGGAGACATTCAAGTTAAAATTAAAATTAAAATTTGAAAATAAGTGTACAGATGGCAATGATTGACATTTTGGGCTTTGAAGTCTGCGGGGGAGCTATTCAAATTCAAATATAAAAATAAGTGCACAGATGGCAATGATTCACATTTTGGGCTTGGAAGTCTTGCGTGGTTATATTTTTATACATGGTTCATATTTACGTGGTTATACACGAGGGTGGGGGCAAGGAAACATATTTTGTACCGCATCATCGATATAGATAGCGAACCGCGAGCTCATCTGACACTGTCGAGATCCTGTTGATACACCCAGGGGGAGTGGGGGGGGGGGGGGGGGGGGGGGGGTGAGATTCGGGGGTGGGGGGGTGTGGGGGGGGTGGGGTGGGTGGGGGGGAGGGGACAGTTTTTCAACTTTATTTATACTTCCACAATTTCTTCGCCAGTGTAAATTTTCGAGCGTGAAGTAAACCATTTGAGTAGGGCTCGACAAGAGGTGTAAGTATCTGCACTCGTTAGTCGGTTACACACAGGGTGTAATTGGTGGATGTCCTGGAAGAAACATCCAGGCTGGACGCCGCCCAGAACTTAGCACCCTGCTTCGCAGGAGCGTGAGCCGGTCGGGTGCGCGTTCTGTATTCTAATACCCAACGAGGTTCCTAAAGCAGTCGAGCCTGGGGTCGACCCCCCCCCCCCCCCCACCCCACCCACCCCACCCCCCACCCCACCCCCAATCCAACACAACACAACACAACACACAAACACACACAAAGAAACCACCCACCCCTTCACCCCCCTCACCCCACCCCCACCCCATTCACCCCCACCAGCACCCCACCCCCACCACATCACACCTGAGCGGATCCTCTGAGTAAATAAAACCATGCCGATGATGATAATGATAGATAGACAAATGCATAACGCCCTCAGTTCTTGTTATACCTGGGTGATCACCTCCAAGGATACGGAGTATGGAGCGCCCAAGAAAGTTGTAAAAGGACTAAAAACTGAATACATTTGTTCAAAGTTCATATTTTTTTAACTTGGGTACATGATTGGAAAGGCCTTAACAAGTTCATGCTCATGGACCCCCCTTTCACTACGTATTACTGCCTGGATGTCTGGGTATGAGGCCTCAAAGTGGGGGTGGGGGTGTGTGTGGGGTGATTTTAGGGGTAAATCAGTATATCTGTTTATAAACATAGAGAGATTGTCCTTTACGCAGTGGAAGGATCTCTCGTGCTTTATAAGCAGAAAGCACCCTAAATAAGGTTTTCAAATTAGTAGAATAAAATAAATTTTTATGGCTCAGTGGTTGGCCCCAGTGCAAGCAATCGGGCTGGCCCCCTGACTCTCACACCTCGTTTTTATTTTTTTATTCTGGCGCGCTTACCTCTGGGGCCGGGCCCACAATCATCTCCCCCATCTGACTCCGGCCACTGTTGTCTACTTCCTGGGGACGCAGGGGTGGGTGATACAGGGTGTTGGTGTGGGTGGGTGATACAGGGTGGGTGGGTGGGTGGGTGGGTGGGTCTGTGCATGGTGAGATCAAATATGCAGAGTGGGCTGCAGGTAGTGTAAGCTGAGCATACGAAGGGAACGGCAATATGAAAAGAAAAAAATATATAATAATATATAATAATATATATATTATATGACATGATATAATATGATACCATGTCATGAGTTGATATCATATGCCGCCGCCAGTCTGACTCGGCTACATTGACCATTTATATACAACATCATACGGTGCAATTTGTATGAAATCACTCGCCGTTGGTCAGCACCATATGATATGCCTCGCTGTCAACGGCCATAGTAGTTTTTCCAGGTAAAGTAGCAGCCTGTTCCCTACCGCCGTAAGACAGGGCTCCCTTAATACCATGCCCTACCAGGCGTTATCATTACTTTTGTATGATATGCCGGTCCCTATGCATATGCAAATGTCAATCTTGTGGATTCGGATTCAGTTGTGGACTCATAAGCTTGGTAGCCCCTCAACCGCAAGCCTCATGATAAGGCGTACCATTTATTTATGTATGCATTTATGCATTTAAGCCATGGTTAATCTTGTGGATTGGGTTGTGGACTCATAAGCTCGGAAGCCCCCTCAACCGCAAGCCTCGTGGTAAGGCATACCATACATTTATTTATGCATTTATGCATTTAAGTCTTGCACGTGCAAAGGTCGATCATGTGGATTGGGTTGTAGACTCATAAGATCGGTAGCCCCCTCAACCGCAAGCCTCAAGATAAGGCATACCATTTATTTATTTATGCATGTATGCATTTAAGCCATGGTTAATCTTGTGGATTGGGTTGTGGACTCATAAGCTCGGCAGCCCCTCAACTGCAAGCCTCATGATAAGGCATACCATTTATTTATGTATGCATGCAGATGCATGTATGCATTTAAGCCATGCATATTCAAACGTCAATCTTGTGGATTGGGTTGTGGACTCATAAGATCAGTGGCCCCTCAACCGCAAGCCTGGTGATAAGGCGTACTATTTATTTATTTATGTATGTATTTAAGCCATGCATATGCAAAGGTCAATCTTGTGGATTGGGTTGTGGACTCATAAGGTTGGTGGCCCCTCAACTGCAAGCCTCGTGATAAGGCGTACTATATATTTATTTATGCATTAAGTCATGCACATGCATATGTCAACCTTGTGGATTGGATCGTGGACTCGTACGCTTGGCAGCCCCTCAACCGCAAGCCTGGTGATAAGGTATACCATTTATTTATGTATTTATGTATGCATTCATTTATGCATTGAAGCCTTGCATACATGCAAAGGTCAATCTTGTGGATTGGGTTGTGGACTCATAGGCTTGGTAGCCCCTCAACTGCAAGCCTCGTGATACGGCGTACTATTTTATTATGTACGCATTTAAGCCATGCATATGCAAAAGTCAACCTTGGGGATTGGGTCGTGGACTCAGTCACTAGGTGGACCAGGCCAGAGATGTTTTTCCGCTACCTAACCCGATTGCTACCTGAGACCCTGTTTTGGCAGAAATGTTTGCTACCTCAGACCCCTAAAACCACACAACTCTTGGTGAGCGCTGCCCCCTGAACACCCCGGGGTGGCCCTACTAATCTTGTCACATATACACACCCACTCTCACTCGCATTAGTCACAACCTCTCATTGTCACACCCAACTCTCCTGCACTTATGCCACACCACTTTGTCACACCCTATCCTTCACTTATTCACACCACTCCTTTGTCCACACCACTCTGCCTGCAACTTGATATCACCTCTCTTTTGTCAATTACCATCTCCGGCACTTATGTGTCCCCCCCCCCCCCCACATCCACTCTTAGTACCCAAACACGTCTCCCGGGGCGGTCGCTGACCACTTATGTCACACGCCCGTCTCGCCGCCCCCCCCCCCTCCCGCCCCCCCCCCCCCCTGCACCTAGTCACACCCCCCCCACCCCCCCCCGACAACCACGCTGGGTACACCACTCTCCTGCACTGATGTCACACCACTCTCGTCACACCACTCTGCTGCACTGATGTCACACCACTCTTGTCACACCACTCTTCTGCACTTCTGTCAAACCACTCTCCTGCACTTATGTCACACCACTCTCCTGCACTTATGTCACACCACTGTTGACACACCACTCTCGTGCACTTATTTCACACCACTGTTGTCACACCACTTTCCTGCACTTATGTCACACCACTCACCTGCAACTTGATCACCTCACTCTTGTCACACCACTCTCCTGCACTGATGTCACAACACTCTTTTACACCACTCTCCTACACTTCTGTCCCATACTCTAACAAACCACCTCCTCCCTCTCCCTGCACTTCCTGTCACACCACTCCTCCTGCACTTATGTTCACACCCCCCACCTGTCACACCACCTCCTGTCACCTATGTCACACCCAAATCTTCCGCCACCCACTCTCCTGCACTTATGTCACACCAATCTTGCCACACCACTCTCCTGCACTTATGTCACACCACTCTTGTTACACCACTCTTGTCACACCACTCTCCTGCACTTATGTCACACCACTCTTGACACACCACTCTCCTGCACTTATGTCACCTCACTCTTGTCACACCACTCTCCTGCTATTATGTCACACCACTCTTGTTACACCACTCTTGTCACACCACTCTCCTGCACTTATGTCACACCACTCTTGACACACCACTCTCCTGCCCCTATGTCACCTCACTCTTTTCACACCACTCTCCTGCAATTATGTCACACCTCTCTTGTCACACGACTCTCCTGCACTTACGTTACCTCACTTTTGTCACACCACTCTCCTGCACTGATGTCACACCACTCTTGTCACACCACTCTCCTGCAACTTGATCACCTCACTTTTGTCACACCACTCTCCTGCACTGATGTCACACCACTCTTGTCACACCACTCTCCTGCACTTATGTCACACCACTCTCCTGCACGTATGTCACACCACTCTTGACACACCACTCTCCTGCACTGATGTCACACCACTCTCGTCACACCACTCTGCTGCACTGATGTCACACCACTCTTGTCACACCACTCTTCTGCACTTCTGTCAAACCACTCTCCTGCACTTATGTCACACCACTCTCCTGCACTTATGTCACACCACTGTTGACACACCACTCTCGTGCACTTATTTCACACCACTGTTGTCACACCACTTTCCTGCACTTATGTCACACCACTCACCTGCAACTTGATCACCTCACTCTTGTCACACCACTCTCCTGCACTGATGTCACAACACTCTTTTACACCACTCTCCTACACTTCTGTCACACCACTCTTGACAAACCACTCTCCTGCACTTCTGTCACACCACTCTCCTGCACTTATGTCACACCACTCTTGTCACACCACACACCCCCCCCCCACTCTCCTGCACCTTAGTACACACTCATCTTGTCCACACCACACTCTCCTGCACTTATGTCACACCAATCTTGCCACACCACTATCCTGCACTTATGTCACACCACTCTTGTTACACCACTCTTGTCACACCACTCTCCTGCACTTATGTCACACCAATCTTGACACACCACTCTCCTGCACTTATGTCACCTCACTCTTGTCACACCACACAACCCCCCCCACTCTCCTGGCTATTATGTCACACCACTCTTGTTACAGCCACTTCTGTCAAACCACCCACTCTCCTCCCCTGCACTTATTCACACACCACTCTGACACACCACTCTCCTGCCTACCCCTATTCACCACCATTCACTCCTTTTCACCCACTCTCCTGCAAATTATGTCACACCCCTCTGTCACAAACGACTCTCCTGCCTCTTACTTACCAACCTCACTATTTGTCCACACCAACCAACTCTCCCCTGCACTGACGCCACACAGGTTCCCGACCCTTGTCAAGGGTGTGCACGCTGCCTGCAGTATCTGTCTCACGCTCACTTTTGTCACTGGCCACTTCTTGCTCTGTTTCTCCTGCACTGATGTCACCCCACTCTTGTCACATTCCTCCACTCTCCTGCAGCTTATGTATCACCACTCTCCTGCACGTATGTTCACACCACTCTTGACACCCACCGTGACCACTCTCCTGCACGGGATTTCACACATTCCACTCTTTCTCACATACCACTCTGCTGCATTCTTGATTGTCACACCACTCTTGTCTACACACTCTTTCCGGCACTTTCCCTGTCAACCACTACTCCTCGGCATTCGTATGTCACACCACTCGCCTGCACTTATTCACCCACTGTTGACACCCACTCTTCTCGTGCACGTTACTTATTTCACACCAGTTGTCACACCACTTTCCTGCACTTATTCACACCACTCTCCTCAACTTGATCACCTCATCTTGTTCCACACCACTCTCGCCGGCACTGATGTCACACCACTCTTTTACAGAACCGACTTCTCCTACACTTCGTCACATTACTTCTTGACACCCACTCTCCTTCACTTTCACATTCTTTCCACACCAGCTCTCTCTCCTGCACTTTGTGTCCACCACTGCTTGTCCACACCTATCTCTCCTGCACTTATGTCACACCACTCTTGTCACATTTCACATTTTCATCCACTCTTCTCTGCACTTATGTCACACCAATCTTGCACACCATCTCCTGCACTTATGTCCCACCACTCTTGTTTACAACACCACTCTGTCCACATTTTCCACTCTTCGCCGCTGCACTTAATGTCAGCATGACCCACTTCTTGACACATGTCACTCTCCTGCACTTATGTCACCTCACTTCTTGTCTCATTTACATTACCACTACTCCTTGCATATTATGTCACCCTCTCTTGTTCACACCACTCTCCTGCCCTTATGTCACAACACTCATGTCACATATAAACACCGTACTACCCTGCCCTTATGTCACCGTCTCACTCTTTGTACACCCATACCTACTCACCCAAAACTCTTGAAACACCTATAAATATCCGTCACTGCCACGGATTGTCAACAACCCCCCCAATCTTGTCAAACCCTCTCCTTGCATCTGATTGTCTACATCCACTCTTTCACAATCAAGTCTACACGCGCCTGCACTTATGTCCACACCTCTCTACTGCACTGTATGTCCACTCACTCTTATCACACCACTCTCCTGCACCTGTGTCAACCATCTTCTCGTCACAAACCACTTTCTGCTGCACTGTGATGTCACACCTCCTCTTTGTCACACACTCTTCTGGCACTTCGTCAACAACCACTCTCTCGCACTTATGTGCAACCCACTCTCCTTGCACTTATGTCACACCCCCCCCCACCTGTTGCAACCACCACACCCCCCTTTGGTTTGTCCCACTCTCGTGTCACTTAATTTCACACGCATCTGTTTCACATCCTACTTTTCCTTGCCTTATGTCACAGTCCACTCACCTGCAACTTGATCAGCACCTTCACTCTTGTCACATTGTATTTCCCCCCCACTTCCTGCACTGAGCCCTCCACAACACCTCGTCCACCCACAGAACCATCGCTCCTTACTACTTCATGTCACAGGGGCCCCCACCCACTCTGACACAAACCCCTCTCCTGCCACTCTGTCACCAGGCCCCACTCCTCACTTCTCCTGTCAGCTTATGTCACACCATACTCTAGGTCACAAACACCCACTCTCCTGCTTATGTCACACCAATCCTTGCCACACAACACAAAAAACAACACCACAAGTCCACTTCCTTCCTGCCCGTAGGTCTATCACCAAGTCTGCTCACTACCACTAGCCGGCACTGAGTGTCACACCACGCCGGGTGACACCACGTCGTCGTCACACCACTCGCGGCACTATGCCTCCAATCTGGCACACTCTTCTTCCTGCATCGGAGGGTGCACCTGCAGCGTGGGGGTGCACACCACTCGCTCGGTGAGGAGTGCGAACACCACGCGTTGTGATACAACAACCACGCGGGCACCCCCAACGCCCGCCGGCAGGATGTCACCAACCACGCATGGACCACAACCACGCGCCGGCCACCCTATGGCACTCCCGCACGCTGGTGCACACCACCCGCCGCCTGGCACGGAGGCTCACCACCCCTCGGGCAACCACCCCCCCACTCTCCTCGCGCACTCCGCTTACCCTCACTCGTGTCACACCCAACACCCACTCTCCTGCACGAGATGTCACACCCACTCTTGTCACAAAAACCACTCTCCTGCAACTTGATCACCTCAGTTTGTCAGCACCCACTCTCCTGCACTGATGTCACACAACTCTTGTCCAAACCACTCTCACTGCCACTTCATGTCACATCACCCACCACTCCACTGCACGTATGTCACAACCAATCTTGACACAACCACTCTCCTGCACTTATCGTACCACCACTTCTCGTCACACCACACTCTGCTGCAGGATGTCACACCACTCTTGTCACACCACTCTTCTGTCACTTCTGTCCAAACCACTTCTCCTATCACTTATGTCCACACCACTCCTCCTGCACAGTATGTCACACCATGTTTACCACAAACCCCACCACTCTTCGGCCCTTATTTCACACTCATTACTGTTGTCAACCACTTTCCTGCACTTATGTCCCACTACCCTCTCCTGCACCTTGATCACCTCACTCTTGTCAACATCCACTCTCCCTCACTGATTGTCACAGATTTTCCCCCAACCCCACCCCATACCCAAAAAAATAACCATCTCCCTTTACATCCACTTTCCTACCTCTTTGTCACACCACCTTGACACACCACTCTCCTGCACTTTCTGTCCACACCACTCTTCTTGCACTATGTCACACCACTCTTGGTTTCCACATTTACACACTCATTCTCCTGCCCTTATGTCACACCACTCTTGTCACTTCATTCACCAACTACATACCAACTCCTGCACCGTATGTCAACAACCAATCTTGCCACATATTCATCCCCACTCTCCTGCACTTCATGTCCACCACCCACTCTTGTTACCCACTCTGTCACACCACCTCTCCCTGCACTTATTCACCCACTCCTTGACCCCCCCCAACGCTCCTGCACTTATGTCACCCCTCACCTTCGCACCACCACTCTCCTTTGGCAATTATGGTCACACCGCTCTCGTCACACACTCCCCTGCACCTATGTCCACAACCCCCCCCCCACCCCACTCCGTGCCACACCCACTACATCCTGCAACTCTATGTCCACACCCCCCCCAGCAACCCGTCTTGTCACACCACCCTCCTGCACCTTGCATCCACACCCCCCCCCATCACCTCACTTTCTCCGTCACACCATCTCTCCTGCCACCTGATGTCACCCCCGCCTCACCACTCCTCTTCTCACACCCCCCCCCCATCTCCTGCACTGATGTCACACCCACTCTTGTCACAACCCCCCCCACTCTCCCTCCTTTGTCTAACACCACTCTCTCGGCACGTCATCGTCCACACCACTCTTGACACACACTCCTCCTGCACCCTGATGTCCACCATCTGCCCCCACACTCTCGTCACACCCCACTCTGCTGCTCCTGATGTCACACTTTTTTTTTTCACTCTTTTCCACAAATTTTACAGTGTCCACCTTCTTCTTGCACTGTCTGTCAAACCACTGCTCGCTTCAGCGTTTTGTCACACCACTCTCCGCTGCCAACTTAGGGTCACACCATCTTGTGGATACACATTTTTTTTCCACTCTCTGTGTCACTTATTGCACACCACTGTTGTCACAATTATCCACTTTCCTGTCACTTATGTCTACATCCACTCCCTGCACTTGATCACGCACGCTTGTCTACCCCACTCTCCTGCCTGAGGTCACAACACTCTTTTACAACCACTCCTCCTTACACTTCTGTCACACCCACTCTTGACAAACACTCGCCTGCCTTTTCTGTCTACACCACTCTCCTGCACTTATGTCCACAGACCCTCTGTCACACCACTCTCCTGTCACCTTATGTCACACCTAATCTTGCCACACCACTCTCCTGCACTTTATGTCACACACAATCTTGCTCACATTCCACTATCCTGCACTTTTATGTCACACCCTCTTGTTTACAACCCCACTCTTGTCACACCCTTCTCTCTGCACTTATGTCACATACCAATCTTGACACACCACCTCCTTCACTTTATGTCAGCCCCCTCCCTCTGTCACACCATCTCTCCTGCTCTTATGTCACCCACTCCTTGTTACATACACCACCTTGTCACAAACCATCACTCTCCTGCAAAACTTATGTCACATACCATCTGACACACTCCTACTCTCCTGCCCGCTATTGTCAGCCTCACTCTTTTCACACCACTCTCCTGCAATTATGCACACCTCTCTTTTCTCTTGTTCACATTACGGACACTCTCTGCCTTACTTTAATCCACCTTCACTTTTTGTCCCCACGCTCCTGCACTGATGTCACAACCACTCTTGTCACACCACTCTCCTGGCAACTTGAATCAGCCTAACTTTGTCACATCCACTCTCCTGCACTGATGCACAAACCATCTTGTCACAATGCCACTCTCCTGGCACTTATGTCACACCACTTCTCCTGCACGTAGGTCACACCCTCTTTACACAGACCACTCTCCTTCACTGATTGTCACATACCACTCTCGTCCCACACACCACTTTGCCTGCACTGATGGTCACACCACTCCTTTTCACCCACTCTTCTGCACTTCTTCAAACCCTCTCCTGCACTTATGTCACAATTCCACTCTCCTGCACTTTTATGTCCATACCTACTGTTGACACACCACCACTCTCGTGCACTTATTTCACCCACTTTGTTGTCACACCACTTTCTCTGTCCTTTATGTCACATGGGTGGGTACCACTCTCCTGCAACTCTGAAGCCCTCACTCTTGGCACATCCACTCTTCCTTGCGCCTGATGTCATCATCCAGCTTCTCTTTTATTCTTACAACCACGCGCCTCGACTACGGCGGGGCACTGTGACGCTGGGTGGGACATAACACGTCTGGCCGGGCCGGATGGTCGGCCCAGCGCGGTGGGGGCAGCAGGGGCCACGCGCCGGCGCCCGGAGGGCACAGGGACCCGGACGCGGGGCCAGGGGGTGAACCACTCCGCCGCACGGAGGGCACACCAAGCGGGCCACAACCACTCGCGCGCACTAGGGCCCACCACGCGGGGGGACAACACTCGTGCACACCACGCGCCGGCACGAGGGCACACACCACTCGGGACAACACCCACTCGCCTGCACTGAGGTCACCGCACGCTGGGCACATACCACTCTCCTGCAATTATGTTCAGCTACCTCTCTTGTCACACACCGCTCCTGCCCTTTATGTCACACCACGCTGGGCACACCACTAGCTGCACTTATTCACATCAACCACCTTGTCACCCACTCTCCTCCAACTTGTCACCTCACTTTTGTCACCCACTCTTCCTGCCCTGATGTCACACCACTCTTGTCACACCACTCTCCTGCAACTTGATCACCTCACTTTTGTCACACCACTCTCCTGCACTGATGTCACAGACCACTCTTGTCACCCCCTCCTTCACTTATGTCCCCCATGACTCTCCTGCCCGTAGTCACCTACCACTCTTTGACACATACACCACTCTCCTGCACTGTATTTCACAATACCCACCTCGTCACAAACCACTCTGCTGCCTGATTCACACCACTCTTTCTTGTCACACCACTCTTCGGCACTTCTGGTTCAAACCACTCTCCTGCTTTATGTCACACCACTCTCCTGCACTTATGTCACACCACTGTTGACACACCACTCTCGTGCACTTATTTCACACCACTGTTGTCACACCACTTTCCTGCACTTATTCACACCACTCACCTGCAACTTGATCACCTCACTCTTGTCAACACCATCTCCTGCACTTGATGTCACAACACTCTTTTTACATAACCACTTCTCCTCACTTCTGTCACACCACTCCTTGACAAACCACGTGCCTGCCTTCTGTCAACACCACTTCTCCTGCCTTAGGTCACACCACTCTTGTCAACACGTTACCCCATCTCCTGCACTTATGTCACACCAATCTTGCCACACCACTCTCCTGCACTTATGTCACACCAATCTTGCCACACCACTATCCTGCACTTATGTCACACCACTCTTGTTACACCACTCTTGTCACACCACTCTCCTGCACTTATGTCACACCAACTCTTGACACACCACTCTCCTGCACTTTGTCACCTTCACTCTTGTCATCAACACCACTCTCCTGCCTAATTATGTCACACCACTTCTTGGTACAGGACCTCTCTGTCACACCTCACCTCCTGCCTTATGTCCCAATACCACACTCTTTGAACACCCACTCCCTGCACTTCATCACCTCACTCTTTCACACCACCCTCCTGCAATTATGTCACCCTTCTCTTGTCACCTTCCACTCCCTGCACTTATGTCATCACCACTCTTGTCACATCACCACATCCTGCACTTACTTGTCACACCCTCTTGTCACAGCATCCACTTCTCCTGCAACTTGTCACCGCTCACTTTTGTCACATTCCACTCTCTGCACTGATGTCACACCACTCCTTGTCACACCACTCTCTCCTTTCACTTATGTCACAACAGCCACTCTCCTGCCGTCTGTCACACACCTTGAACACCACTCTCCTGCACTGATGTCACACAACTCTTCGTCACACCCACCTGCTGCTCTGTGTCACAACAACCACTCTTGTCGCACCCCTCTTTCTGCACTTTTCTGTCAAACCACTCTCCTGCACTTAATTTCACTTCCACTCTCCTGCACTTATGTCACACCCTCGTTTGACACAACCACTCTCGTGCACTATTTCACACACTGTTGTCCACACCACTTTCCTGCACTTAGTTCCCACAGTCCACTCTCCTGCAACTTGATCACCTCACTCTTGTCACACACCACTCTCCTGCACTGTGATGTCACACCACTTCTTTTACAATCCAATATCTCCTCACTTCTGTCCATTACTCTTGACACAGTAAACCCACTCTCCTCCCTTGCACTTCTTTTCTTGTCACATTTTTCCACTCTCCTGCACTTTATTGTCACACCACGCTTGTCACATTTCTATGGGGGGGGCCTCGTCTTCCTGCAACTTATGTCCACCAACTCCGCTTGTCCACTCCCCTATTCCCACACACCACCTCCAACCTGCCTTATTTCCAACACAATCTTGCCACCCCCCTCTCCACTCCTGCACCATTCTGTCACACCACTCACTCTTGTTACACCACTCTTTCATCACCACTCTCCTCGCACTTAATAAGTCACACCACTCTTTACACAAACACCACTTTCCTGCACTATGTCACCTCACTATTAGTCACAACACAACACCACTACTCAAACTTGCAATTATGTCCCACTCTCTTGTCACAACCCACTCTCCCTGCACTTCGTCACCACCCACTCCTTGGTCTCATTCCATATCCTTGTGCACTTATGTCACACCCACTCTTGTCACACCATCTCCCTGCAACTTGATCAACCTCACTTTTGTCACACCACTCTCCTTCAACTGATGTCACAACCACTCTTGACACACCACTCTCCTGCACTGATGTCACAGCCCACTCCCTCCGTCCACACACTCTGCCTGCACGCGATTCGTCACACCCCCCCCCCCCACCCACCCCACCCACTCCTCTCGCTCACACCTTCCCCCCACCCCCCACCACCCACACTCCTCTTCTTCTGCACTCTCCTGCTCCAACACCACTCCTCCTGCGACTTATGTCTAGCTTACATCTATCTCCTGGTCGACGTTATATGTCACCCACTGTTGACGACTGGTGGGGACATTTAGACCACACTCTCAGTGACACTTATTTCACACCACTGTTGTCACACCACTTTCCTGCACTTATGTCACACCACTCTCCTGCAACTTGATCACCTCACTCTTGTCACACCACTCTCCTGCACTGATGTCACACCACTCTTTTACACCACTCTCCTACACTTCTGTCACATTACTCTTGACAAACCACTCTCCTGCACTTCTGTCACACCACTCTCCTGCACTTATGTCACACCACTCTTGTCACACCACTCTCCTGCACTTATGTCACACCACTCTTGTCACACCACTCTCCTGCACTTATGTCACACCAATCTTGCCACACCACTCTCCTGCACTTATGTCACACCACTCTTGTTACACCACTCTTGTCACACCACTCTCCTGCACTTATGTCACACCACTCTTGACACACCACTCTCCCTGCATTTTATGTCACCTCACTCTGTCACACAACTCTCCTGCCAATTATGTCACACCTCTCTTGTCACCACCACCTCTCCTGCACTTATGGCACACCATCTTGTCCACAACCACTATCCTGGCACTTATGTCACACCACTCTTGTCACACCACTCTCCCTGCAACTTGATCACCTCACTTTTGTCACACCACTCTCCTGACCTGATGTCACACACTCTGTCACACCACTCTCCTGCACTTATGTCACACACCACTCTCTGCACGTATGTCACACCACTCTTGACACACCACTCTCCTGCACGTATGTCACACCACTCTTGACACACCACTCTCCTGCACTGATGTCACACCACTCTCGTCACACCACTCTGCTGCACTGATGTCACACCACTCTTGTCACACCACTCTTCTGCACTTCTGTCAAACCTCTCTCCTGCACTTATGTCACACCACTCTCCTGCACTTATGTCACACCACTGTTGACACACCACTCTCGTGCACTTATTTCACACCACTGTTGTCACACCACTTTCCTGCACTTATGTCACACCACTCTCCTGCAACTTGATCACCTCACTCTTGTCACACCACTCTCCTGCACTGATGTCACACCACTCTTTTACACCACTCTCCTACACTTCTGTCACATTACTCTTGACAAACCACTCTCCTGCACTTCTGTCACACCACTCTCCTGCACTTATGTCACACCACTCTTGTCACACCACTCTCCTGCACTTATGTCACACCACTCTTGTCACACCACTCTCCTGCACTTATGTCACACCAATCTTGCCACACCACTCTCCTGCACTTATGTCACACCACTCTTGTTACACCACTCTTGTCACACCACTCTCCTGCACTTATGTCACACCACTCTTGACACACCACTCTCCTGCACTTATGTCACCTCACTCTTGTCACACCACTCTCCTGCAATTATGTCACACCTCTCTTGTCACACCACTCTCCTGCACTTATGTCACACCACTCTTGTCACACCACTATCCTGCACTTATATCACACCACTCTTGTCACACCACTCTCCTGCAACTTGATCACCTCACTTTTGTCACACCACTCTCCTGCACTTATGTCACACCAATCTTGCCACACCACTCTCCTGCACTTATGTCACACCACTCTCCTGCACTTATGTCACCTCACTCTTGTCACACAACTCTCCTGCAATTATGTCACACCTCTCTTGTCACACCACTCTCCTGCACTAATGTCACACCACTCTTGTCACACCACTATCCTGCACTTATGTCACACCACTCTTGTCACACCACTCTCCTGCAACTTGATCACCTCACTTTTGTCACACCACTCTCCTGCACTGATGTCACACCACTCTTGTCACACCACTCTCCTGCACTTATGTCACACCACTCTCCTGCACGTATGTCACACCACTCTTGACACACCACTCTCCTGCACTGATGTCACACCACTCTCGTCACACCACTCTCCTGCACTGATGTCACACCACTCTTGTCACAACACTCTTCTGCACTTCTGTCAACCCACTCGCCTGCACTTATGTCACACCACTCTCCTGCACTTATGTCACACCACTGTTGACACACCACTCTCGTGCACTTATTTCACACCACTGTTGTCACACCACTTTCCTGCACTTATGTCACACCACTCTCCTGCAACTTGATCACCTCACTCTTGTCACACCACTCTCCTGCACTGATGTCACACCACTCTCTAGCACCTGTGTCACACCACTCTCATGCAATTCCGCCACCTCACTCTTGTCACACCACTCCTCTGCACTTTTCTCACCTCACTCTTGTCACACCACTCTCATGCACCTTGATCACCTCACTCTTGTCACACCACTTTCCTGCACTTCTCACACCATTCTCATGCACCTTCGCCACCTCTCTCCTGTCACTCCTGCCACAGTCATGCTCCTTGCTGGTGTTACCCTTATCACACCCCTTCCATGACCCTTGCTGCATCACTTTTGTCACTGAAATGTCATGCACCTTGCTCACCTCACTATTGTCATCCTTCTTGGCACAGGCACGCGTACTGTAGCACGTACTGCGGCTCCTAGGAACCACATGAGCAGAGAGCCATGACTCGCCAAGTGTACTGCTACTAGTGCTACATATGGCACCTTTCCTATGCAACATATGTTACTTTGAGAGCCACAGAGTGCCAGATTTAGTCCCGGGTGTGGTGTGTGGAGGGTGGGGGTGGTGGGGTGGTTGGATGGGGGGTGGATGGGCTGCGTATAGGGAGGGAGAAAGGGTTACGGACCGTTGGACAAATGGAGAGAAGTTGATGACGGAACGTAAGAAGGCGTCAGGAAGTGGGTCTTGAGGACGGAGGAGTAATGAATGGGAGGCGAAGAAGAACCACATGTGCGTCTCGTCAGCGTAGTTTGTGGCCCAGGAGTCAGAGCCCATCATCTAACCGACTTGCAACGGACAAGCACGTGTGAAAGGCCAACTTCTTCAACCGACACTAGAGCCACGCCAACTGCTGACTACTTCTCTTCTGATACATTATTGCGATGCCTTGACTTCGGCAAAAATCACGAGCAAGCGACCGAAAGAGCCCAACGAGGCAATGGTTGGAAGAGGACAGCAAGCCACGCTACCCGCGTGGGTCTCTCAGGTACAGCCGGGCTCCGCAAAGTTACGCCACCTCGACTTCGGTATTCTTGTGTTCGTCAGGGTCTCCAGGATAGCTGCTGTGTGCTTCCCTTTACAGAACGTTTCATCACATCTATCAGATCCCAATCGTACAACGATCAAAAATTCGTGGCAACTGCCACATCCTGGCAAGGCCCCCCCCCCCCCCCCCCCTGCCCCTAGGATGACATCAGTGTGCTTTACCTTTTGCATCACCTGGCCAATCACCCTGGTTCAAGTATAGCCCCTATATGACGATGCAATGTAATTGTAGCTTACTTCACCAGCATGATTCAGCTTTACCATTTCCTTGGACATGACGTGTGCAGTGTGTGTCTACTTGTATGGTCGCATGGCATCAGGATGTCTGTAGCCCTGTCGTGTAGGGAGTGTTACAGCATTTTTTCAGCTGGGACCAGCAGCTCCCTTTGCCAGCCTCTGGGCACTGCCCCCAGATTTCAACGGTAACGGAAAGCTGATTCTGCCAGCTTCCATATGCACTACGTTGCTTTACATTTGGTTGCCTAGCAAGCCAGGAGAGCTGCCTAGAAGCTGCTACTCGTGGCTGAAAATAAAATCAATGTGGGTTGGAATAGGGAGCAATCATTGGAGTGCATGATATTTCAAGAGGCATCCTTACATCATGACCCCCCAACGTTAGTAATCATCGGACCTTTCACCTTGCCACAACTCACCATGGTAGCCTCCAATAGATGCCTTCAATCCTTCCAGCGTGCTGTCACTAACTTTGAATGCCATGAACCCCCCCCTATTGGTAATCATCAAGCCATTCTCCCAATCACAACTTACCACGGCAGCCTCCCAGGGGTGCTTTCAATCCCCCCAGTGTGCTGCCATGAGCTTTGAATGCAATGAACCCTCAACGTTAGTATTCATCAGACCTTTCACCTTACCACAACTCACCAGGGTAGCCTCCAACAGATACCTTCAATCCTCCCAGCATGCTGTCATTTACTTTGAATGCCATGAACCCCCAATGTTGGTAATCATCACACCATTATCCCAATCAGAACTTACCACAGCAGCCTCCAAAGAGTGCTTTCAATCCTTCCAGCGTGCTGCCATGAGCTTTCCATGCACAGCCCATTTTCTCACGAGGTTCTTTTATCACAGGGCGACTCAGTACCGCCTGCCCCTGGGAGCATACCGCCACCCCCTGGCAGCATACCGCCACCCCCTGGAAGCATACCGCCGCCCCCTGGGAGCGTACCGCTCCCCCCTGGGAGCATACCGCCGCCCCCTGGCAGCATACCGCCGCCCCCTGGCAGCATACCGCCCCCCCCTGGCAGCATACCACCCCCCCCTGGCAGCGTACCGCCGCCCCCTGGGAGCATATACCCGCCCCCCTCAGGAGACCCCTCCCTGGACGAGCAAACTCGCCGGCTCATGTTCCAGCAGCAGGAGTCGGAGGCACTAGCAACATTCCAAGGGTAAGACCACCGACATCACAAAGATATCATATATATCATATATATCATGTATATCATATACATCATATATGTCATATATATCATAGATCATATATATCATAGATATCATATATATCATTTATAGTTAGAAAGCCCAAGAAGGTGCCAAAAAATTGAGTCGCCCTTCCCAAGTACCTGCTCTGGGTGTAACCCAAGGGGCTCAGCTCACCCAACAAATTCTCAATTAATTCAAACTTATCTTCTAACCCTCTCCTCTTGGCTACAGGTTGGTTTAAGCAATATCTAATCATATACCAACTCTTGGGGCCATCCAATAATGTTTGGAAATCATGGCTGCCCCTAGCAAGAATCCATTCACGGCTCCTGAGGTTGCAAGACGACCGAGGGGTAGATGAAGGGGGATCTCACACAGAGAACTTATTCTACATCAGAGCTGAGAGGTTGTTGTGTTTTTTCACAGTCCAATCCCAAATCCAAATCACTCAAAGTAATACGTACACATGATATACTCTCATGATTCCATGCACAGGGGACACAAGCACACACTCAAGGTAATACATACACATAAAACACATAAGACATACATACATACATACATACATACATACATACATATATACGTACGTACAGACAGACAGACAGACAGACAGACACACATACATGCACACAAACATGCACACATACATACATACATACATGCATACATACATACACACATACATACATACATACGTACGTACGTACGTACGTACGTACGTACGTACATACATACATGCATACATACGTACGTACATACATACATACATACATACATACATACATACGTACATACAAACATCTAATATACACTCGGGAATCCATGCACAGGGGACACAAGCGGGGAGAGCCGGAGGCGTCCACATTTCACTCCTCTGAGTCCCCTGCCCAACTGAAGGTAAGCAGACTGATGTTGGTGATGATGGTAGTGATGGTGGTGATGATGGTGGTGGCAGTGGTAGTGATGATGATAATGATGGTGATGGTGGTAGTGGTACTGGTGATGATGGCGGTGGTTGTGGTGGTATTGATGATGATGGTAATGATGATGATTACATTTTCCTGGTGCCCTACTGGGCTCCAAATGTGACATGATATCATATGATATCGTATTGCTGTTCCCTTGACATATGCGGGTTGGTTTATATCTGGCTGTCTTTCTTGCTCTGCGCACGGTGTCGGTTAGGAGCTACCCTAAGAAAATTATCAGAAAGCAGAGGTAGGGGGAAGCTAGCCCGGGGGTTGCCAGCCCGGGGGTGACCGGTTAACCCTAAACCCTAACCCCCATAAACCCTGAATCCTGAACCCTAAACCCCCATCCCCGGGCTGGCTAACCCTGGGCTAGCTTCCCCCTACCCCCTAAACCCTGAAACCTAAACCCCCACCCCAGGGCTGGCTACCCCTGGGCTAGCTTCCTCCTACACCCTGAACCCTAAACCCCCACCCCCGGGCTGGCTACCCCTGTGCTAGCTTCCCCCTACCTGAAGCACATGATCCTGGCTGTTTGTCACAGTCATCAGCAGGGATGTCAAGGATGATAAGTCTGAGTAATAATAATGCCTGGTGGGGTGTGGTATTTAGGGAGCCCTGTCTTACGGCGGTGGAGAACGGCCTGCTTCTTTACCTGGTCAGTACTACCATGGCAGTTAACAGCGACCGCGAACACTCAAGCGCACCCGTAGGAATTCGAACCCAGCACCTACGTCGTTCAAGGAGCTCTGCCATCGAGCCATTCGTTGAACGGGGAGAACTGCTCCCAAGAATAGAATGTAACCACCGGTCAAGTCCGGTCTGCCCACAGTTCGTTTTTTACGAGGAGGATTTTTGCCTCCTTGTAAGTGTAGGTCTCCCTTCACCTACACTTACAACATTAACAATTCATATCAAGGCATTCTGGTCAAAATACACTTGATCCAATCTCTGTATACATTCATGTTCGTCGTTTAGGGTCCTAGTATGAATGAGAAATGATGTGTAGGCTTATCAAATGGCATGCTGTCCCCAAGTCATAGGCCCATCAATTAATAGAGGTCATTTCGCACGGCCTTCACTTCTGGATAGCAATCTTCAACTGCTCCCAATAAGTAATGATAACGCCTGGTGGGGCGTGGTATTCAAGGAGCCACGTCTTGCAGCGGTAGGGAACGGGCTGCTACTTTACCTGGACAAAGCTACCACAGCCACAGCGACAGCGACCGCGAACACTTCAGCGCACCCGTGGGGACTCAAACCCGGCGCCTACGTCGTTCAAGGAGCTCTGCCATTGAGCCATTCGTTGAACGGGGAGAACTGCTCCGAAGTATAGAATGTAACCACAGGTCCGGTCTGTCGACAGTTTCTTTTTTACAAGGAGGATTTTTGCCTTAAAGTGTGGGTTCCCCTTCACTAGCCCTAAACTGGAAGGATTAAGTTCTACGTAGCTGAGCCTTTCCTACTCGGAACGCCTCAAAGTTTGGGTCTTCCTTCATTATTTCACACAATTATACTTGGTCCGATTTCTTCATACATTCATGTTTGTGGTTTAGGGTCCTAATATGGATAAGAAATGATTTGCAGGCCCATGCAAGGACATGACGTCCCCTAGTTTCAGGCCCATCTATCAGTAAAGGTCATTTCGCACCTTTGTCACAGGGATAATTCCGCCAAAACGGGGTCAACACTATCGATCGCTCTACATAGCGGGGAAATAATCCCTGTTTCACAAGATCCACTCGTGTATCACTTTGCAGGAGAAGCTGCTCTGCATGTATAAATGAGAAATGATTTGTAGGCCCATTCAAGGGCATGGTGTCTCCGATTCCTCGATTCCTGTGGTGAAAATCATTCCTGTAGTGAAAATCATTCAAAGTGAAAATCATTTGTAGTGAAAATAAAAGAATCCCTGTTTCACAAGATCCACTCGTGTATCACTTTGCAGGAGAAGCTGCTCTGCATGTATAAATGAGAAATGATTTGTAGGCCCATCCAAGGGCATGGTGTCTCCGATTCCTCGATTCCTGTGGTGAAAATCATTCCTGTAGTGAAAATCATTCGAAGTGAAAATCATTTGTAGTGAAAATCATTCAAAGTGAAATGAAAATCATTCAAAGTGAAAATCATTTGTAGTGAAAATAGAATAATCCCTGTTTCACAAGATTCACTCATGTGTCACTTAGCAGGAGAAGCTGCTCCGCATGTACAAATGATAAATAATTCGTAGGCCCATCCAAGGGCATGATGTCTCCGATTCCTGTGGTGAAAATCATTCCTGTAGTGAAAATCATTTGTAGTGGAAATGATTTGTGTTGGAAATGATTTGTGGTGACAATGATTGGTGGGTAAATAAATAAGAAGTAATTACCATCGATTCACTCCTGTATCGCTTTGCAGGAAAAGCTGCTCCGCATGTCTGAAGGGGTGCGTGCCTCCCGTTGGGAGGCGCCAGGTGCTGGTGACGTTGCCAAGGAGCGAGGGCAAGGGGACTGGACGGCCTACCAGCCCCCTAGTGCTATCCTAGCGCAGATAGCTAGCAGGAATGCTGCAGCAAGTGGCGGACCCAGGCCACCAGGCCCCCCTGGACCCCCCGGACGCCCCCCTGGCCCCCCTGGACGCCCTCCTGGACCCCCTGGTAGTAGACCACCAGGTAGGTTGAGTCGAATCATAATTTAATGATCCATGCTCAGACTGAAAAGCGCATAACTAATTTCTTGAAACTTGTCCCACTCTCTCCACAGGACCCCCTGCTCGCCCCCCTGGCCCTCCACCCCAGCAGCATCAGCAGCTACAGCAGCGACCCCCTGGACCCCCTGGACCCCCACCCCAGCAGCAACAGCAGCAGCAGCAGCAACAGCAGCGAACCCCTGGACCCCCTGGCCCTCCAACCCAGCAACAACAGCAGCAGCAACAGCAGCGAATCCCTGGACCCCCTGGCCCTCCAACCCAACAGCAACAGCAGCCAATTTCAGGACCCCTTTCTATCCCCCAGCAACAACAGGATCAGCTGCCTCCACCTCCACCCATGCAAGCAGCCATGCATGGCTCAGAGAGCCTACCCCCACCCCCACATGTGCAAGCTAGCAGCTATCCAGAAGCTGTTGCCCAGTATCACATGGACCCACAGCAGCAGCTTCAGCAACAGCTACAACAGCAGCAGCAACCACAGCAGCAGCAGCAGCTTCAGCAACACCAGCAGCAGCAGCAGCAGTACCTGCAGTACCAGGGGGTCCCTGCCCAAATACCGGACCCGTACTCAGCAAGTGCAGTAGTAGGGGGAGACCCTTTACTACAGCAGCAGCAGCAGACACAGCAGCAGCAGCAGCAGATACAGCAGCAGCAGCAGACACAGCAGCAGCAGCAGCAGGAGCAGCAAGCACAGACATCTCCTGCAGCAGCTGCAGAAGCAGCTGTAGAAGAATCCCCTGCCCAGCCAATGGCTGCCGCCCCTGGTGCTCCCTCGGAAGTCCCAGACCCCAGTGTTCCCTCCCCATCAGAGCCGCCGCCATCTAGCCCCCCTGCCTCTGCCTCACCCCCTGCCACAGCCCCAGCAGCTGCCCCTGCTGTGGCTGCCGGGGCAGGAGTCACTGCTAAAGTGAAAAAAGCACCCGCCGTTCCCCGACCCTCCTACTTCTCGAAGCCAGTGCTCAAGCACATGCCAGCGGCTGCTGCTGCGGGAGCTGAGGGTGCACACCAGCCCGAGGGTGGCGATACTGAGGGCACAGGCTTGCCCAGCCCCAACGGCACCCCAGGGGCCTCCCCCACCAGTGCCGCGGCGCCAGGGGCTAGGCCTCTCCCCCCGGCATTGCTAGCCCGGCTGGCAAAGCGAGGCATTGTCGCAGCTTCAGCGGCAGTACCCACCAGGGCTGCCAGTGCCACGCCCCCAGCCGCCGCCCCGGCAGCGGTAACAGTTGCAACTGTTCCTGCTGCTTCTGCTCTGGAGCCCGCGCCCCCAGGTCTGGAACCCAAGCCATCGCCAGTGACGGCTGCTCCCGCACCACAGCCTCATCAAGCCACGCAAACTGCGGGCGCCTCGACAACCGCTGCAACCCCGGCGGCTGACCCTGACCTGCCAGCCGGGTGGTTCAAATCTACTGACACAAACTACAACTGTCCCTACTTCTACAACCCGGCGACTGGGGATCGGCAGTGGGAGCCTCCGGTGGCACAGCTTCCCCCAGGCTGGAACGAGGGCAAGGACCCCACCACAAATGTCAAGTACTACTACAACCCATCGACAGGTACGCAGTGACGAGGAATGAAATGGATCCTAGCTGAGAGTACCATCCACCACCACAACCACAACCGTATACCTTCCCACACACACACCACCACCACCCCACCACAAATGCCAAGTACTACAACAACCCATCCACAGGTATTGAATTCCGTATTTGGCTACCCCTGGACTGTCACATACATACATACATACATACATACATACATACATACATACATACATACACATATATGCACACATACATACACACGTACATACACACATATACACATACATGGACATACATTTATATATATGTAGACATACATGGATTCCCGCGATACCTGGATTCCTCGCGCATGCCGACACTAGCTGGCTATCGGCTAAATTAGCGGGTTACTAACAGCGTATAACCCAACTCCCCACCCTGGCTATCGACTGAATTAGCGTGTTAATGATAGCGTATCTTGACTGAGCCGACTTCGAGTGCGTAAAATTCAAATTCCCAGTTGAGTTTTCAGCTTGTAACTTCCACTCCTCCGCATCAAGATTACACCTGCGCACCATCGCCCTGTCCGCTCTATCCTGCGATACCCTACCCTACTCAGCGATTCGCGATCCGGAACAGGCTCCCGCATCATGCCTGCCAGAATTTAATAATACCTTGGTCGACTACAACAGACGCTTAGATGGTGCTCGGACTGTAAGTGTACAACCTTATGCTTCTCGAGGCCTTCATGCAGCACCAAAGAGCGATATAAGATACCAGAAGAGCCGCTAACCCTGCGAGCCGTCGTGCAAGGCGAGCTCGCCTGAGCGATGAGGAAATTAACGAGATTAACAAGCGTCAACTTATTGCCCGTGCTGCTGACCCACTTCGGCGCGGGGCTGTAAACGAGGCCCTGCGAATTTAGCATTAGCGAGGTTGACCAGATGTAAGGCGAAGTTTTCCAAACTGGGCCAATGCACCAGAAGAAGCTGCACGTTCGTAGCTTTGCAATTTTGCAGAACCGGTGCTCTTGGCATGATCGGAATCAGAGCGTTCGCAATTTTTTGTTGGTTCGATACACAGCCTGCAATTTCCGCACGATCACAGCCCACAGTGCAGTGTACGAGGTAGGGACAAGGGAGGTTAGTGTGCGTGCGATTCGGTGGTTCGGGGAACTGTAGGGGGGAAGGGGGGAGTGTGTGTGGATGGGGTGGGGATAGGGGCAGGGAGAGGTCAGAAATAAGGGATACTGTTGGTCTGGCTAGGGGTGGGTTGGAATGGTATGTGTAGTAGGGATGGGGGGGCACAGCTTAAGTGAAGGGGGAGAGGAAGGGAGAGAGGTGTATGTGGGTGCGGGGGGGGGAAGGGAGGGTCGCACAGGGAGATGGCGGGGAGGTGTGGGGGGCAGGGGGGGAGAGAGAGAGGGTGCGGCACTGGGGATAGGGGGCAGGTATATTTAGGTGAAGGCAGAGGATCATGCAGGTCCTGGGGGCGAGGGGTGTTAAAGGGGGGGGGGGGGGGGGGGGGGGAGTATAGAGTACGGAGAGAAGGGGGATGCTTTGATAGAATCAGTTTGCTCAAGGGAGATATTTTGGATGTGAGTGCAGGTGAAGGGAGAGGGTTGTGTGTTGTGGGGGGGGGTGGGGTGGGGGGGGGGGGGGGGGGGGCATTAACAAGGGTTCCGCCTCTGACCCTTCTGTAACCCTAGCGGCAAGGACCGGGGGGGGGGGGGGGGTGGACCACCGGCCACCCGGGCGGCATGCTATGTACATACATATATACTAACATGCATGTACATACACATACATCTTCCAAATCATAATACATACATACACATACGTACATACATGCAGTACATGTAATACCTACATTTACATACCTACCTACATTACATACAACATACATACATACACACATTACATGGAACACACCACGACACCGACACACCAATACATGCACAGGGATACACATGACATACACAGACGTACACTTACACATACATACGCACACATAATAAACATACATACATACATACATACATGCATACATGCATAAACATACATACACCTAAATACACATGCATGTACATACACATACTATTTCTGATTTTAACCTACACGTGCAGGCCAGACTCTGTGGGATCAACCTGCAGGCAAATTTTGCTACCCCTGGACTGTCACATACATACACATACACATACATACGCACATATAAGCATGCATGCACATACATATATAATCATGCATGCACATACATAGACATACATGCACATGCATACACATACATACACATACATGCACATGCACCTACATACACATACCACTTCTGATTTTAACTTATACCTGCAGGCCAGACTCAGTGGGATGGACCTACAGGCATATTTGGCTACCTTGGACTGCCACATACATACACATACACATACATACACACACATAAACATACATGCACATACATACACATACATACACATGCATACATGCATTTATACATACACATGCATGTACATACACACACCACTTCTGATGTTAACCTACATGAGCAGGCCAGACTCAGTGGGATCGACCTACAGGCAGCTCAGCAGCAGTGGCGGCACCACCAGCGCCAGCCCAAGCACCAACGCCAATGCCACCTGCAGAGTTCATTGCTGCCTCCTCTTTTGCTGGTGCCCGCCCCGGTTATGTGTTCAAGCTGGGATGCAGGGGCTTGGGATATTACACGGATGATTTTGAGAAGTGGCGGCAGGTGAGAGAGGAGGAGTGAGAATGAGGGGGGGGGAGAGAGAGAGAGAGAGGAGGAGTGAGAATAAGGGGGAAAAGAGAGCAGCTTAGACTGCACCTTTGCAAACAGTTGACTACACTTACATATTCTGATATGCAATCCCAGACGTTCTTAAACATTTGCATCACAAACATATGCATTCCCAAACAGTTGGCTGCACTTACATATTCTGATGTGCAATTCCAGATGTTACCCAACATTTGCATAACAAACGTTTGCATTCTCAAACAATTAACTGCGCTTATGATGCAATCCCAGACGTTTCCCAATGTATGCATTCCCAAACAGATGACTGCCCTTCCATATGCAATCTCAGGTGTTCCCCAACCTTTTCATCATAAACATTTGCATTCCCCAATAGTTGACTGCGCTTACGTATGCAATCCCGGATGTTCCCAAACATGTGCCTCCCAAACAACAACAATGTGCTACTGGAGGAATCAAATTCAGCATCCCAGCCCACCGTCATCGCATCAGCCTTCCCACGCCCTATGTGAGGGCTGGGCCAGACACTCGGACCAGCCCTTTGCATTCCCAAACATTTTACTGCCCAAGCCTACGCATTCTCAAACACCTACATCTACGCAAACCACCCCTCTAACCCCTCCCCCCTAACCCCTAACCCCTTCTGCAGTAGGAGGCAAACCCATCACCACAGCCCTCTGCCACTTGCATCAGCCTCCCCACGCCCTACATGAGGGCTGGGCCAGACGCTCAGACCAGCCATTTGCATTCCCAAACATTTAACTGCTCAATCCTACGCATTCTCAAACACCTACACCAACCACCCCCCTAACCCCTAATCCCTTCTGCAAGAGGAAGCAAACCCAGCACCACCGCCCACCGCCATCGAATCAGCCTCCCCATGCCCTATGTGAGGGCTGGGCCAAACGCTCAGACCAGCCCTTTGCATTCCCAAACATTTAACTGCTCAAGCCTTCGCATTCTCAAACACCTACACCAACCACCCCCAGTACCCCCCCCCCCCCCTAATCCCCACTCCCTTCTGCAGGAGGAAGCAAACCCAGCACCACAGCCCTCTACCATCGCATCAGCCTCCCCACGCCCTACGTGAGGGCTGGGCCAAACGCTCAGACCAGCCCTTTGATTAAATGTCCAAGCCTACGCATTCTCAAACACCTAAACCAACCACCCCCGGCAACCCCCTTCCCCCCTAACCCCCACTCCCTTATGCAGGAGGAAGCAAACCCAGCACCACAGCCCTCTGCCACCGCATCAGCCTCCCCATGCCCTACGTGAGGGCTGGGCCAAACGCTCAGACCAGCCCTTTGCATTCCCAAACATTTTACTGCTCAAGCCTTCGCATTCTCAAACACATACACCAACCACCCCCAGTAACCCCCCTCCCCCCTAACCCCACTCCCTTCTGCAGGAGGAAGCAAACCCAGCACCACAGCCCTCTGCCACCGCATCAGCCTCCCCACGCCCTACGTGAGGGCTGGACCAGACGCTCAGACCAGCCCTTTACATTCCCAAACATTTAACTGCCCAAGCCTACGCATTCTCAAACACCTACACCTACACCAACCACCCCCAGTAACCCCCATCCCCCTTACCCCCCTCCCACCTCCCCCACTCCCTTCTGCAGGAGGAAGCAAACCCAGCACCACAGCCCTCTGCCACCGCCTCAGCCTACCCCATGCCCTATGTGGGGGCAGCGCCTGACGAAGATAGAGGCCCCAAGAAATCTCGCCTGGAGCAGATCCGCGACAAACAAATGCAACGTAACTCCGGGCGCAGCAAGGTCCGGGGTGGTCGCGACGATGAGAATGACCCCATGGACCCCTCCTCCTACAGTGACGCCCCCAAGGGAGGTTGGTCCCACGGCATCGAGGGCCTTAGTGCGGCGGACTCCACAGCAGGAGGGCCGCTCTTCCAGTCACGCCCCTACCCCTCCCCTGGAGACGTGTTGCGCGCAAACCAAAGAGCGCTGCAAAAGTAGTAGGGGGCCCTGGCGGGTCCCCTGGAGGTCGGCCCCGGGGTTGGGGTATGGTTCACGGTGGCTTCTGGGTTTGTAGGTCAGTTGTCTATAATTGTTACATTTATTGTTGAAAGCTGAAAAATATGACAAAGTTGTCTACGTGGGTATGCCAAGGTGGAACGACGTGCAGCGAGAAACCCTACCCCTCCCCCGGAGACGTGTTGCGCGCTAATCGGAGAGCGCTGCAAAAGTAGTGCCCCTCACCACATCTGGCTTGTTTTGTGTGCTCTTCGGGATTAGCAATGATGCAAATGATTAGGGATCGGTTGTTTTGTGTACTTTGTGGGGCATGGGATTCGTACTTTTTCTTTTCAGCTACAAGCAGCAGCTTCTAGGCAGCTCTCTGAGCCTTTTTTTAGTTGTGAAAGGAATTTCACCCCAGGAGGTGGGTCTCCTGACACGAACCAGCGACACCGAGGATTCAGTTAAAATGGCGATGTCGCTCCTACAAAATAGTAGTCGCACTCAGGAAATAGGGAAGGGGGTCAGCTATTTAATGTGTTCAACTATGTGTGTATATATGTATGTATGTTACAGTCCAGGGGTAGGCCAAATAGGCTTAAGGGACTTGCCCAACTGTGATAGGAAGGGCTTAAAAATAAAAAGCATTGATGAACTGAATTCCAAACAATCGTTGTACCTACGGGGAACCTGAGTTCGTGCTACAGTGATCATTTAAATACAGATGTGTAGGGCAGGAGATGGGTGTATCATCTAGCAGCAAGCGCAGTGCTGTTGTACAGGAAGCAGAGAAACAAAAATAGAATGAATAATTGAAAAAAGATCAGGTTGCAGGACTATCTAACATTACGTATTGTGTGGGCCTCTGGCCACTGGACCTACGTTGTGGAATAATGTTGCAGTACAGCGCAGCTTTTGCTGTGTTTGTGTGCGTGTGGTGGGCGGAGGCGGAGGGGGGCAGTAGGCGCGCTAGGGGGAGGGTGCGTTCACATTTTTTCTTAACTTAAATTGCTTAAATAGTTCCGGTTCATCCTAGCCTCGTTAGCGATTTACATTGGTCTAGTGGTAGACCAGATCGCTAAAGAATAATGAGTCGGGGGTTCGGTCGCTCTTGGCGTTGCAGGTCAACCGCGATGGTAGCTTGTCCAGTTGAGGTAGGAGATCGCTCCCCACCCGCGTACAACGGGCTCCCTTATAGCAATTCAGCGGATGATTTGGGTTCAAGGTTTCTGAAGAACCCGGACTTCGTACATGAAATCGAGAATTTGGCCTGGAAATCTGAGAATTCTCGATAATTGGCCTGAGATTCTGAGAACCAAGTCCGAAGTTCAAAGTGTGCTTCCCAAATCATCCCCTGAATTGCTATAACACCACGCCCTACCAGGCGTTATCATTACCTTTTATCCGGTACATCCTAACACCATAGACTCACTGCCTTAACCAATGTAATGACAGTGGGCGCAAGGGGAGGGGGAGGGTGCGTAAACATATATATACCCAAATGATTAAATTATCCGTACATTGTCTATGTTTTTAATTGCTCAAACAGCACATCCTTACACTGTGTTCTTACTGCCTTAACCGATGTAATGACAATGGGCGCGAGGGGGAGGATACGTGTACATATTTATAAACAAATGATTAAACTATCTATATCTTAAATTGCTCTGAACAATCTTTTTCTTCTTTAAACAGTACATCCTGCCTACCATCAACTTGTACAACAGGAAGCATGAGGGTTTTTGAGACACCCCCACACACCTGAAAAACAAACAAAAGACAGTCCAAGAGAGGAAGCAAACTAGAGGCGGAAAGGAGAGGGATGCCAAATCAGGCAATCCAGAGCTCCAAGCCCAATAACCAAATAAGAGGAGGATCGAAAAACGGCTAAAGACAACAAAGGGAATGCGCTATGAGCACCTTAATATGCAGCGTCGATGCTCTTGAATGGAAAATAGCGCAAGTCAACCCAGCACAACCAATCAACCATCAAATCAATATTGGAGAGTTCGTTACATACCGTAACTTGAATTTGAACCTGGTTACATAAACTCGGCAAATAATTGCCGAGACAGGACAGGAGCACAGCCTGACGACCATCCAATTTTATTACAATAAGCACGAGAGTTTTAAAGGCACCCACGCAAACAGTAGGTCAGTTGTCTATCATTGTTACACGGTGGTTGGGAGTTTGGTTTGTTTGTCCTCGACACACCCCTAATGTAATGGGTTTTTTTGCTTTGTGGGTGCTTTTTCTTTTTGTTTAAAGCACAGAGTCTCATACACCCTCGCGGTGTCAAGTAGACTTTAACATGTAATGTAATTTGTTGTTGAAAGCTGAAAAATAAGACAAAGTTGTCTACTTGGGTATGCCAAGGTGGAACGACGTGCAGCGAGATACAATTGCTAATTGCAATTGCCAACAACTTGATCGTTTGCAATATTTAACCTAAATTGTCATGTTATGTTTTATGTCTGGGCATCCAATGGTATGCTTGGATAGATGAAGAGACGGACAGACGGCGGAGAGAGACACAGGGGGAACCTAGGGCTTCAGCCTCTGGACCCCTGCGGGGTCCAGAGGGGGCTAAAGCAAAAAGTGATTTGTTCGCGTCTATATTTTCCTGGTAATGATTATTTTACTGCAGAAGACGGCGAGTAGCCAAATTGCTGGCTGAAGCTATGTAACCAAGTCCAAGTTCAAGATAGGGGGTGGGGATAAGGCCCGAGCCAAAGCAGTTGGCCTCATCCTTTCATAACCATACCAGCCATGGGAAACGGTGACTACTGCTAGCTCTGGCTTACGCTGTGGTGTCCTTAATTTCACGTCCTCAGAGTGACTGCATTACAAAGATGTAACAATTTAAATTTAAATTTAAATACCAGCCATGGCAAACATGCTGTCACGAGTTTTCACGTCTCCTCGTAAGGCGTAATATGTATTTATTTGTTTATTTCCCTTGGCTGTCAACCACCATAGTAGCTTTGTCCAGGTAAAGTAGCAGCCCGTTCCCTACCGCCATAAGACGGGGTTCCCTTAATACCATGCCCCACCAGGCGTTATAATTACTGTTTATTTGACAAGAGTCTACCTAAACAAATACCGGTATTAAGTGATTCCTGAGGTTAACCCTCGTTCAACGAATGACTCAATGGTAGAGCTCCTTGAACGACGTAGGAGCCAAGGTTCGAATCCCCACAGGTGCACTTGCAAGTGTTTGCGGTCGCTGTCGACCCCCATGGTAGCTTTGTCCAGGTTAAATAGCAGCCCGTTCCCTAGCGCCGGAAGACGAGGCTCCCTTGACACCACGCCCCACCAGGCGTTATCATTACTTCGATTCCAGAGGTGCTCGTGTTGACAAGACTTTGCCTGAGTTATCTGCTGCACATACCTAGTATGGTTGAGCCTCTTTCGGTGAAATACATTGGTCTAGTGGTAGACTGAATCACTGTACGAATGAAGAGTCGGGGGTTCGACTCCCCCTTCGGTCCCTCTTGGCGTCGCAAGTCGTCGTCAACCGCGATGGTAGCTTGTCCAGTTGGTAAAAGAAAGATAAGAAAGATTATAAGGGGCTCATGTCAGTTGGTTGGTCCCCAATGGGGGACAGACGCACGCGATACTTAACCGAAATCGTGCTGTCTCAAATCTTCAAATTTTTCAATATCGCCGGTCAAATCTGCCAGTTAATCTGACTGGCCTGAAATCCAAGAGACCCGTGTTCGATTCCCGTCGGGGGCGGATTACATCGGAGGGCACTTTTTAGCGTACGTATCTCAGGGTTACGGACTGTGAACGCGGCGTTTTCATTTGTCGTTTCCCTCCTGTCTTGTGGACTCAATCTAGGGACCTGGAGCATGTCTAAGATTTCCCCTTCAAAATTCGCTTCTTCGTGCCTCTCGTAGCTCATTGCATCAGCGCCTTGTGCTTGACAAGGAAATCTACTATTTCGCACTAGTTCCTGCAGGTTGCGCAGTAGCAACTGTAGCCTCGGGAGTTGCTGCACCTGCCTCCAGAGAACTTCGGGAAGTCAGTGAGCTAATAAGTTCATTAGCCTTACAGGCCACCAAGTTGAATAATAATGCCATGCCATGCTACATTGATTCTTGACCCCCCCCCCCCCCCCCCCACCCCCCCCCCCCCCCCCCCCAATATTAAATTGTACGGATAAGTAAGCAACTGCTTGTGCATCCATCACCAAGGAGGCTGCCACTGCTGCTTGACGAACATTACACCACCCCCGGGGGCCGACCTCCAGGGGACCCGCCAGGGCCCCCTACTATTGAGGTAGGAGACCGCTCCCCACCCGCGTACGACAGGCTCCCTTAACACCACGCCCCACCAGGCGTTATCATTACCTTTGGTGGTTGGCCCCAGTGCAAGACAACAGGCTGCCCCCCTCAACCACACGCCTCGGGATAAGGCGTTCTTTTTATTTATTCATGCAGCACATACACACCGCTATGTATTTCACTTGACTTGCGCCTACTCTTTTGTAGGAGTGACAACGCCATTATAAATGAATCCTCTGTGTCGCTGGTTTGTGTAGGGAGACCCACCTCCTGGGGCGAAATACCTTTCACAACTAAAAAAACAACGGGGTACACTAATGATGTTCATAAGTCCCCCTTGACTCTGTCAGGCCGCGGGCACATTTGGTGTCCAGTAGGGCACCAGGAAAATGTAATAATCACCATCATCATCTCATACTACCTTCTACTCGGCTAGACCAGATCGCTAAAGAATGAAGAGTCGGGGGGTTGACTCCCCCTTCGGTCGCTCTTGGCGTTGCAGGTCGTTGTCAAGCGCGATGGTAGCTTGTCCAGTTGAGGTAGGAGACCGCTCCCCACCCGCGTACGACGGGCTCCCTTAACACCACGCCCCATCAGGCGTTATCATTACCTTTCTACTCGGCACATCGTAAGCAGTTGGTTCCCCAGACATGTAGCACCCACCGGTGCACTTTCGATTGCAGCTCTTCACCATTCGCAAGTACACAGTGAGCAGTGCAACGTGAGCCTAACAGAGGCGAGTGGACTGTAACATACCGCTACATACTACCGTCTACTAGGCACATCGAAAGCTGTCACTTTTCTGGACGTATAGCACCCACTGGTGCACTGTCGATTGCATTTATTCAGAATTCCCCACTACACTGTGAGCAGCGCAACGTGAGCCCAACAAAGATGACTGGAGTGTAACATACCACTACCAGATAACTTCAGTAGGACCCCCGCCTCTGCTGCCTGAGGCGCAACCAATTTTACAGCCTGCGTCCTCCGACGCAACTGTCCCTTCCTGCTAGTCAACGGACCCTCCCCACGTTGCGTCCTGCGTCCCAACAGACTCTTTGACATTGCGTCTGCGCCGGAGGACACAGCGTCCTGAACAACCCTGACCGCTACAAACTACCGTCTACTAGGCACATTGAGAGCAGTCGATGTCCCAGACATGTCGCACCAACTGGTGCACTTTCGACTGCAGCTCTTCGCCATTCCCCAATACACAGTGAGCAGAGCAACGTGACAGTGTTTTTCTTTTCAGCCAAAAGCAGCAACTTCTAGGCAGATCCCCTGACTGGCTATTCAGCCAAAGCTAATGCAACCTAGTGTGTCTGGAAACTCAAAGAATCTGCTGTCCAGGACCGTCGAAATCTAAGGGCTTCGTCCAGTGGCTGACGCTGCCTACGACGCAACTGACTCTTCGACGTTGCGTCTGCGAAGAAGGACGCAGCGTCTTGAACAGCCCTGACCGCTTCATACTACCGTCTACTAGGCACATGGAAAGCAGTCACTTTCCCGGACGTATAGCACCCACTACTGCACTTTCGATTGGAGCTCGTCACCATTCGCCACTACACAGTGAGCAGTGCAACGTGAACCTAACAGAGACAAGTGGGCTGAAGCAGACCGCTACATACTTCCGTCTACTAGGCACATCGAAAGCAGTCACTTTCCCGGACATATAGCACCCACTGGTGCACTGCCGACTGCAACTTACGGAGTGGTGTCCTTAACTTCACGTCCTGAGAGTGGCGCATTACTCGGATGTAACAATTTCAATTTCCGACTGCAACTCGTCACCGTTCGCCACTACACAGTGAGCAGTGCAGCGTGAAACTTAAAGAGATGAGTGGACTGAAACATACCGCTACGTACTACCGTCTACTAGGCACATCGAAAGCCGTCACTTTCCCGGACGTAAAGCACCCACTGGTGCACTGCCGACTGCAACTCTTCACCATCCGCCTTTGTGTAGTCTCGTCCACGGTGATGCCGCTGAATTTGGCGCCAGCCTGGATAGTGGTCTCCATGGAGGCCTGACATGCCAGCTGGCAGCTGGTTGCGCACGTGCTCTTTAGCTCGTCACCCTCTGATTTCCTGCACTTCGCATTGCCTGCTCGACGAACCTGTTCATGCATGAACACATAAGAGGGTGAGATTGAAATGCAGGCAGAAATGTGACTTTGCCATTATGCACTTAGTGCGTGTTCTTGTCCACATTGATTCCGCCTGGATGATGCCCTCCATGGAGGCCTGACATGCCAGCTGGCAGCTGGTTGCACATGTGCTGTTCAGTTCGTCGACCTCTGATTTCCTGCACTTTGCATTGCCAGCTCGGCAAATCTGAGTGATGACCAACACGTTTGATGGTGAGATTGGAATGCAGGCATGAATGCGACTCAACCATTCTGGATGGTGCCGTCCATGGAGGCCTAACATGACAGCTGGCAGCTGCTTGTGAAGTGCTCTTTAGCTCGTCACCCTCTGCTTTCTCTGGGTGGCATGGAGAGTAGCGAGTCTAGGTCCTCACCAACCCCACAGAAGGTGAACGAGCCCACCCACCCACCCACCAACCAATCAACCAACCAACCAACCAACCATCCCCACAGAAGGTGAACGAGCTGAGGGTGTATGCTCTCCCCCTCTGCTTTCTGCACTTTGCTTTGCCCGCCTAATGAACCTGTTCATGCATGAACACATTAGAGAGTGAGGTTGGAACGCAGGCAGAAATATAGCTCTACCGTTTTTAGGGTTAGGCCGGGGGGTGTAGTGGCTTCGCACTATTAGCGCTACTAGCGCTTACTAGCGCTAAAATAAATCCCGGAAAATTAGCGCTAGGTGAAGGTGAAGAGAAGAGAAATAGGACGTAGTCGTGGCTGGTCGGCGAGGCGGGAAACGCAACGCGACAGTCATACAGAATGAGGGTACGAGCACCAGCTGGTGCACCAGGTCCCCCAGGCTCAGCCAGGCTGGCAGGAACAGTGCGCCGACAGTGCGCGGACAGTGACACGTGGCAGTACAGGTGATCTCCTGTCCTCTGCGAGTGTCGTAGTATAAGCCCCTGAATTAATCGTTCATTAATTTTCGCATTGCGTCGCTCAGTAATTATCATTCGCGAATGGCAACCGCAACCGTTTACAGTCCGTCCAAGTCTTGGTTCGTGAACAACGGCAAATAGACGTTCATGAATGCAGCTGACGCCTAACCAGATTTTTTCAGGGCTGAATAGCGTGAAGGGAAAGTGGAAGAAGATATTGCGACCTGAGATACAAGGTACTGAAGATGGGCTGGACGCGGATGGGGTCGCGGAGCAGTGTGTCGTCTCTTGCACGAAGTGTACTCAGCCCTGCCAATCCCATGGCGTCCTACGATACGCATTCCGAAGCGACCAAAATTCCGACGCGACCAAAAAATTGTACTGCAAGGGGCTTTAGGCTGAGGACAAGCATTGAGGAGTAGCCCACGTATTGCCAAGCAGCGCAGTCAATGCCACCACAAGCAGGGGGGGGGGGGGCACTCGCAGTAATAATGACTTAATGAGGTACTTCATCATGAACTTATGATGGGCAGATCATACACAATTGCCAAAAAAGGTTGGCATGATGCATATCAACACTCTCCTTGACACATGGCACTTTTTCTGGGTTCTTTTGGCTAAGTTTGGCTATGTTTGGCTAAATTAGTTGTGCACTATTAGGGCTATCTTAGCTAATAGCCCTATTAGGGCTAATTATGTCCACCGGTAGCCCTATAGGCCGAAGCCTAACCATTTTGCACTTGGGTGTTCTTGTCCACGGTGGTGCCGCCTGGATGGTGCCCTCCATAGAGGCCTGACATGACAGCTGGCAGCTGATGGTGCACTTCAGCTCCCACTGCCAGCCCCACCATGTCCCCCTCCAAATTTCACCATGCCTCAATATGTTAGTGTTTAGATGGCATACACACCAACATGTGTGCAAGAGGATCATAATGTGCCCAATGTTCCATTAAAGTAGACACACCCTCTCTCCCAGCTATCATCAAAATCATCATCATCATCATCATCATCTTCATCATCATCATCATCATCATCATCATCATCTTCATCATCATCATCATCATCATCATCATCATCATCATCATCATCATAATTGTTTAAAATCATCATCATCATCATCATCATCTTCATCATCATCATCATCATCATCATCATCATCATCAATCATCATAATTGTTTAAAATCATCATCATATCTCATCATAATCTTTATCATCCTCATTCATCATCATCATCATCATCATAATTGTTAAAATCATCATAATCATATCCATCATCTCATCATTCATCATATCATCATCATAATCATAATCATCATAATGTTAAAATCCTCATCATCATCATTCATCATCCTCCATAATCATCACATCATCATTATCTCATAATCATCATCATCATTAATCATCTCTTCATCATTCATAATGTTAAACTCATCATATCATCATCATCATCATCATCAAATTGTTTAAAATCATTCCTCATCATCATCATCATCATCATCATCTCTCATAATCATTCATCATCATAATTGTTTAAATCTCATCATAAAATCATCATAATTCATAATTGTTTAAATTTAAACTCATCATCATTCATCTCTAATAATATCATCATCAGCATTCATCATCAATCTCATCATCGTCATCAGCATACTTGGTTAAATCTAATCATCATCATAATAATCATCATCATCATCATCATCATCATCATCATCATCATCATCATCATCATCATCATCATCATCATCATAATTGTTTAAAATCATCATCATCATCATCATCATCATCATCATCATCATCGTCATCATCATAATTGTTTAAAATCATCATCATCATCATCATCATCTTCATCATCATCATCATCATCATCATCATCATCATAATTGTTTAAAATCATCATCATCATCATCATCATCTTCATCATCATCATCATCATCATCATAATTGTTTAAATCATCATCATCATCATCATCATCATCTTCATTCATCATCATCATCATCATCATCATCATCATAATTGTTTAAAATCATCATCATCATCATCATAATTGTTTAAAATCATCATCATCATCATCATAATTGTTTAAAATCATCATCATCATCATCATCATCATCATCATCTTCATCATCATCATCATCATCATCATCATCATCATCATCATCATCATCATAAAATATGAGCGTGGGTCCATCATTGCCAGGTCCCAATATGGCGTGAAAGGAGAGGCAAGAGAGCAACACACAGACTCACCTGGTGGGTGTTTAGATTTAGATTTAGATTTAGATTTAGATCATCATCATCATCATTGTTGTTTAATATCGAAACATGAGTGTGGGTCCATCATGGCCAGGTCCCAATATGGCGTGAAAGGAGACTCAAGAGAGCAAAACACAGACTCACCTTCTCTCCGACTGGCAGCCCCACCATGTCCCCCTCAGACTCAACAGGAAGGGAAGCCACACATGTGTTGACTGTGAAGCCTCGCTTGCGTGCAACGATGTCCTCCCCCTGGAGCACTTCAATCAGAAACTGCACACAATAAATGAATGCAGAGATCGTTGTTGTCGTGGTGGTGGTTGTGGTTGAGTTGGTTGTGGTTGAGTTGGTTGTGGTTTGTGATGGACAGTGAAGCCTCGCTCGCGTGCAACGATGTCCTCCCCCTGGAGCACTTCAATCAGAAACTGCACACAAGGATATGTTTTGTTGTGGTTGTGGTTTGGGTTGAGAAGGATGTGGTCCAGTTGTCTGTGGTTGATGTGGTGATTTGTGGTGGTTAAGTTGCGTGCAACGATGTCCTCCCCCTGGAGCACTTCAATCAGAAACTGCACACAAGAATATATTTGGTTTTGGTCGAGTTGTTTGTGGTTGAGGTAGTGGTTTGTGGTGGTGATGTTGCGTGCAACTATGTCCTCACTCTGAAGCACTTAAATCAGAAACTGCACACACAAATACATTTGGTGGTGGTTCGTGATGGTGATGTTGCGTGCAGCTATGTCCTCCCCCTGAAGCACTTCAATCAGAAATTGCACGCAATAATGAATGCAGAGATCGTTGTCATGGTGGTGGTGGTGGCTGAGTTGATTGTGGTATGTGATGGACAGTGAAGCCCGGCTTGCGTGCAACTATGTCCTACCCCTGGAGCACTTCAATAAGAAACTGCACACAATAATGCATTTGGTTGTGGTTGTGGTTTGAGTTGAGGAGGTTGTGGTCGAGTTGTTTGTGGTTCGTGATAGTGGTTCGTGGTGGTGATGTTGCGTGCATCTATGTTGATCCCCTGGAACACCTCGATCAGAAACTGCACACAATAATAAATGCAGATATATCATTTTCGTTTTCGCTGTGGTGTTGGTGGTTGAAGGGGTTGTGGTTGAGTTGGTTCGTGATAGTGGTTCGTGGTGGTGATGTTGCGTGCATCTATGTTGATCCCCTGGACCACCTCGATCAGAAACTGCACACAATAATAAATGCAGATATATCATTTTCGTTTTCGTTGTGGTGTTGGTGGTTGAAGGGGTTGAGGTTGAGTTGGTTGTGATTCGTGGTGATTAGTGGTGGTGATGTTGCATGCAGCGATGTATTCCCCCTTGAGTACTTCAATCAGAAACTGCACACAATAATAAATGCAGATAGATCGTTGTCGTTGCGGTGGTGGTGGTTGAAGTGACGGTGGTGGGGGTTGTGGTAGTGGTGGTGGTGGTTGAGGTGGTGATTGAGGTTGTTGTGGTAGAGGTGGTGGTTGAGGTGGTGGGTGGTGGTGGTGATCTTTTGGGGGTGATGATGTTCTTGTTGATATTGTTGCAGAAATTGTGTATCAACAAACAAAAAAGCTGACTTACCTACCGACCCACGAACTAACCGACAAAATTACTAACTCACTAACTGACTTTCTAACTAACTACCGGCTCATTAAAAATCAAACACAAATAAACAAGTCATATATTAAACACAAATAAACACAAGTAAACAAGTCATATATTAAACACAAATAAACACAAGTAAACAAGTCATATATTAAACACAAATAAACAAGTCGTATATACATGCAGTGTTACAAGCGACGCGGAAAATTGGCAGAGAGTGCTGGCAACAGAATGTCAGGTGGTGACCAAAGCCAGTTAGTTATTATGACACAATTGGCTGACATGTCAGACTTCGTCTTTTTTGTCAGATGGTTGGTCGGACGGACAGACAATCGGACAATGGGGTGAATCTGGGAATCAGGAAGGGGGGCTCCGCCAAAAATAACGCCTGACTATCAATCAGCTCAAGAGAGTCATGGCTTGGTATCATAATGCCGTTACCCATTCATGATTGATGTGTCATGCTTCATGTTGTATTAATGGAAAGGAGCAGTTTTTTTTGTGTACGACACGTCACAAATTGAGCGACTGGTTGCGACTCAAGTGCACCACACTCCGTCCTAAACCGTGATTCGCTACAATTCTGAAATCAGGCTTGTGTTGCAACTTTTGCTACATAACTGGACCTTTAGAAAGCTGGAAAAGAGAAGGGAAAGGAGATTTCACCTTGGAAAGGAGAACCCACTTCTGAGCTGAATCAGCCTAACAATGGCCTTACATAGCCTGAAGCAACCTGAAATAGCCTGAAGTAGCATAAGACAGCCTTATACTGGCCTAACTTACCCGAAACAGCCTAACAATGGCCTAACATAGCCGGGAATAGCCTGAAATTGCCTAAGACTAGCCCACCATAGCCCGAAACAGCCTAAAAATGGCACACAATGGCTTGAAATAGCCTGAAACACCTCGGAAAGAAGAACTCACTTCTGAGCCGAGTCAGCATAATGATGGCCTCAGGGTACTTCCAGGCGCGCGCTGGCGCGCTGCCTTTTTGAGCCCCACTGTCCGTTTCGCGCAGTTTTTTGCAACCCCCTGTGGGCGCAGCAAGTAATTTTTGCGCTTTTTGCACTACAAAGCGCAGTTTTTATTTTTTCAAGTGCGCTAAAGCGCTGGCCAATTTGGTCAATGGAAGTACCCTGGATAGCCTATTGTAGCCTGGAATAGCCTGAAATTGCCTAAGACTGGCCCACCATTGTTCGTCCTGGGCGGGTATTATGGGTAATACCCGAGTATTACGGGTAGTAGCCTGCGCGTCGATTAAAATTTTGGGCGAGTCGACTCACTAACAACTAGGGGTCGGCTATGTTATATAATATTAGTGAATAAATAATATTATATACTATTATATAATATTAGTCGGACGAGTCGTCTCACCAGAAATCCGAATTTATTTGAAAAACTAATATTATTGTGACACTATAATATTAGTTAATATTAGTATTTCAAACACTTATATTAGTTGCCGTTCCCCACTAACACCATCTACACACACAAGCACACCAACACACACACTTGCATGCATTGACATCATGCATCCCAAAACATTCACACATTCACACACACACACACACATACACATATACAGGTGCTTTGCCTCACATGTAAACGCACCCACCTGCATGGACACACACACAAGCATGTAGACCCACCTGCATGCATACACACACAAGCATGTAGACCCACCTGCATGGATACACACACATGCATGTAGATGCACATGCATGGATGGAGACCCACCTGCATGCATACACACACAAGCATGTAGACCCACCTGCATGGATACACACACATGCATGTAGATGCACCTGCATGGATGGAGACCCACCTGCATGCATACACACACAAGCATGTAGACCCACCTGCATGGATACACACACATGCATGTAGATGCGTGTCCATGCGTGTGTGTATACCACATTGACACCACCACCTTCCCTCACTCGCACACCAACCACCCACAGACACCCACAGACAGGTAGGTGGGTGTCCATGCAGGTGGGTGTAAGACACATTGACACCATTACCTTCCCACACATACACACCCACGAACACATATGCGCACATGCATGTAGGTGGGTGTCCATGCAGGTGGGTGTCTTGTAATTGTGGGGAGGCTATCTGATTCCCAAACAGTGGGAGAGGTTGTTTCTGCAAGCACACCATGTCCGCGTGCGCAATAGAGAACTTTGAACTCTCTCCTTCGAATAGGAGGAGGCAGTAGTCTGAACTTGACCAGATTGTGGGGACAATTTCTTAACCATGTCCCCAAGGGATTCTGAGAGTCTGAGGCTTAAAGCTGGGGTCTCAAGACATCTACAGATGTTTTAATTTTGAATTTGATTTTTCGGAAAACATGCCATTTCAAATTCAAATTCAAACATGTGGATGTACCACTGTAGCTTACTGCGCGATATATATGTGTTCTACTACTCTTGTTGACGCTGTAAAAATCCCGATACAATTTGATAAATATATGACCCTTTTATTCCACTTTTCATTAATCAATTTTTGGGTATTACTGGTAATACCTGACAACCCAGGACAAACACCATAGCCCGACACAGCCTGAAACAGCCTAACAATGGGCCACAATGGCCTGAACCAACATAGTGTAGCCTGAATTAGCCTGAAACAGCCTAACAATGGCTTAGCATAGCCTGAAACAACCTGACATAGCCTGTACATGGCCCACCATAGCCTGAACGGCCTAACAATGGCCCACCATAGCCTGAAACAGCCTAGCAATGGCTTAACATAGCCTGAAGCAACCTGACATAGCCTGTACATGGCCCACCATAGCCTGAACGGCCTAACAATGGCCCACCATAGCCTGAACAGCCTAACAATGGCTTAACATAGCCTGAAACAACCTGGCATAGCCTGTGCATGGCCCACCATGGCCTGAAACAACCTGACATAGCCTGTACATGGCCTACCATAGCCTGAACGGCCTAAAAATGGCCCACCATAGCCTGAACGGCCTAACAATGGCTTAACATAGCCTGAAACAACCTGACATAGCCTGTACATGGCCCACCATAGCCCGAACGGCCTAACAATGGCTTAACATAGCCTGAAACAGCCTGACATAGCCTGTACATGGCCCACCATAGCCTGAACAGCCTAACAATGGCCCACCATAGCCTGAAACAGCCTAGCAATGGCTTAACATAGCCTGAAACAACCTGACATAGCCTGTACATGGCCCACCATAGCCTGAAACAGCCTAACAATGGCTTTACATAGCCTGAAACAACCTGACATAGCCTGTACATGGCCCACCATAGCCTGAACGGCCTAACAATGGCCCACCATAGCCTGAAACAGCCTAGCAATGGCTTAACATAGCCTGAAACAACCTGACATAGCCTGTACATGGCCCACCATAGCCTGAAACAGCCTAGCAATGGCTTAACATAGCCTGGAACAACCTGACATAGCCTGTACATGGCCCACCATAGCCTGGAACAACCTGAAAGAGCCTGAAAGAGCCTCACCATAACCTGAAACAGCCTTAAAATGGCCCATAATGGCCGGAACCAACCTGCTGTAGCCTGCATTAGCCTGAAACAGCCTAAAACTGGCCCACCGTAGCCTGAAGTAGCCTGAAATAGCCTGTAACAGTCTAAGATGGCCAACCCTAGCCTGAATTCGCCTGAAACAGTCTGAAAATGGCCCACCATAGTCTGAAATAGACTGAAACAGCCTAGTGTGGCCAACCTTAGTCTGAAAGAGCCTGAAAGAGCAAAAAACAGGGATCTCACCTTTTTAGCTACTGTACCATAGAGTGTGAATGGGTTGTCTACTGTTGCATCATCGCCGTACCCAAGAAAGGAGCTTGAAACCTCCGCCACTGGGTTGTATGATGCGTACTTGCTCGCCTGGGTGGGGCGGGTTGGGTTGGGTGGGTTGGGTTGGGTTGGGTTGGGTTGGGTTGGGTTGGGTTGGGTTGGGTTGGGTTGGGTTGGGTGGGTTGGGTTGGGGTTGGGTTTGGTTGGGTTGGGTTGGGTTGGGTTGGGTTGGGTTGGGTTGGGTTGGGTTGGGTGGGTTGGTTTGCATGATGCGTACTTGCTTGCCTGGGTGGGGTGGGTCGGGGTGGGGTGGTTGTGGGTGTGGGTGTGTGGCTGGGTGTGGGGGGTAAGGGGGTGGTTGATTGTGATTGTGGGTTGGGTTGGGTTGGGTTGGGTTGGGTTGGGTTGGGTTTGGGTTGGGTTGGGTTGGGTTTGGGTTGGGTTGGGTTTGGGTTGGGTTGGGTGGGTTGGGTTGGGTTGGGTTGGGTTGGGTTGGGTTGGGTTGGGTTGGGGTTGGGTTGGGTTGCATGATGCCGGTACTTCGTCGCCTGGGTGGGGTAGGGGTGGGTCAGGGTTGGGTTGGGTTGGGTTTGGGTTGGGGGGGTGGGTTGGGTGGGGTGGTTGGGTGGGGTTGGGTGGGGGGTGGGTGGGTGGGTTGGGTTGGGTTGGGTGGGTGGGGTGTGGGTGGGGTGGGTTGGGTAGGGGGGAATGATGCGTACTTGGAGAGAAGGGGTGGGGGGGGTAGGGGGGGGTGTTGTGGGGTGAGGGTGCTGGATGTGGCGTGGTGTGGGGGGTAAGGGGGTGGTGATTGTGATGGTGGGCTGGTGGGTGGGTTGGGTTGGGGTGGGTTGGGTTGCGGTGGTCTGGGTTGGGTTAGGTTTGGTTGGGTTGGGTTGGGGGGGGTTGGGTGGGGTATGGGTTGGTTGGTTGGGTTGGGTTGGGTGGGTTGGGTTGGGTGGGTGTGGGTTGGTTGGGTGGTTGGGTTGGCGTTGGGTTGGGTTCGGGTTGGGTTGGGGTTGTGTGTGTGGTGGTGTGATTGTGATTGTGGCGCGGTGTGGTGTGGTGGTTGTGATTGTGGGTGTGGCGAGGCGTGGTGTGGTGTGGTGTGGTGTGGTGAGGTGTGGGATGGTTGTGACTGTGGGTGTGGTGTAGTGTGGTGTGGGTGAGGGTGTGGCGTGGCGTGGCGTGGCGAGGTGTGGAGTGGGGTGCGGTGGGGTGAGGTGTGGTGTAGTGAGGTGTGGGGTGGGGTGAGGTGATTGTGATTGTGGGTGTTGAGTGGGGTGGGGTGGGGTGCTTGCACAGTTCTATACTGGCACTTGAATGAATTTGGTATCAGGTGTTGTGCAGGTTATGGAGGTTGTGGGTTGTGGTTTACGGAGGTTGTGGGTTGTGGGTGGCGGAGGTTGTGGGATGTGGGTTGTGGGTTACGGAGGTTGTGGGTTGTGGAGGTTGTGGAGGTTGTGGAGGTTGTGGGATGTGGGTTGTGGGTTACGGAGGTTGTGGAGGTTGTGGGTTGTGGAGGTTGTGGAGGTTGTGGAGGTTGTGGGTTGTGGAGGTTGTGGAGGTTGTGGAGGTTGTGGGTTGTGGAGGTTGTGGGTTGTGGAGGTTGTGGAGGTTGTGGAGGTTGTGGGTTGTGGAGGTTGTGGAGGTTGTGGAGGTTGTGGAGGTTGTTGAGGTTGCGGAGGTTGTGGAGGTTGTGGAGGTTGTGGGTTGTAAGTTGTGTTGAAGGAGGTTTGGTGGAGGAGGTTGGGGAGTTGTGGAGGTTGGGGTTGTGGGGTTGCGGGTGTTGTGGGGTGTGGCGGTTGGGGTTGTGGGGTTGTGGAGGTGTGGAGGTTGTGAGGTGTTGGAGGTGCAGGTTCGTGGAAGGTTGTGGGTTGTGAGGTTGTGGAGGGTGTGGTTGTTGTGGAGGGTTGTGGATGTCGTGGAGGTTGTGGAGGTTGTGGGTTGTGGAGGATGTGGAGGTTGTGGGTTGTGGGTTGTGGAGGTTGTGGATGTTGTGGAAGTTGTGGAGGGGGTGGGGGGTGTGGAGGGTGGGGAGGGGGGGGCGAGGGGGGGGGGGTTGTGGGAGGTGGGCGGAGGGGGTTGGGGGTTACGGAGGTTGGGTGTGGTGGAGGTTGTGTGTTGTTGGAGTTGAAGGGTTTGGGGAGGGGGGGGAGGGGGTGGAGGTGGTGGGGGGGGAGGTGGGGGAGGTGGTGGCGGTGGTAGGTGGAGGGAGGTTGTGGGTGGTGGGAGGTTGTTGGTGGTGGGGAGGTCTGTGGAGGGTGGTGGGTGTGGAGGTGGGGCGGTGGGGGGATGGTGGAGGGTGATGGAGGGTGGGGGGTTGTGGAGGGTGTGGAGGGTGGTGGGGGGGAGGGGATGGAGGGTGGAGGTTGGGGGTTGGGAGGTTGTGGTGGTGGGAGGCGGTGGGGGGTGGGGGGAGTGGAGGTTGGGGAGGTGGTGGGGGTGTGAGGTGTTTGAGGTTGTGGAGGTTGTGGAGTTGGGGAGGTGGTGGGTTTGATGGGTTGGAGGTTGTGGCGGTTGGGGAGGTTTAGGAGGTTGTGGAGGTTGTGGGTTGTGGAGGTTGTGGAGGTTGTGGAGGTTGTGGGTTGTGGAGGTTGTGGAGGTTGTGGAGGTTGTGGAGGTTGTGGGTTGTGGAGGTTATGGAGGTTGTGGAGGTTGTGGAGGTGTGGAGGTTGTGGAGGTTGTGGAGGTTGTCGAGGTTGTTGGATGTGGGTTGTGGGTTACGGAGGTTGTGGGTTGTGGAGGTTGTGGAGGTTGTGGAGGTTGTGGAGGTTGTGGAGGTTGTGGGTTGTGGAGGTTGTGGAGGTTGTGGAGGTTAAGGGTTGTGGAGGTTGTGGGTTGTGGGTTGTTGGCTGTAGGTTGTGGGTTGTGGAGGTTGTGGATGGTAGGTTGTGGGTTGTGGAAGTTGACGGTTGTGGATGGTAGGTTGTGGGTTGGGGATGGTAGGTTGTGGGTTGTGGAGGTTGTGGAGGTTGTGGAGGTTGTGGTTTGTGGGTGGGGATCAGGCATTCAGCTAGGCAAAGCCCAAGTCAAGCTCGGAACCCCCAACCTGGCACCCAAAAAAGGGAAAGGAAAGGATATGGCCTGAAAAAAGAAGGGGGGGAGGGAAGAAAGAGAAAGGAGGCAGGGCAAAAAGGAAAGGAAGAAACAAAAAAAAAAAAAAAAAAAAGAAACAAAAAAAAAATAAACAAAAAAAAAAAAAAAAAAGAAAACAAACAAACAACACAAAAAAAAACAAAAACAAGGAAAGAAAAAAAAAGAAAAAAAAAAAACACAAAAAATAAAATAAAAAAATAAAAAACAAAAAAAAAAAAAAAAAAAAAAACACAAAGACAAAACAACAAAAACCAAAAAAAAAAAAGAATAAAAAAAAAAACAACCAACAAAAAAAAGAAAGAAAACAAAAAAACAAAAAAAAAACAACCAAAAAAAACAAAAAAGAAACAAAAGAAAAAAAAACCACCCAAAAAAAACGCCAACAAATCAAAAAAAAATAAAAAAACAACAAAATCACCACAAATAAACAAAAACCCAAAATAAAATAAAAAAAAAAAAAAACCCCCCCCCCCCCCCCCCCCCCCCTCTCCCCCCTTCTCCCCCTCTAATATCCCTGCCATCCTCACTGCAACTTCAACACACATGCAACACTTGATCTTACAGCCCCCCTACCGCCCTCTCTCCTCATCCCACTCTCATCCCTGCCATCCTCACCTACATCTTGGGAGCACAAATACCTCCCTGGATCGAACAGCCCCCTCCTCTCCTCCCCCTCTCATCCTGCCACCTTCACTACATCTGACGTGCACACATACCTTCCCTCGATATTACAGCCCCCTACCACCCTCTCTCCTCCTCCCCTCTCACCCCCTGCCACCGTTTCTACATCTGACGTGCACACAGACCTCATTAGATATTACAGCCCCCATACCACCCTCTCTCCTCCTCCCCTCTCACCCCTGCCACCTTCTCTACATCCTACATGCACACATACTTCACTGGATGGTACAGCCCCCCTCCCGCCCTTTCCCCTCCTCCCCTCCCATCCCTGCCATCCTCACTTCATATTTAGTGCACACATACCTCACTCGATCTTACAGCCCCCCTCCCGCCATCTCCCCTCTTCCCCTCTCATCCCTACCATCTTCACTGCATCTTAACTGCACACATACCTCCCTTGATCTTACAGCCTCCCTCCCCTCCTCCCCCTCTCATCCCCGCCATCCTCACTACATCCTATATGCACACATGCCACCCTCGATCTTACAGCCCCCCTACCGCCCTCTCCCCTCCTCCCCTCCCATCACTGCCATCCTCACTTCATATTTAGTGCACACATAACCTCCCTCGATATTACAGCCCCCCTACCACCCTCTCTCCTCCTCCCCTCTCATCCCTGCCACCTTCACTACATCCTACATGCACACATACCTCCCTCGATCTTACTTATCAGCCCACCCCGCCCCCCACCCCCGCCCTCTCCCCTCTCATCCCGCCAATATGTTCAATTCATATTTAGTCACACATACCTCCCTATATTAAGCCCCCACTCCCCCTCTTTACCCTCATCCCCTCTCATCCATGCCACCTTCACTACATCTTACATGCACACATACCTCCCTCGATCTTACAGCCCCGCCCGCCCTCTCCCCTCCTCCCCTCTCATCCCTGCCACCCTCACTACATCCTACATGCACACATACCTCCCTCGATTTTACTGCCCCCCTCACGCCCTTTCCCCTCCTCCCCTCTCATCCCTGCCACCTTCACTACATCCTACATGCACACATACCCCCCTTAATCTTACAGCCCCCTCCCGCCCTCTCCCCTACTCCCCTCTCATCCCTGCCACCTTCACTACATCCTACATGCACACATACCTCCCTCGATCTTACAGCCCCCCCTCCCGCCCTCTCCCCTCCTCCCCTCTCATCCCTGCCAATTTCAATTTATATTTAGTGCACACATACCTCACTTAATAGTATAGCCCCCCTCCCCCTCTTTACCCTCCTCCCCTCTCATCCCTGCCACCTTCACTACATCCTACATGCACACATACCTCCTTGTATGGTACAGCCCCCCTCCTCTCCTCCCCCTCTCATCCCTACCACATTCACTGCATCTGAACTGCACATATACCTCGATGGATCGTATAGCACCCTCCCGCCCTCTTTCTTCCTCCCCTCGCATCCCTGCCATCACTACTGACCCATCCAACCCCCACAGCTCAGGATTCAATGCCAGGACCCCAACCCACTCCCACAGGACAGGACCCAATCCTAGAAACCCAACCCAAGCATACTGCCCTGCCAACACAGTCCAGCACAGCCCAGCTTGGAGTGGTCCTCCACTAAGGGACCCATCCAGCCCCCACAGCTCAGGACCCAATGCCAGGACCCCAACCCACTCCCACAGGACAGGACCCAATCCCAGAAACCCAACCCCCTCCCACAGCCCTGCCACCACAGTCCAGTACAGCTCTGCCACCACAGTCCAGCACAGCACAGCTTGGAGTGGTCCTCCACGAAGGGACATATCCAACCCCCATAGCTCACAATCCAATGCCAGGACCCCAACCCACTCCCACAGGCCAGGAACCAATCCCAGAAACCCAACCCAATCCCACAACCCTGTCCAACACAGGCCAGGACCCAATGCCAGGACCCCAACCCACTCCCACAGCCCTGCACATCACAGCCCAGTACCCCAACCTACTCACACAGGCCAGGACCCCAACCCATGCACACTGCCATGTACATCACAGCCCAGCACCCAAACCCACTCCCAAAAGCCAGGACCCCATATCATGACCCCAACCAACTCCCACAGGCCAGAACACCAACTGAAGCACACTGCCCTGTACACAGCCCACAACTCAACCAACTCACACAGCCCACAACTCGACCGATTCACGCAGGCCAGGACCCAATCCCAGGACCCCAACCCAAGCACACTGCCCTGTACATCACAGCCCAGCACCCAAACCCACTCCCACAAGCCAGGACCCCATATCATGACCCAAACCCACTCCCACAAGCCAGGACCCCATATCATGACCCAAACCCACTCCCACAGGCCAGGACCCCAACCCAAGCACACTGCCCTGTACATCACAGCCCAGCACCCAAACCCACTCCCACAAGCCAGGACCCCATATAATGACCCAAACCCACTCCCACAGGCCAGGACCCCAACACATGCACACTGCCCTATACATCCCATTCCACTAACCCGACCAACTCACACAGGCCAGGACCCAATCCCAGGGCCCCAACACATGCACACTGCCCTGTACATCACAGCCCACTACCACGGTCCAGGACCCCAACCCAACTACACTGCCCTGTACACAGCCCACAACTCGACCTACTCAAACAGGCTAGGACCCAATCCCAGGAACCCAACACATGCACACTGCCCTGTACATCACAGCCCACTACCACGGGCCAGAACCCCAACCCAACTACACTGCCCTGTACACAGCCCACAACTCGACCTACTCACACAGGCCAGGACCCAGTCCCAGGACCCCAACACATGCACACTGCCCTGTACATCACAGCCCACTACCACAGGCCAGGACCCCAACACATGCACACTGCCCTGTACATCACAGCCCACTCCCACAGGCCAGGACCCCAACACATGCACACTGCCCTGTACATCACAGCCCACTACCACGGGCCAGGACCCCAACCCAACCACACTGCCCTGTACACAGCCCACAACTCGACCTACTCACACAGGCCAGGACCCAGTCCCAGGACCCCAACACATGCACACTGCCCTGTACATCACAGCCCACTACCACAGGCCAGGACCCCAACACATGCACACTGCCCTGTACATCACAGCCCACTCCCACAGGCCAGGACCCCAACACATGCACACTGCCCTGTACATCACAGCCCACTCCCACAGGCCAGGACCCCAACACATGCACACTGCCCTGTACATCACAGCCCACTACCACGGGCCAGAACCCCAACATAACCACACTGCCCTGTACACAGCCCACAACTCGACCTACTCACACAGGCCAGGACCCAGTCCCAGGACCCCAACACATGCACACTGCCCTGTACATCACAGCCCACTACCACAGGCCAGGAACCCAACACATGCACACTGCCCTGTACATCACAGCCCACTCCCACAGGCCAGGACCCCAACCCAAGCACACTGCCCTGTGCACAGCCCACAACTCAACCGACTCACACAGGACAGGACCCAATCCCAGGGCCCCAACACACGCACACTGCCCTATACATCACAGCCCACTACCCCGACTGACTCACACAGGCTAGGACCCAAACCCAGGACCCCAACACATGCACACTACCCTGTACTTCACAGCCTACTACCCCGACCAACTCACACAGGCCAGAACCCAATCCCAGGGCCCCAACCCACTTGCACAGCCCTATACATCACATCCCAGAACTCAAACCTACTCACACAGGCTAGGACCCAATCCCATGACCCCAACCCACTTTCACAGCACTGCACATCACAATCCTGCCCAGCCCAGCCCAGCCCAGCCCAGCCCAGAGTGGGCCCTCCAGGAGGTGCATAGATCTCAGTAGCACACCTCTTCAGCTATAGCAGGCTGTTGCATTGCCAGCAACGATACAGCGCATGCAGCTGAGCAGATAGCAGCCTTGATTTTAGCATCGACCCGCCTCGCAGGTGGTGTTTGTGATGCGTCGAAGCAGCTTCTGCGAGGGAGGTCTGAACTGCTGCTGGGCCGACTACCGACGCATCGAAGGTGGGGAAGCTGCATGCTAGGGGATAGAATGAGAAGCAGGGAATGCAAGACGTGGCGGGGAGGGCGTGACGTGGTGACAAGGTCTCGGTCAAGATGGCAAGTGTACTCCAGGTATGGTCCCTTCAGATTCTACTTGCGGCCCCCCTAGGCCCCCCCTGGCCCTCCAGTACATTGGACAACACATGTGCCAGGTCATCACGAAGGCTAGCAGTTTGTCGTCTTTCTATTCCAGTTTTCCGTCCTCCTCCTGCTCCTCGTCCTCCATCTCCTCCTGTCGGTTAGCATGCGCGTGCGATAGCTTTCCTAGACCTTATTGATTGGCCTTCGATTGCTTCTGAATATCCTGCTGCAGTGCGAGGCTGTGCGTCTATCACCGCTAAGGTTTCTTATGCAGCCCTTGTGTCTTAGGCGACCCATCAGTCCATCAGACCCATCAGACCCACTAGTCCGTCAGACTCATCAGACCCATCAGTTCATGTTTGTATCATCCACAGTGAGCAGCCTAGCTGAGCATCCTGTTTCAGAGCTTTCCATTTCGGCTACGAGCAGTAGCTTCTAGGCAGCTCCTTCAGCCAGCCATTGAGCTGAACCCAAATATTTCAGCAGTTCTGAACAGCTGATTGTGTCTTTATCAAGGTGCACTAGATGGCATTTGGTTTTCCTCAACAGACGGTCAGCGGAGATGCCTAGAAGCTGTTGCTTGTAGCTGAAAAGAAAAGCTATGCCCTATCTGATCAGCACAATGAGCAGCAGTCCACGTGAGCAGTAGCCTACTAGCATCAGCCCATGTGAGACAGACCCACGGAATGTCAAAGTGGGTTTACCTCGTACTCCCAGCCCTATGGGTGGGCGTCCACATAGCTGTACTGTGTGCGTTGTCCATGTTCCCAAACGACCTCAACACATCCCCCCTGAGTGGCCATTTCAAGGTGGGGGGCCATCTCCCCGTCTTCCTCTTCTGGACCCTGCTAGCCTCCCAGTTTCTGTTATTTGTCTACCTAAGGCAAGCCAACCCGGGCTGGCCCCCCTTGTCTTCGTCCGAAGCCCCCCAGGCCCCCCAAGCCCTGCCCCCCAGTGAGGGCCTGGTTGATGAGAGCCAGGGACTCCTGTCGCGAGTTTCCGACGCAGGCGTTGGCAGCAGCAGCAGCAACAAGGGTGATGAAGGCCATGTGAGGGGTATGTGTAGTGCCTGCGGTGCACTGCAAGTACAGCATGCCGCGATGAAGCATTGCAACCTGTGTGGTCGCTGTGTCCTGTTTTGGGACCACCACTGCTACGTCATAGGCTCTTGCATTGGGCAACGCAACCATGGACCCTTCTGGCTCTTCTTGCTCAACCAGGTAAGCTGTCGTGTGCAGGGACAGGGACTGGGTAGCAAGCCAGGGGAGCTGCCTAGAAGCTTCTTGCTCCACCAGGTAAGGTCTCATGTGCAGGGACAGGGACAGGGTAAGGGGGGTTGGTAGGTAGGTGGGTAGGTGGGTAGCTAGCTAGGTAGGTGGGTGTGTGGGTAGGTAGGTGGGTAGGTTTGCCTATTTGCTAGTACCGCCAATTGTACCGCTTCGTAGACAATACGCTATCCTAATAGTCCCAGCCTTGGGTGTTCTGATTCCTACCTGCCCTTGCAGCCTGTAAACTTGAAACCTGGGCTTCGCGTCGTAAAAGCTATACAACTTGGACAGTGTGATTTGGAATTTAAATGGCCTCTCTCACAGACCAAACAAACCAACAAGATTAACCAAACCTGCCAAAGCAACCAAACCAACAAGATTAAACAAACCTGCCAAAACAACCAAAACAACCAAAACAACCAAAAGCAACCAGCTCTATCATGATCTCCTCCCCCAGGTAGTGCTCATCATGCTAGCCTTCCACTTCACCCTGAGTGCTGTCGGCATTCCTATCGAGGGCGTCAGCAGTAGCACCGAGGAACGCTTATGCATAGGCCCCCAAACAAACCAAACCAAACATGAAAAAAGACTACCAAAGACAACCGAAGACAAGCCAAGGCAACCAAATTCCTCATGATCTCCTCCCCCAGGTCTTGGTCATCATGCTGTCTTTCCATTTCGTCCTGAGTGCTGTCGGCCTTCGTATTGAGGGCGTCAGTAGCAAAACTGAGCAACGCCTGTACGGGCTTCAGACCTTCCTATTGCTCTTCTTGGCCTTGGCCCTCATTGTAGCTGGCATGCTGCTGGTCATGCACAGCGCCCTGGCAGTCATGGGTGTGACCACACGCCACTTGATTCACAGGTGGCTTGGGCGCGGTGCACTGAACAAGCCGATCCCCCGCCTGACCAGCGCGACAATGGTTCGGAATGTGTGCAATTTCTTCACCGGTCAGAGGGATGGCACGGGGTGGCTGGAGTTTGGGCGGGAAGCTGGGCGTAGCAAAGGATGGCTTGGAGCAGTAGAGTTCTTGTTTGATAACCAGTACTACAGCTGCTTCTAGGCAGCTTCCCCCTCTGTCATACACTCCCTAGCTAATTGCATCCATGTGGCACTGAAGTAATAGCAGAGGATGGCTTGGAGCAGTGGGGTTATTGTTTGATCACCAGTACTACAGCTGCTTCTAGGCAGCTTCCCCCTCTGCCATACACTCCCTAGCTAATTGCATCAATATGACAATGTACTAATAGCAGAGGATGGCTTGGAGCAGTGGGTTTCTTATTTGATAACCAGTACTACAGCTGCTTCTAGGTGATGCCCCCCTCTTTTCCATACACTCCTGCGGTGGTAGCATCAATATAATAATATCAGAGGATGGATATAATCAGTGGAGATATTGTTTGATGGCCAGTACCTAGCTGCTCCTAGGCAGCTTCCCCCTCTGTCACGCATTCCAGCGATAATAGCACCAAGCAGTTGTACGCAGTTAATTTAGTGTTTGGATACCAGTACAGCTGCTTCTAGGTGACGAGTCGTCACTGACAACCCCCTCTTCTTTATCCCCCCCACCCCCCCACCCCCCGGATAATAACATCAAGTGCGTAAAACCTATCATAGCAAACCCCAAAACACCAAGGATCTATCATATCTATCTCTACTTTCATTTGAATTAAGTTACTGCCGAAGACAGCGAGCAGCCTTAAAGGCTGGAGCCATGTAACCAAGTTTAAGTTCAAGTTTACTCGTGGTCTGGTTTGTCATGTAGTTATTTATCACCCACGCAACCTTGGAATGCGTCTTCCCTGCTTCTTCTGTTGTCTGTCGCATTCAAATAGAAAGTGCAACAGAGAGGGGGGTCGTGCGAGGGCGTGCTGGGCAGCGACACGGGCACATGTGAGGCGATGCCCGACATCCCCACCAGACCCCCAACCACCCTGATCATCCCCAAAACACATGGGATAAATGCAGACCTGACCTCCTCCTCATTGGCGACGAATCCAAACCAAGAAAAGCCTACCTAGTTGAACTGGGCTACTGCTCAGACAGTAAACACCACATCAAATTCCAGGAAAAGAGAGTTCAGCATAAGGTGCTCCAACGTATCCTTCAATAACAAGGATTCCATGTCCACTATCTAGTCTTCACCATAGGTACCATACCCATCTCTACTATTACCAATCTCTCCACCCTAGGGATCAGTCGCGAACACGTGGACAAAATCATCTCTAAGCTGCATATAGAATATGTTGCCTCCTGTACCAGCAATCTTGCCACACGACGCATGAAGGATCCTCTACCGCCGGGACCACCATATGCCTGCCATGGTGACTTTCCCCAGCTGCGGTGTACAGGAGGGTCCCCACGACATCACGCCCCTCCAGTTTGTTTTATTTATTTATATGGCTGCAGCCCTGTGTTTACATTCAGTACTCTGGAGAGTGGTGTAGTAGTGTTTCTCATGTATGTGGGAACCCACTACATTAGAGAAGCCACAGGTTCGTCACAAAAAATTGTATATGAGCGAAGACGAAGGGACTCGAACCCCCAACCCTCAGGAGCGAAGCCTGATGCGCTGTCCATTGCGCCACGTCTCCTATAAAACCCATGTTGCACATAATGAGATAATAATGTCCTAAATCTTAATGCTTACAGAGCATGGAATGAAAAAAAACTGGTTTCCCTTTCCTTAATGGGGTGTCCATGGTTATTATCCTCGACACTCCGGTCCTTTTCTGCAAGATGGTTGTGTCGGGTTGACTTATGCTTTTTTCGTTTGAGGGTCTTACCGCTGCATATTAAGGTGCTCCTAGCGCATTCCCTTGGCTGGGATTTAGTTATTTTAGTTCAGCCTTCCTCTCTTGTGGTTGGTGGGCTTGGAGTTCTGGATTGCATACCTTTGCATCCCTCCCCTTTCCGCCTCTAGTGGGGGTGCCTTAAAACCCTCGTGCTTCCTGTAATAAAATTGGATGGTCGGCAGGATGTGCTGCTGTCTTGTCTCGGCAATGATTTGCCGAGTTTATGTAACTAATCCTCTCTCCAATATTGGGCTTCTGGGCACTCTTTGTTTATTCTGGACTTTCCCCCTTTCCTCGTTGGGGTGCTAATGGTTTTAATCCTAGGCACTCTGGTCCTTTTCTCCTAGATGGTTGTGCTGGGTTGACTTGTGCTATTTTTCATTTAAGGGCATCGGCGCTGCATATTAAGGTGCTCATAGCGCATTCCCTTTGTTGTCTTTAGCTTTTTTCGATCCTCTTCTTACTTGGTTGTTGGGCTTGGGGCTCTGGATTGCCTGATTTGTAAACGCAATGTGTAAACGCACCATCCCCCTAGCGCGCCTACTGTCCCCCTCCGCCTCCGCCCACCACACGCACACAAATACAGCAAAAGCTGCGCTGTACTGCGACATTCCACAACGTAGGTCCGGTGGCCTGAGGCCCACACGATAAGCAATGTTAGATAGTCCTGCAAACTGACCGTTTTCAATTCTTCATTCTATTTTTGTTTCTCTGCTTCCTGTACATCAGCACTGCGCATGCTGCTATATGATATACCCATATCCTGTCCTACAAATTTATATTTAAATGATAACTGTAGCACGAACTCAGGGCCCCCGTCGGGAAAACGATTGTTTGGGGTTCAGTTCATCAATGGTTTTTATATATATGGGGCATTGGGACTCTTAACTTTCAGGTTTGTTCGTGATGGATTGCATCTGGACAAGTCTTTAACCTGCCGAATCTGTTCAGTGTGCTCCCTGGTTTCCGTGGGTATCGCACGGGGGGACATTGAATTGGAAGACGGTGAGCAACCCAGCGTTGGCTGAACAACCATGTAACAATTCAATTTTGCGATGTTCACTCGCCCCCCTTGCCTTCGTCAAGCTGCGGGCGCATTTGGAGTTAATAGGGTGCCAGGATAATGTAACTGTCAGCATGACAATAACAAGTCCTAGGCAGCACCGCAAGTGATGCAGAAAATTGGTGGAGAGTGATAGCAATGGAATGGAGCCGACCGAAGCCAGTTAGTTACGAGACCATTAGCTGACGTGTCAGGCTTCGTCTAGGTTGCACGTCGGTCACACAAACCAACCAACAAACAACGGGTTGAGCCTGGAGGGCTCCCGCCCCCCAAAGTGGTCCTTGTTTGTCTAGCTGCGGGCACATTTGGAGTCCAGTGGGTGTGTCAGGATAATGTTACCATCATCATCACATCATGACAACCCCACCCTGGTCCTAATTTGTCAAGCTGCGAGCACCTTTGAAGTCCAGTAGGGTGTCAGGATAATGTAACCATCATCATCATCACATCATGACAAGCCCTCATCATCATGACAACCCCCTGGTCCTAATTTGTCAAGCTGCGAGCACCTTTGAAGTCCAATAGGGTGTCAGGATAATGTAACCATCATCATCATCATTATGACAACCCCCCTGGTCCTAATTTGTCAAGCTGCGAGCACATTTGGAGTCCAGTAGGGCGTCAGGATAATAACCATCCTCAGCATCATCATCATCTGAAGCTCACCTGCTCCTTATTCGTCAAGCTGCCAGCAAATTTTGAGTCAAGCAGAGTAGCAGGATGATGCCGCCACCATCATTCATCATCCATCGCCATCATCATTCACCGCCATCATCATCATCATCATCACCATCAATATGTAACAAAATAATGTGATGTAATATCAATGCAATGTAATGTAATATAAGTGTCAGGGCTGAAGTCCTCATCGCTCTCACTCGCCCCCCCCCCCCCCCCCCCCCCCCCCCCCCCCCCCCCCCTCCTTCCTCTCCGCAGTCGGCAGCTAGGTACACATCTGCGTGTGCACCGCAACATAGTCCATCACCTTTCACCGTTGCTTTTTCCGCTGCTGCGCCTCCCTAGCCGCCCTGCCTGCGTCCTGCCTCTCCTATAGGGCACAAGGATAAAGGCACCACCATAGCCCCACCACCTCAACCCCACCATCACTTGTCATCAATGTCAGGGCTGAAGTCCTCATCCCTCTCACTCGCCCTGCCCCCGTCCTTCTTCTCCGTTTGGCGATGAGCACAACATATGCGCGTGCAACGCAACATAGCGCGCAGCGCACCGCCTTTCATCGTCGTCGCTGCCGTCACTTTTGCTACTGCTGCGCCTCCCTGGCCTCTGAGTTCTGCTGCAGGTCACCAGGGTAATGCCTCGGCCAATGAGCCCCCCTTGAGCATAGCTTTTCTTTTCGACTATGAGCAGCAGCTTCTTGGCAGCTCCCTGGGTCAGCCACTGGGCTAAGCCCCAAGATATAGACAGTAGTGAAAAGCTGATTTTGTCAGCTTCCAAACGCACTACACTGCTTGAAGTTTGGCTGCTTTGGAAGCCAGGGGAGCTGCCTAGAAGCTGATCCCCGTAGCTGAAAAGAAAAGCTATGCCCTTGACTCAATCAAACCGCGGGCACATTTGGAGCCTAGTAGTCGACCAGGAAAAATGTAATCATCATCATCACTATCACTCATCATCATCATCATCACTTGTCATACTATCACTCATCATCAATGTCAGGGCTGAAATCCTCATCGCTCTCACTCGCTCCACCCTCTTTCTTCTCCGCGTTTGGCGACGAGCCAAACATCTGTGCATGCAACGCAACGTAGTCAACCGCCTTCCGCCGCCGTCGCTGCCGCCGCTTTTGCTGCTGCTGCGCCTCCCTGGCTGCCTCACGTCTCTCTAATGCCCCACTGCCCTCTGAGCTCCCCCCACCCCCGGACCAAGACCCACCCCGTCTCCCACCATCCCCACTCTCGCTACCCGAGGCAAGGGGGCCGCTGCCGGCCAGGTCGCTGCCGGAGATGCTTGCTCTGCTGCCGTCCTCGTCGTCATCATCGTCGTCGCTGTCTTGGGAACCCGGGCTGTCGTCTGTGGAAGGGAAGGGTTAAGAGAGGGTTTAGGGTTTTTAGGGAAGGGGTAGGAGAGGGTTTAGGGGTTACAGTATTTGGGGTTAGGGTTTATCCCTTCCCTTCCACAGGCTGTCTTCTGAGGAAGGGAAGGGGTTAGAGGGGGTTTAGGGTTTATGGTTTATGGTTTTTAGGGTTAGGTTTTACCCCTTCCCTTCCACAGGCTGGCGTCTGTGGGAGGGAAGGGGTAAGAGAAAGGGAGGGGGCAAGGGTCAGTAGCTAGGGTGTGTGTGTGGTGGTGGTAGGGAGATGTGTGTGTGTGTGTGTGTGTGTGTGTGTGTGGTGGTGGGTTTCCTCCGTAATATATTACGATCGCTATACGAGACCCCATTTTTGCCAAAAGTGTCGCTATATGAGACCTGATTTGAGATCCCAGCTCCCAGACCCAAATCGCTACCCAGAACCTGAATCGACACGACAACCTGACCAGACACAACCCAGAATGGTGCTATCTTTCTAACGATACTACTATATATATACAGTACTGACAGCAAAATTTAACGCTTCGAAAGATTTCACGGTCATTTTTAGGGGCTTTATTATAATTTGAGGTTTTAATTTGACGTTTGTTTTCAGAGGGATATAATTTGAAGCTACACATTTGACGGTTCAAATTTTAATAACATCCATTTAAATGTTTCAACTTGAACATGTTACACTGCTTCATTACCCGTTCTTAAAATCACAATATGGGCTTGCGATAACATTGTGTACCGGTACTCATGAGTGTGGTATAGGTAGTAGTGTTCATACTATTACCGTAGACCATGTACCGTTGTATCAGGGTACATGGTTATAGGGTCTGCAAGTAGGGTGGTACTCTGCATCAACTCATTTAATCACTAAATTTCCTGCTCAGTTAATTTGAGTTCTAGGACCTGCAACTAAGGCATCTCATAAACAAGAGCACACGGTGTTCATGTATTGCTCAGTTGCGGAGAAGGATCAAGGGCACTTCCTCATCAACCAATTCGAGTTCAGATATGTGTGCCTTTCAATGGCCAGCAGCTTGTGGAAGGGCTCCCACTTCACATACGTTTTCGTGTGAGGTCTGGTTTCTAACTCGGACCCATCCACAAGGTACCCCAGCGTTTGCAGGAATTTCACTGCCCTCTCGGTGAAAAACTTGCTGCTTGTCTTGGCCGAGGTGGTCGATGGGTTGCGAGCGACAGCCTCTCGAGCTTCGGCTGTAACTCGATTAAGCTGGTTGTTGGAAACGGTGATCTGCCCAGCCGGTTCTGGCTGTTTAAAAAAGCCCCACAGGGTACTTTGCTTATTGTGATTTGGAGCTACCAGAGGGCGCAGACGTCCCCCAGGGGATCTATCGAGGGGCTGCGCCATGCAATCCGGGGAAAGCAAAATTGTCAAGAGTTTCTGCTTGTTGTTGAACCGGCAGACGGCAGGCGGCAGGGGTAGTAAGCCCTATGTGGAGCCCAGGGGCCCAAACCCTAATATCGCCCCGAAACTCGATTTGACGTTTTTTCCGTCGTGTTATATAGGATACGCCTCGATTTCACGGGTGCTCCCGTGAAATTGAAGCGTTAAATTTTGCTGTCAGTACGGTATATATATATGTATATATATATATATATATATACACACTACGCGGCCACGTGGGCCTTAGTGGCAAAGGCATGTTAGAGGGCTAAGGTCGGAAGCTAGGGTGTCTGTATGTGTGGTGGTGGTGGTGGTGGTGGTGGTGGCGGTGGTGGGTATATGTGTGGTGGTGGTGGTGGTCGTGGGGGTGGTGGTGGTAGTGGTGGTGGTGGTAGTGGTGGTGGTGGCAGGGGAGGGGGGGTAGGTCTTCAGCCTCCAATGATGATGCCAGCCAGACTGTCGGCTTCAATGGTGCTATCTTTCTGAGGACACTGCGCGGCCATGTGTTACAGAGTGGCAAAGGCATGTTAGAGGGCTAGGGTCAGTGGCTTTCTTTTAAATTTAACTAAATTCATTTAAATCCATTAATTTTTATTATTTATCTTGAGCAATATTTTGACTACCGTATTGTTAAACAAGTAGTAGCAGTATCCACACCACTCTCGCACACACACACTCCACCACACACAACAACAACCATACACACCATTCTAACACACACTCCGCCACACACAACAACAATACACACCACTCTCACACAAACTCCACCACACTTAAACACTCCACCACACGCACACACACCACTCTCACACACACTCCTAGCCCTCTCCGGTATTCCAAGCTCAGGCGCAGCAGCGGTCCGCGAAAGTATAACTCACAGTAACCTTCCCCAGCAAAAGCGAACAGGAAGGGCGCCTGGAGGCGCGTCCCGAATGAAATCTCACTCCCGGTGGCAAGGTGTAACCATATTATTTGTATACAATTGTTACGCCTTTTAATCCCCCCCCCCCCCCCCCCCCCCTCTCGTCCTACCTCCAGTTCCATCTTTTAATTTTTTACCTCCAGTTAAGCGATTTAATTCGTTTACTTCCAGTTAAGTTTTTTTTTACCTCGTCCTACATCCAGATGCGCTGCCCGAGTCATCGTCCTCCTCTCCACCACTCCCCTCATTGGCACTGCCGCCCTTCCATGACAGCATCTCTCTCCCTACCAGACCAATGCTTTAAAATTTGAACTCCACACCATACACCACACACACACGCTCCACCACAAACAACAACCACACACACCACAAACAACAACAACAACAACAACCATACACACCACAAACAACAACAACAACAACCATACACACCACAAACAACAACAACAGCAACCATACACACCACAAACAACAACAACAACCATACACACCACAAACAACAACAACAACAACAGCCATACACACCACAAACAACAACAACAACAACCATACACACCACCACCACCACCACCAACGACAACCATGCACACCACAAAAACAACAACAACAACAACCATGCACACCACAAACAACAACAACAACAACCATACACACCACCACCACCACCACCAACAACAACCATACACACCACAAACACCACCAACAACCATACACACCACCAACAAAAACAACAACAACAACCATACACACCACAAACACCACCAACAACAACCATACACACTCCTCGTCCTACCTCCAGATGCGCTGCCCGAGTCATCGTCCTCCTCTCCACCACTCCCCTCATCGGCACTGCCGCCCTTCACGCTGCGGCTCCTGCTCCGCGAATGGCTCCTTCGCTTCTCCCCCTTCTCCTCCTCCACGTCGAAGTCCTCGTCCTCCTCCTCGTCTTCCGAGGGGAGGTCCTCCCCTAGGAGACCCTCCCCTCGCTGCCCTTCCCCCCTGGGTCCACCACGAGGAGCGCCAGCGCCGGCTGTGTGGGTGGGGTGTGGGAGTGGGAGTTTGGGCATGGGTGTGAGGGTGTGGGTGGGATGTGAGTGTAGGCATGTGGGTGGGGTGTGGGAGTGTGGGTGCGGGCATGGGGGTGTGGGTGGGATGTGAGTGTAGGCATATGTGTGGGGAGTGGGAGTGGGAGTTTGGGCACGGGTGTGGGTGTGGGTGTGGGTGCGATGTGAGTGTAGGAATGTGGGTGGGGTGTGGGATGTGAGTGTGGGCATGGTGGTGTGGGCATGGATGTGTGGGTGTGGGCATGGTGGTGTGGGTGGGATGTGAGTGTGGGCATGGTGGTGTGGGCATGGATGTGTGGGTGTGGGCATGGTGCTGTGGGTGGAATGTGAGTTTGGGCATGTGTGTGTGTGTGGATATGAGTGTGGTCATGGTGGTGTGGTGGATGTGAGTGTGGTGCATGGTGGTGTGGTGGGATGTTGAGTTTGGGCATGGTGGGTTGGGCAATGAGTGTGGGTGGGGCAATGGATGTGTGGGTGGGATGTGAGTGTGGCATTTGGGTTGGCATGGGTCGTGGGTGTGGGCATGGTGGTGTGGGTGGGATGTGAGTGTTGGGCATGGTGGTGTGGGCATGGGTGTGTGGGTGTGGGCATGGTGGTGTGGGTGGGATGTGAGTTTGGGCATGGGTGTGTGTGGTGGGATGTGAGTGTGGGCATGGTGGTGTGGGTGGGATGTGAGTGTGGGCATGGGTGTGTGGGTGTGGCATTGTGGTGTTGGTGGATTTTGAGTTTGGGGCATGGGGTGTTTGTGTGGGATTGAGGTGGGCATGTGGTGTGCATGGGTGTGTGGGTGTGGGCATGGTGGTGTGTGTGGGATGTGAGTGTGGGCATGGTGGTTTGTGGGATGGGCATGGGTGTGTGGGTGGGATGTGAGTGTGTGCATGGTGGTGTGGGTGCAGGCATGGGGGCGGGCATGGGTGTGTGTGTGAGATGTGAGTGTGGGCATGGTGGTGTGGATGTAGGCATGGGTAGGGGCATGGGTGTGTGGTTGGGATGTGAGTGTGGGCACGTGGGTGTGGGCATGGTTGCACCTGTAGCAGTAGCCGCCGCCCTGGCTGCCGCTCTCCGCTGTGGCCGCCGCCGCCGCCCTTTAGTTCTGCCGTTCTCATCTCCTGAGCCCCCGCTCCCCTCTTCCGAGTCCGAGGCTGGGCCCTGCCGTGGTCCTAGCTCGTCTCCGCTCATGTCGTCGCCGCCCTTCAGCCCGGTCTTGGTGGGGGAGGGCGGGAGCACTTGGTGCCACATGTCCTCGATGTCGTAGTCCAAATCTAAAGCATCGTTTAGATAGTCGAGAATGTCGGCCTGCAAGTGATGATGATGATGATGATGAGTTGGGCTTGGGTGTGGGTGGGATGTGAGTGTAGGCGTGTGGGTGGGGCATGGGAGTGTGAGTTTGGGCACGTGTGGGTGTGGGTGAGGGTGGAAGCACCTGGTGCCTCATGTGCTCGATGTTGTAGTCCAGGTATAAAGCATTGATCAGATAGTCGAGAATGTCGGCCTGCAAGTGATGCTGATGATGAGTATGAGGATGGTAGGGATTATGACGATGAGGATGGTAGGGATGCTGATGATGCTGATGCTGACAGGGATGATGATGATGATGATGGGGAGGATGATAATGATATGGATGGTGATGATGATAGGAAAAATGGCGATGATAGGAATGAGGGTGAGGAGGAGAAAGCGGAGGAGGTAGAGGAGGAGGAGGAGTATAGGGATGATGATGATGAGGAGGATGGTAGGGATGATGATGATGATGAGGAGGAGGAGGATGGTAGGGATGAGGATGAGGATGAGGAGGAGGAGGAGGAGGAGGAGGAGGAGAAGGATAGGGATGATGAGGATGAGGATGAGGATAGGGATGATGATGATGATAATGATGATGATGCTGATGCTGCTGCTGCTGATGATGATAGGGATGAGGATGAGGATGAGGAGGAGTAGGAGGATGATGATGATGATAGGGATGATGATGATGAGGAGTATGAGGAGTATGAGGAGGAGGAGGAGTATGAGGAGGAGGAGGATGCTGATGAGGAGGATGTTGATGATGATGATGATGATGATGATGAGGAGGATAGGGATGATGATGATGATGATGAAGAGGAGGAGGAGGAGGAGGAGGAGGAGGAGGAGGAGGAGGAGGAGGAGGAGGATAGGGATGACGATGATGATGATGATGATGATGATGATGATAGGGAAGATGACGGAAGCAATAAGCAAGAATCAAAAATGTATTAAAGTATACGAAAGCAATAAGCAAGAAGCAAAAACGTCTAAAAGTAGACGGAAGCAATAAGCAAGAAGCAAAAATGATTAGAAGTAAACAGAAGCAATAAGCAAGAGGCAAAACGTCTAAAAGTAGACGGAAGCAAGAAGCAAGAAGAAAAAACGACTGAAAGTAGACAGAAGCATGATCTGCACCTTGCAGTCACATGCAGGGTAAATGCATATGATGCCGGAGCGGAGGATGTAGGGATGAGGCTGCGGCTGATGCGCGGCGGAGGAGGCGGAGGCGACGGCTCGGGATGAGTGAGGCTGAGCTGCGATCGGGATGATAGGAAACCGCCCTGACTGACTGACTGCGCGCTGCTCTGCTGATGAGGATCGTGATAGTATGCGCTGCGGCGACGTCGGAGATGCTGTGCTGCGAGGCGGCTGCTGATGGGCGTCTGCGGCGTCTGCGGCGGCGGCGGCTTATGCTATGGGGCCCCCACGAGGGGCTGCTTGCGGCGGCCGGCTTTTGCTGCTGCTGCTGCTGGGCTGCTGCGGCGTCTCCGGGCTGGTGCGGCGCTCTGCCGGGCAGGCGGCGGCGGCGGCGGCGGCGGCGGCGGCCTTGCGGCGGCGGCTCCGGGCGCCGCTGCTGCTGCTGATGCTACTTGCTGCTCATAGGGACGATTACGGAGCAATATCAAGCCTCCAATGTTTATTACCTTAACGACAGCCAATACTCAAGAATCCAACACGTTCGCCAAATTAGACGGCGCCAAATCAGCAAGACGCAAATGATTAGAAGTAAAACCAGAAGCAATAAGCAAGAGGCAAAACGTCTAAAAGTAAGACCGGACAAGAAGCAATAAGACAAACGACTGAAAGTTAGACATAAGCATGATCTTCACCTTGTCAGCACATTGCATGTTAAACATTGCTAAGACAGACATACAGACAGAGATAGAGACACAAGAGAGAAAAAGAGAGAAGAGAGAAGAGTAGATAGAAGAGAGAGAGAGATAGATATAAGAGAAGATAGATAGCGAGAGAGAGAGGATATATAGGACTACATCTTGCATTACGTATCTCCCGCTTTTTCCTTTCGCCTAAAAAGTCGACAGAAGCAAAAAGAAAAATGTAAAAGTAGACAGAAGCAAGAAGCAAGAAAGAAGAAGCAAACACAACAAAAAGTAGAGGGAAGCACGATCTGTACCTTGCAGTCACATGCAGGGCACAACTTTGCTAAAATTCGACAGAAGCAAAAAGCAAAAGGTAAAAGTAGACAGAAGCAAGAAGCAAAAGCAAAAAGCCATAATCAACCAACTACAAGTAACAAAACGAAGCAAAAAAGCAAACACAACTACAAGTAGACAGAAGCAAGAAGCAAGAAGGAAGAAGCAAACACAACAAAAAGTAGACAGAAGCAAGAAGCAAGAAGCAAACACAACTACAAGTAGACAGAAGCAAGAAGCAAGAAGGAAGAAGCAAACACAACTACAAGTAGACAGAAGCAAGAGCAGAAGGAAGAGGCATACACAACTACAAGTATAACAGAACAAGAAAGCAGAAGGAAGAAGCAAACACAACAAAAAGTAGACAGAAGCAAGAAGCAGGAAGCAACACAGACTACAAGTAGACAGAAGCAGAAGCAAGAAGGAAGAAGGGCAAACCCAACTACAAAGATAGACAGAAGCAGAAGCAAGAAGGAAGAAGCAACACAACAAAAAAGTAGACAGAAGCATGAAAGCAACACAACTACACGTAGACAGAAAGCAAGAAGCAAGAAGGAAAGAAGCAAACACAAACAAAAAGTAGACAGAAGGAAGAAGCAAGAAGCAAACACAACTACAAGTAGACAGAAGCAAGAAGCAAGAAGCAAACACAACTACAAGTAGACAGAAGCAAGAAGCAAGAAGGAAGAAGCAAGAAGCAACTAAAAGTAGACAGAAGCAAGAAGCAAGAAGCAAACACAACTATAAGTAGACAGAAGCACAATCGGTACCTTGCAGTCACATGCAGGACACAACCAGCCTTCATCCTCGGGCAAGTCTGCCGCCACCAGGGGAGGGTCAAAGCACTTTTCGTGATACGCTCGGTTGCATGAGCCGTCACATAAGATGATGTCGTTGTCCTGCGCAGGTTGAGAGGGAGAGTCTGGTTGACAGTTTTGTTTCTCAGAATTCTTGATGCCATGTTGGTAGCCACAAGTGGTGCCACCCTGCCTTGCCCTGCCACCCTACTTGTTCCACTACCTGGTCACCCTACCTCTAAATCAAACACACACTCTCGCTCACACACACACACACACAATCTCTCAGCCCCCCCCCCCTTTCTGGAACGGTGCGTTGAGAGGGCACTGTTTTGTTTTGGGGCTACGCATAGCAGCTTCCAGCCAGCTTCATTAGCCAGGCACTGGGTCAAGCTCAAAACTTCCGTATAATTATATGCATAGGAATGCCTGCCGTGACAGCTTTCAGACGCACTGGCGAGCTTTGGGTTGCCGGAGATGGTGTGCATAAAAGGGTGACAATGGGGTGAATAAAAGGGGGCCAAATTAGTAGGGACCGGCAAATCATATAATGCTGACCGAAGGTGAGTATGATATCATACAAATTACATCATATGATTTTGTATATAAATGGTAAATTTAGCCTAGCCAGGTCGCCGGCATCATATGATATCATATGATATCATATTGCCAATTCCTACAAATTAGCAGTGCGAGCAGCCACAGACCAGGTGTGAAACGGAGAGGAGTAGCACTGGTGTGTATTGAACTGTCTTGTTTTGGGGCTACGCATAGCAGCTTCCAGCCAGCTCCATTAGCCAGCCACTGGGTCAATCTCTAGGCTATCAGTAGCAGTGGAATGGCAAATCATATGATGTTGACCAAAGACGAGTATGATATCATATGATATCATACAAAAATCATATGATTTCATATCATGATGATGATGCCCCAGGCCAAAGTAACCTAGTCAGACCGCCGGCATCATATGATATCATTTAATGACATGATATCATATGATATCATATTGCCGACCCCTAATCAGTAGCAGTGGAATGTCTGGCTTGTCAGCTTTAAGTCGCATATATAGGTTCAGGTTTGGCCCCAGGACGAGGAAAGAGAGTTGCTACACTTCGCTAAACAAACAGTTGAGAGGGTGAGTCTGGTTCTCTGATGAACCATAGACTGTGACTTAAATAGGATCTGAAGTTTTGTCTGATAAACCACCGACTGTGACTGAAACAGGATCTGGCGGTTTCTCTGATAAACCACCGACTGGAACTTAAATAAGATCTGAAGCCTTTTCTGATAAACCACTGAGTGTAACTTAAATAGGATATGAAGCTTTTTCTGATAAACCACGTATGTGACTTAAATAGGATCTGAAGCTTTCTCTGATAAACCACCGACTGGGACTAAAACAGGATCTGACGGTTTCTCTGGTAAACCACAAACCGGGACTTAAATAGGCACTAACAATTTCTCTGATAAACCACCGACTGGGACTTAAATAGGCACTGACGGTTTCTCTGATAAACCACCGACTGGGACTTAAATAGGCACTGACGGTTTCTCTGATAAACCTCTGGGTGGTACTTAAATAGGATCTGAAGCTTTCCCTGATTAACCACCGACTGGGTCTTAAACATGATCTGACGGTTTCTCTGACAAACCACCGAGTGTGACTTAAATAAGCACTGAAGGTGTCTTTGATAAACCACCGACTGCATCTGCGATAGCCCGCCATTTTTTGCTTAGCTGCTTCTAGGCAGCTCCCCTGGCTTTCTATTCAGCCAAACGTATAGTAGGCTGGTGTACCTGGAAGCTAAACAAGAGCGTGACCGCCAGAGTACTACATTTTGTCAAATTGGTCAGCGCTTAAAGCGCTCAAACGTCAAATTGGTCACCGCTCTGTAGTGCAAAAAGCGCAAAAAAGCGCAAAAACTGCGCGCTGCGCCCACAGGGGGCTCAAAAAGCGTGCGCGAAATCGCGCTGCCACGCGCGCTTTGCAGTACCCTGGTGACTGCCCTTGTGACGTGATGTGACTACCTATGAGTGTGACGTGATGTGACGTGACGTGAAGTGACGTGACGTTTTGTGACATGGTGGGTAGGCTGCTGTACCTGGAAGCTAAATTAATCAGCTGCAATAACTGCTAGAATAGCCGGGCTAAACCCAACGGCTGGTTCAGGAAGCTACCTAGAAGCTGCAGCTCATAGCCGAAAAGACAATAAGAAGGACAGTATCTGTGAATCCTAAAAGTATATGTGAACCCCGACAGTATCTGTGAACCCTGAGAGTATCTGTGAACCCCAACAGATTCTGTGAACCCCGACAGTACCTGTGAACCCTGAGAGTATCTGTGAACCCCAACAGTTTCTGTGAACCCCAACAGTATCTGTGAACCCTGCGAGTATATGTGAACCCCAATAATATCTAAGAAAGCATTTGCTTCTCTTGTAATGACTCTTCTTCTTAAATTTTATTTATAAATACATCTTTAGAAACCCTGGAAAAAACTGCCCATTACTTACATCATAACTCTCTTGATGAGAGCACAGAGAACAGAGAATTGCATCGGCGTCTACCTCTCCATCAGAATCAAAAGCTTCTTTTGGTATCCGGCAATTGTACCCCTTAGGCTCGTCACACTCTAGTAGGCACTCGCGAATGCCTTCTCTGCATGTTTCCATCTGTGAGGGGGTGGGGAGGGAGGAGGGTGGGTGGATGGGTGGGTAGGGTGTGTGTGGGGGACTGGTCAAACTTGATCCCGATCCACTCTAGTAGGCACTCCTGAATGCCTTTTCTGCATGTTTCCATCTGTTAGGGGGGATGAGGGGTCATAATTTTCAGTGTTTCCATCTGTGAGGGGGAGGGGGAGGGAGAAGGGGTGGGTGGGGGGAAGAGGTCAAACTTATCTCAAACAACTCTAGTAGGCACTCGTGAATACCTTCTCTGCATGTTTCCATCTGCAAGGGGGAGGGGGAGGGAGGAGGGGTGTGGGGGTGGGTGGGGGGTGTTTGGGGGGGGGCAGGTCAAACTCGATCCCGGTCCACTCTAGTAGGCACTCGTGAATGCCCTCCTCTGCATGTTTCTATCTGTGAGGGGGAGGGGGAGGGGGAGGGATGAGGGGGGTGGGAGGTTGAGAGGGGGGTGTGGGGAGGTCAAACTTATCCCAATTCACTTTAGTAGGCACTCGGAATGCCTTTCCTGCATTAATCCATCTGTGACGGGGTGGGGGTGGGGGTGGGGGTGGGGGTGGGGGGTGGGGGGGTGGGGGAGGGGGAGGGGAGAGGGAGAGGGAGGGGTCATAATTTTCAGTGTTTCCATTTGAAGGGGGGTGAAGGGGGGGAGGGGGGTGAGGGGTAGGGGGGTGTGGGGTGTGGAGGAGAAGAGGTCGAACGTATCCCAATCCACGACTGGCACAAAGTTAAATCGAAGGAAGGAAATTTAAAACAGATTACGAGAGAGGTGACTGGTTTCGCATCATCAGACTATGCTGTACCCCTCAGGCTCGTTATACTCTGGTAGGCACCCGTGAATGCCTTTTCTGCATATTTCCATATGTGAGGGGGTGTACGGGTCATAAACCCTCAGGCTCGTTACACTCTAGTAGGCACCCGTGAATACCTTTTCTGCATATTTCCATATGTGAGGGGGTGTACGGGTCATAAACCCCCAGGCTTGTTATTCTCTAGTAGGCACTCGTGAATGCCTTTCTGCAAGTTTCCATCTGTGAGGGGGAGGGGGAGGGAGGAGGGTGGTGGTGTGTGTGTGTGGGGGGGGGGGGGGGGGGGGGGGACTGGTCAAAATTATCCGATCCACTCTAGTAGGCACTCGGGAGTGCCTTTTATGCATGTTTCCATCTGTGAGGGGGTGGGGGTGGGGGAGGGGGAGGGGGAGGGGAGGGGTCTTAATTTTAAGTGTTTCCATTGTAAAAAAGAATAGAAAGGAAGAAAAGGAAGTAAGAAGAAGAAGAGAGAAAAGAAAGGGAAGTAAATAAAAGTAAAAAAAAGACAAAAGAAAAGAAGAAAAGAAGAAGAAAAAAAGAAAAGAGAAAAGAAGAGAAGGAGAAGAATAAGAATAAGGAAGAAGAAAAAAGAAAGAAAAGAATAAGAGACGCATAAAAAAGAAAAGAAGAAAAAGAAAAAAAAGGAAAAGTAAGAAAAGAAAAAAAGAAAGAGGAGAGAGAAGAGAGAGAGAAAAGAAAGTAAGAAGAGAAAAAAGAAAATAAGAGAAAAGAAGAAAAAGAAGAAGAAAATAAAATAAGAAATAAGAACCAGAGAAAAGTAAAAAAAAAGAAGAAAGCTAGAAGAGAAGAAAAGGGTCATAGAAGAGCTCCTTGCAGAAACAACAGAGAACCGCGCCAACAGAGGAAGTCCCGGGAGAGGTGTCTTGTTTCTTATTTTCAGGTTTTTTTTTTTGTTTAAAAGAAAAAACAGATACCATGAGATGCTCCTCAGTCTGGATGACCACTCCATCCCCACCCCTCCTGCCCCTGGCTACGAGAGGGTGATGAAACCATGGCTGCCCTTGAACTTGAAATTGACGACACAATGACAGACCCTGGACTTGAGACCTTGAGAATACTCTGGTCCTATGACACTAGGGCCAGCAGCTTATGCTCCTCAGTCTGGATGCACACTTCACCCCCACCCCTCCTCTTGCTGGCTACGAGAGTGTGATGACACAATGACTGCCCTTGAACTTGAACTTGAACTTGACGACACAATGACAGACCCTAGACTTCAATCAGAGGCATTCAGAATACTCGGGTCCTTAGCTTTATCAAACAAACAGAGCCCCCCCCCCACCCCCCGACCCACACACACCCCTCCCACCTGCCTCTGGCAGACAGCACACTCACCTGGCTGGGCCCTAGACTTTTTTATCTCCTCTTTCAGCTGGACGATTTTCCTGCTTGCCCCTCGCCAGCCATTTGCCCTCAGGGCAATCAGCTTGTGCTCTTCAGTGTGCATGCCCCCCCCCACCCCCCCCCCCCCCCCCCCCCCCCCCCCCCCAAAACCCTCTTCCCTCTGGCAGACAACACACTCCTGTGGGCCCTAGACTTTTTTCTCTCCTCTTTCCACTGCACCTTCTCCGTACTTGCCCCTCCCCCCCCTCATCTCTAGACTACCAGCTGCACATGCGCCCTCCCTCCCCCAACCCACTCCTCCCACCTCCCAATGGCAGACAACACACTCACCTGGGCCCTAGACTTCTTTATCTCCTCTTTCAATTGCCCCTCTCCCATGCTTGCCCCTCCCCCCCATATCCCCAGGACTACCAGCTTGTGCTCTTCGGTGCGCATGCGCCCCCCCTCCCCACCAACCCCACCTCTCTCTGGCAGACAACACACTCACCTGGGCCCTAGACTTCTTTATCTCCTCTTTCAACTGCACCTTCTCCCTGCTTGCCCCTCGCCAGCCCTCTGCCCCCAGGGCAATCAGCTTGTGCTCCTCGGTGCGCATGCGCCCCACCAATCGCTTTACCTTGGCCAGCAGAGAGCTGAACTTGGCCGCAGTGCCAGTCATAGGTGCCGGGTTCATCCCAATCAACCCTCCACCACCGTTCTCCCCATCAGCCAGTGCCGCCGTGCGTTTCGCCTCCGACCGCCCCCCAACCCCTTTGTGTTCCTTCTTCTCAAGACTGCTCCCATCCTTCCTAGGTCGCCCACGTGGTTTCGGAGCTGCCATGGCTGGTTCTGCACCATCTGCCTTGCCGTCTGGTACTGACAAATCAAGACCGGGAAAGGCTGGCTTTGCGGCGCCTGGCATGCCACCTCCTCCCAGAGAACCAACAATCCAACTGAGTTGTGCGTTCAAATGTTGGAGTTCTGGCTGGCTTGCGATACTGGCACGGAAGGTTGGAGACACCTGATAGGGGAGGTGGCCCACACCCATGGCAGAAGCAGTACAGTATAGCTGGCTGGCGTTAGCATTGACCAACATTTGCCTGGCTGTGCTTACATCAGCCAAAGGCAGCTGGGCAGCCAGCCCATTTACCATGATCTGCTTGGCTTGGCTTGCATCAGGTAAAGGCAGCTGGGCAGCCGGCCCATTGATCGTAATCGGCTTGGCTTGGTTTGCATCAGCCACAGGCAGCTGGGCAGCAGGCGCATCGACCATGATCTGCTTGGCTTGGCTTGCATCAGCCACAGGCAGCTGGGCAGCAGGCCCATTGACCATGATCGGCTTGGCTTGGCTTGCATCAGCCACAGGCAGCTGGGCAGCAGGCCCATTGACCATGATCGGCTTGGCTTGGCTTGCATCAACCACAGGCAGCTGGGCAGCAGGCGCATTGACCATGATCGGCTTGGCTTGGCTTGCATCAACCATAGGCAGCTGGGCAGCAGGCGCATTGACCATGATCGGCTTGGCTTGGCTTGCATCAACCATAGGCAGCTGGGCAGCAGGCGCATTGACCATGAACTGCTTGGCAGCAGATGCATGATCATCTGCCACAGTTCTTGCCTTCTTCGGCACACCGTTCACAGCATGACCATCCAGCCCAGCCCAGCGGCCTCGTTTGGCGCCCCTAGAATAACGAGAGCGGTACTGAAGAACAGTCTTTGCCGGCATCCGAGGCTGAGCCCCATTTTTAACCATCAGTCCCAACTCAGCCGCGGTGGGGAAGTCTTCTCCTATGAGTGAGGGCACAGGTTTAGAGATTTTGCTCCCTTGCCCTGGTGGCCTTGGGGGGAGTGCCGCGGCTAGGGTCGTCTGCCTGTCTGCAGAAAGCCCCCCGCCTTTGTTGCCTGGGCTTGGCTGCCCCCCTTGAACTCTTGAGTTGGAGGGTGCCTGTTGCCCTGGGAGATCTTCCTCGGGAGTTTGGCCTGGCACTGTTGCGGATGCCTCTATAATTTTATCAGCTGGCTTCAAGCCAGGGGGGGGGAGTGAGTAGCGCATTTGCAGCAAGAACTCCTCACCCACCCTTTGGGAGAGATTGTTGACCAAGCACTTGCCTGCAAAGCGGATGGCACCTCCCATACGAGGCCCCTCCCAACCCACCCAGCCTGGCCCAGATCTACCCCTGCCCTTACACTCGTCGTCATCGCAGCTGGAGGACGGCTCGTTATCTGCAGAGGATAAATAAATAAATGGTAAGCCTTATTTCGAGGCGTGTGGTTGAGGGGGCCAGCCCGGTTGCTAGAATTGGGGCCAACCACCAATTATCTGCTTAGGTGGCATGAACACATGATGGAATGAGCAACTCATGGAATCTAGGAACCAACAGATCAGGCAGTCCTAAAACACATAGATCAGACAGTCATGAAACCTATAGATCAGACAGCCATGCAATCCTCATATCAGCCAATCATGGAACCCACATATCAGCCAATCATGGAACCCAGAATCAGCAAATCGTGGAATCCACGCAGAAGCAAATCATAGAACCCACACATCAGCAAATCATGGAACCAGCATATCAGCAAATCATGGAATCCACGCAGCAGCCAATCATGAAATCCTCATATCAGGCAATCATGGAACCCACATATCAGCAAATCATGGAACCCACATATCAGCAAATCTTGGAATCCACGCAGTAGCCAATCATGAAATCCTCATATCAGGCAATCATGGAACCCACAAATCAGCAAATCATGGAGTCCACATATCAGCAAATCATGGAATCCACGTAGCAGCAAATCATGGAACCCACACATCAGAAAATCATGGAATCCACGCAGCAGCAAATCATGTAACCCACATATCGGCAAATCATGGGATCCACATATCAGTGATCGATAAAATCGACCTATCACGAAACCACGCAATCATGCTTGGAATCTTCTCATTACGATCACAGACCATTTATGTACAGAATCAACACATCAATCCATCGTGGAATTTGAACTCAGAATCAGCATGCAAAAATCGTGGAATCAGAACATCTCATTGAGCCCCATAACCTTGTGGCTCAAATACACCAACGACTGTCCCACTGCATTTTCAAATATACCACCATTAGGACAAAAAAGTGTTACCAACTAAATAACCCAAACCTAAGTCACTTTCTGAACAATATCGTGATACATGAGGCTTGCAATTTGCTCTGCAAGTATTTCCCCTCCCTAGGGTCCCTAGGGTCTCACCTGGGCCACTCCCCGTTCCGGAATTCTGCATCCTGACGGCCCCGCAGCCAGGTTGCCTATGATATCTGATGTATGCCCTAGAACAACAGAGCCGATGGCGTCGCGCTCAGAGAAGGTTTGCGTGTGTTGAATCAGCACGACAAGGCTTCCGGAGTCGGGTATAATTAGTTTCGCTCGAGTACGACCTTACTCGACCTTACTGGCAATTGTCTCCAATCCGCTCGAAGCGGTAAAACGCAGAAAAATACCCGCTGCACTCTCAGAGAGGTCTGATATCGTGCGCAGGTTTGACTGAGTTGCAGCCGCTGTTGATACCAGCCCGGCTACTTTCGGAAATGGGGTCGGTAGGGTCCAGACACTTCGAGGGCCGTCGAGGCAGAAGCGGCTTCAATGCGAGTAATTAAAGCGAGGGCAAAGTGCCAAATCGTTAGGGTGCGTAACAGAACCTAGACGTGGGCTGCATGTTGAACAGGCATGCGCGCGAGTGAATGTGCAGAGGAAACTTTTGCCAAATGAAACTGCTGAGTACTAAGGAATGAAATGAATGCAACAAGCTGCGCCTGTTTGAAGCTCGACTGTTGGCCTAAGAAGCAGATCAGCAACGGTATGTACGGGTGGGGAAAATGAGGGGACGCGCTGACTACCCATTATACGCGCCCCCCCCAAAATGAAACTCCCCCAGTCCCCTGCCCCGGGCCCTACCCCCCACCTGCACCTGAGGCGCCCCGTCACGAAGCCACACATCGGTGCCACACATCGGTGGCCACACATGCCCAAGCAGGGGCCCCTGTGCCCAAGCCAGCTCCCAACCTGCCTCCCCATATGCCTATGCATAGGTTGCCATACAAACGCCCATGCAAACGAGATTGATAAAACTGACTTGCCTTGTTGTGGGGTAAATGTTCACTGACTCAAGTAAAGTGGCGGGGGGGATGGCACTTTGGGGATCCGTTATGTATATGTTGTGGAGCACGAGCCACGTGGAAGACCCCCCCCCACCCCCACCCCCCTTTCCTCCCGTTGTTGTACTGCCCCCCTTGCCAGGCTGACAAATAATTTGGGGAAATGTACTTTAAGTATATTTCTGAATCTCGGCATGTGCACACAGAATTCGGAAATCAAGTTTTTGTCGACGTCTAGGGAGCGGGGGGGGGGGGGGGGGGGGGGGGGGGGGGGGGGGGGCTTCAAGAAGAAACAAGTTGGGTTGCTCTTAACTCCTTTCAACTAAAATAATAATCGGAATTTGAACACCACGTTATCATTTTTTGTAGACGGGGCTGAATTGTAACTGTTAGCCCACACTGCAGACTTTATTTTTGCAGGACTCAAGAGCTACACAACAGGTATATTTACCGTATTCATATATCGTGGGGAGGGAAATGCAAAAAGACCCCTCCAGTGATTTTTTTTTCAAACCTGAAAGTGGGTTTCTTCTAGCTGTATGGTTTTAGGCCTCCACCGGGGACAGCGTTATAGTGCTTTCTACAGCGTTTTACAGCTTTTTAGGGCCATTGAGGGCAAAAAAAAATTGTTTCTTTTTTTATAGCGATAATTTCGCGAAACGAGGTCGAAACTAGCGATCGCTAAATATAGCGGAAATAAAAATCCCTGGACCCCTCTTGAAAATCTCTGAAACACCCCCCAAGTTTTTTTAGTACGCACATTCACGGCTCATATGAAGCGTCAAATCAGATATGGCAATGACACATTAGTTAGTTGTGCCAATTAGACAGCAACAATGCTCTTCTAATAGTATAGTACATGACTTCAGTACAGAGAATGCAACTGTATGTATGTATGTATGTAACAGGTAGGCCAAATAGGCTAAAGGGACTTGCCCAACCGTACAGGAAGGGCTTAAAAAGAACAAGCACTGATGAACTGAGCCCCAAACAATCGTTTAACCGACGGGGGCCCTGAGTTCGTGCTACAGTAATAATTTAATTCTACAATATTAATAAATCATCATCTCAGCTGGGATAATAATTTAATTGAGCGATTATTATCACATTTTTTATAAATTGAATTAAGTATTTCCATCCTTCAATCAACAGCAACCACTCAAAGTAAGAGCGTATCGAGAGATCCCTCCATATTCCATTTGCGTTCATTGCTCAATCCTTGGCGGCAACTAGGAACTTTTGGTTGAGGGAGCTGCTTGGCATGGTGACGAAGCCCCGTCATTCCAAACCAAGTCGTCTCGACGGGTTGCTTGATAGCTGTGGCGAGCCATGCTGTTTTTTTCACGATGATGCCGATGAGTTCACGCTGACATACCCCGAATGGCGGCGCAGCAAGAAAAGAAGCTCAGATGCTCCAATTTGGCTGAAGAAACATGTATCAATCCAATCCTAGATGCTGCAAGTAGCCCATTCACCCACTTGCCCATCCATCCACCCGCCAATCCACCCATCAAATTATCACCCCATACCGCACACGCCTGAAGTACCGGTATTGGCAAGATTAAGTATTAGCAAATGCCATTTCCCCCCTTAAAGTGGGTCTCAGAAAAGCATGGCAAATGGGTCTATGGATTTGACTGTCTCAAGCTCAGACCTGAAATCCAGATGACAAAGGGTCTTATCATAAGACTCTTATGTTGTTGTTACATTTCCTTGTTACATGTTAACCAAGTAGTCTACCCAAGCTTGCTGTAAAACCATGTTATTAAAATCAAGAGCATTAAACTTGCTAGGGCTTAGAAGCCAGACCGGTACATGGCTCCAGCCAGCTAAATTGCAATCTAACCATTTATGCACGTACCCAAGCACTAATCCACCCACCCATCTACCCACCCACAAATATATCCACCCACCCATCTATCCACCTACCCATCCGCCCACCCACCCGCCCTAACATCCACCCACTTTCCCACCCATCCATCCACCCACCAATCCACCCATCCATCCATCCACCTACCCATCCACCCATCCATCAATCCACCCACCTACCCATTCGCTCACCCACCAATCCATCCATCGATCCACCCACACATCCTCCCACCTACCCATCCACCTACCCAAACACCAATACACCCACCCATGCATCCACCTACACACCCACCCACATACCCATGACCTCGCGCTATGCTTACCTGGGATGGGCCACCCCACAAATGCAACACTTGTCTTCCCCTTGGTGGCTGATATCCTTAGGGCTGACATGGGTACAGATATTTAACACCCAGCAACCTCCACTGAATAGTTTTAAAACGTAACATGCATGCAAAGATGACTGCAACTCCACCAGGAGCTACATGAGCAATCTAGTGGAGCAGCACAGACTTACGCAGGATGCACCAGCATGCAACCCCACTTCTAACTCTGCACGACTGGAGGTAGAGACACAACAAATGCTTCTTTACTCTTTAGTGACCTATTGAAGATACGCAGCGCCATTTTGAGCTCCAGCATCTTCGGCTCCCTGTGCACGGGGTCGAAAAACATTCGTGGCTTTTCGCAACCCTCGGGCTGTCGTCTTCGGTCGATGCACAGCGATCCAAATCGATTATAACAACTTGCTTTGAAATCATTCGACTATCGAGTCTTATGGAACCAGTGGTTGCGCTCCCTGTAGAAAGCTGGTTTTAGAGGTTTCGGTCCTGAGAACGTCGAGTGAGAAATCTTGCATCGAATAGGCAGAATTCAATCAATCAACGCGCTTAGAGATGCTAGCGCGTAGGTGTATCTACTTTGATTGAAGGGACCGAGGCGCACGCGAACTTGTGACATGGAGGCGGGTTTCAGGACCCCTAATGTCACTCGTTGCCCCGAGATTTGATCATCTTGTTCGTTGAGGTCGTTATCACGTGACTGCTGGCACTGCCCGCTCATCACTCTTCGCTCACCCATCCCCTTTCCCACCGGGCCATATCCACGACAGCCAGGCATTCGCTTGCCAAACACACAAAATGCAACTCTCCCAGTGCCGACCCACTCGCTTGCCCTTCAGCTCCAAGGCTACCTTGCGATGCAGGGCTACCCTGGCCAGACCGGTGTCGGCGGCATCCGTGGCTTCAAAGTCCATCACTGACACAATGGCCGACCTGAAGGCGAACGGAAAGTAAGAACAGATCTGTGCCCAGGTCCCCAGGCGGCCTGCATAGAAAGCACGAGGGATTTATGCCCGAGGGTCTTCAGTGTGAGGGGTGGTTGATTCTGTTCCCAGTCCCTCAGTCCCTCTGGCCAGTCGACGAGAGCAGAGGAGAGGCGAGGGTAGAGAGTTCGCGGCCAATAAAAGAGGTACTGTCTTCCAGCTGAGGGGCTCGGAGACCTGGGATGGGTCACTGCAGCAAAGTTAGTTGAAGCTGGTTGTGAGTGGCCCACCCCCATCCACATCCATCCCCACCCACCCCACCCACCCACCCCCATACCCACCCCCATACCATGTGTGTCCTACTGCACTGAAAACACTGTTTTGCATGATGTGGATGCCATGGCATCTGTGTGAGCCCTGCTTACCACCTTACCACTGGTTTGTTAGGCTGCGTAATAATTTCAGCATGGCTTGCTTGTCCTGATCACATGGTGTGTGCCACTGCATGGTACTTCCAGCATGCCTTGCTTGTCCTGATCACATGGTATCTGGGGCTGCATAGTACTTGAGATATACATTTCTTGTCCTGATCACATGGTGTGTGTTGCTGCATGGTCCTTCCAGCATGGCTTGCTTGTTCTGATCACATGGTATATGGGGCTGCATAATACTTGCAATATAGCTTTCTTGTCCTGATCACATGATATGTGGGTCTACATAGTACTTGCATTATAGCTTTCTTGTCCTGATCACATGGTGTGTGAGGTTGCATGGTACCTCCAGCATGGATCTCTTTCGTCTGATCACTTGAGATATGGGGTTTCATGGTACTTGCAGCATGGCTTGCTTATCCTGATCACATGTTATATGGGGCTGCATAGTAATTGCAATATAACTGTTTTGTCCTGATCACATGGTGTGTGTTGTTGCATGGTACTTCCAGCATGATTTGCTTGTCCTGATCACATGGTGTGTGTTGTTGCTTGGTACTTCCAGCATGACTTGCTTGTCCTGATCACATGGTGTGTGTTGCTGCATGGTACTTCCAGCATGACTTGCTCGTCCTGATCACATGGTATATGGGGCTGCATAGTACTTGCAATATAGCTTGCTTGTCCTGATCACTTGTTATATGGGGCTGCATAGTACTTGAAATATAGCTTGCTTGTCCTGATCACTCGTTATATGGGGCTGCATAGTACTTGAAATATAGCTTGCTTGTCCTGATCACTCGTTATATGGGGCTGCATAGTACTTGAAATATAGCTTTCTGTCTTTGCCACATCCCTGTCTGTCACTCTCAACCTGCATGCCCCGCTCTTTAACACAGGGTTGCTTTCATCCCATTCATTGTGGCGGGAGATCCTTGCCTAGACACCACATCCGAGGCACTCAAGAGGCTGGACAGGGCTGGGGCTACTGTCATTGAGCTGGGTATTCCCTACTCTGTAAGTTCAATTTAAATTTGACTTTTACATATTTTTTAGCCAACTCTGGGCAGTTCACTGTCTTCCAAGTCCCCTACGCAATACCCACAAAAACCAGGGAGCTTACTGAGCAGATTAGACAGTTTAAAAACTGTTCCAGGTCTGTGTAAGTTACATTATATATGCCATGCGCATTATATCACGGCATTACATAGGCCATGTGCTTTACATAGGCCATATATGCCATGCGCATTATATACGCCATGCACATATTATACGCCATATATGCCATGCGCATTATATCACAACATTACGTATGCCATGCGCATTATATACGCAATGCGCATTACAAATGCCATGAATGCCATGCGCATTACATTATACATGCCATGCGCATTATATTACAACATAACATATGCCATATATGCCATGCGCATTATATTACAGTATTACATATGCCATATATGCCATGCGCATTACATTGTATGTGCCATGCGCATTATATCACAACATTGCATTTGCCATGCGCATTATATCACAATATTACATATGGCATATATGCCATGTGCATTGTATCATCAAAACATATACGGCATGGGCATTAAATCCCTACACAGTAACTCTGAACCCTGAACCCTAGATCCTGAATCCTACACCCTACTAGCCGTCACCAATGCATATGTGCCACAGGATCCCTGGCCGATGGTCCTGTGATGTCACACCAACACCCACACCCTACACCCACACCCCACACCCACACCCACACCCTACACCCACACCCTACACCCACACCCTGCACCTACACCCCCGCTCTGCGCTACAGGATCCCCTGGCCGATGGGCCTGTGATCCAGAATGCTGCTACTCGGGCCCTGGAGAAGGGTTGCTCCTTGGACCAGGTCCTGGCTATGTTGGCCAAGACTTCCCCTGAGATCAAGGCCCCCGTTGTCCTTTTCACCTATTACAACCCCATCATGCGCCGTGGCATGGATCAGTTCTGCAAGCAGGCAAAGGCAGCTGGCGCTTCAGGTACGCGTGTCAGTCTGGTTGTGGTTGGGTGTGTAGTTGGGTGGTTAGATGGATAGGTGGGTGGGGAGCTGTCTAGAAGCTGCTGCTCGTATCCAAAATGGCAGTCATGTTCTCGTCGTAAAAGAGTGTCTGTGAGTCTGTTAGCAAGCCAAGGGGGCTGCCTAGAAGCTGCTGCTCGTAGCCAAAATGAAAAGGTATGGTACAGTGGCTGTCCTCTCATCATCTTCAGAGAGGATGTCTGTGAGTCTGTTAGCAAGCCAAGGGAGCTGCCCAGAAGCTGCTGCTCGTAGCCAAAATGAGAAGCTATGGTGCAATGGCTGTCATGTCCTCATCTTGACAGGGAGTCTGTAATAAATATTATAAATAAATAAATAGTTCACCTTATTGCAAGGTGTGAGGTTGAGGGGGGCAGCCTGTTTGCATGCACTTGGTCCAACCACCAAAGAGAGTCTGTAAGCCAGTTACCCGTTTGGGTTCAGTAGCTGTCCTATCAACCCTTTCCTGTTCCTGTTGTGCGTGCAGGCCTATCCCTAACCCATTCCTAACCCTAACTCTAACCCTAACCCTATCCTGCCCCTGCTGTGCGTGCAGGCCTATCTCTATCCCAAAATCTAACCCCTCCTGCTCCTGCTCCTGCTCCTGCTCTTATTCCTAACCCTATTATTCTCCTGCTGTGTGTGCAGGCCTTTCCCTAACCCGAATTCTAACCCCTCCTGCTCATGCTCCTGCTCTTATTCCTAACCCTATTATTCTCCTGCTGTGTGTGCAGGCCTTTCCCTAACCCGAATTCTAACCCCTCCTGCTCATGCTCCTGCTCTTATTCCTAACCCTATCATTCTCCTGCTGTGTGTGCAGGCCTATCCCTAACCCGAATTCTAACCCCTCCTGCTCCTGCTCCTGCTCTTATTCCTAACCCTATTATTCTCCTGCTGTGTGTGCAGGCCTATCCCTGACCCGAATTCTAACCCCTCCTGCTCATGCTCCTGCTCTTATTCCTAACCCTATTATTCTCCTGCTGTGCATGCTGGCCTATCCTTGACCTGATTTCTACCCCCTCCTGCTCCTGCTCTTATTCCTAACCCTATTATTCTCCTGTTGTGCATGCTGGCCTATCCCTAACCCCTCCTGCTTCTGCTCCTGCTCCTGCTCTTATCCCTGACCCTATCCTCCTTCTGGTGTGCATGCAGGCCTATCCCTACCCCGATTCCTAACCCTAACTAAATGATCAGTGGTGTGTTCTTGTGCCCCTCAGTGTGTGAGGGTGTGTGTGTAACCCTAACCCTAACCCCTCCTGCTCTTGCTCCTGCTCTTATCCCTAACCCTATCCTCCTCCTGGTGTGCATGCAGGCCTATCCCTACCCCGATTCCTAACCCTAACTAAATGATCAGTGGTGTGTTCTTGTGCCCCTCAGTGTGTGAGGGTGTGTGTGTAACCCTAACCCTAATCCCTCCTGCTTCTGCTCCTGCTCTTATCCCCAACCCTATCCTCCTCCTGGTGTGCATGCAGGCCTATCCCTACCCTGATTCCTAACCCTAACTAAATGATCAGTGGTGTGTTCTTGTGCCCCTCAGTGTGTGAGGGTGCGTGTGTAACCCTAACCCTAACCCCTCCTGCTCTTGCTCCTGCTCTTATCCCTAACCCTATCCTCCTCCTGGTGTGCATGCAGGCCTATCCCTACCCCGATTCCTAACCCTAACTAAATGATCAGTGGTGTGTTCTTGTGCCCCTCAGTGTGTGAGGGTGTGTGTGTAACCCTAACCCTAATCCCTCCTGCTTCTGCTCCTGCTCTTATCCCCAACCCTATCCTCCTCCTGGTGTGCATGCAGGCCTATCCCTACCCTGATTCCTAACCCTAACTAAATGATCAGTGGTGTGTTCTTGTGCCCCTCAGTGTGTGAGGGTGTGTGTGTAACCCTAACCCTAACCCCTCCTGCTCTTGCTCCTGCTCTTATCCCTAACCCTATCCTCCTCCTGGTGTGCATGCAGGCCTATCCCTACCCCGATTCCTAACCCTAACTAAATGATCAGTGGTGTGTTCTTGTGCCCCTCAGTGTGTGAGGGTGTGTGTGTAACCCTAACCCTAACCCCTCCTGCTTCTGCTCCTGCTCTTATCCCCAACCCTATCCTCCTCCTGGTGTGCATGCAGGCCTATCCCTACCCCGATTCCTAACCATAACTAAATGATCAGTGGTGTGTTCTTGTGCCCCTCAGTGTGTGAGGGTGTGTGTGTAACCCTAACCCTAACCCCTCCTGCTCTTGCTCCTGCTCTGCTCCCTAACCCTATCCTCCTCCTGGTGTGCATGCAGGCCTATCCCTACCCCGATTCCTAACCCTAACTAAATGATCAGTGGTGTGTTCTTGTGCCCCTCAGTGTGTGAGGGTGTGTGTGTAACCCTAACCCTAATCCCTCCTGCTTCTGCTCCTGCTCTTATCCCCAACCCTATCCTCCTCCTGGTGTGCATGCAGGCCTATCCCTACCCCGATTCCTAACCATAACTAAATGATCAGTGGTGTGTTCTTGTGCCCCTCAGTGTGTGAGGGTGTGTGTGTAACCCTAACCCTAACCCCTCCTGCTCTTGCTCCTGCTCTGCTCCCTAACCCTATCCTCCTCCTGGTGTGCATGCAGGCCTATCCCTACCCCGATTCCTAACCCTAACTAAATGATCAGTGGTGTGTTCTTGTGCCCCTCAGTGTGTGAGGGTGTGTGTGTAACCCTAACCCTAATCCCTCCTGCTTCTGCTCCTGCTCTTATCCCCAACCCTATCCTCCTCCTGGTGTGCATGCAGGCCTATCCCTACCCTGATTCCTAACCCTAACTAAATGATCAGTGGTGTGTTCTTGTGCCCCTCAGTGTGTGAGGGTGTGTGTGTAACCCTAACCCTAACCCCTCCTGCTATTACTCCTGCTCTGCTCCCTAACCCTATCCTCCTCCTGGTGTGCATGCAGGCCTGCTCGTCCCTGACATTCCCATGGAGGAGACCGTTGAGATCCGACAGGTAGGTCAATACACTTCGACCAACCTAGCCATCTTCATGTTGTAGTACACTCAGAATGTGCGGCGGGGGATGTTTTTGCTGTGTTTTGTTTCAGTCCATTTCAATGATGGTTTGTTATGTTATGTTTTGTTTGGTATGTTGAATCAAGCGTCAACAGTTAGTCAACCAAAAGCATCAACGGTTAGTCAACAGTTTGTCGATCAAAAGGGTGAATGGTTAGTCAACGGTTAGTCAACAGTTTGTCGATCAAAAGGGTCAACGGTTAGTCAACGGTAAGTCTACCAAAAGCATCAACAGTTTGTCGATCAAAAGGGTCAACGGTAAGTCTACCAAAAGCATCAACAGTTTGTCGATCAAAAGGGTCAACGGTAAGTCTACCAAAAGCATCAACAGTTTGTCGATCAAAAGGGTCAACGGTAAGTCTACCAAAAGCATCAACGGTTTGTCGATCAAAAGGGTCAACGGTTAGTCGATGGTTAGTCGACCAAAAGCATCAACAGTTAGTCAATCAAAAGTGTCAACAGTTAGTCAATGGTTAGTCGACCAAAAGCGTCAACGGTTAGCTAACAGTTTGTCAACGGTTAGTCGACCAAAAGGGTCAACGGTTAGTCAACGGTTAGTCTACCAAAATCTGTTCCATAGCTTTTCTTTTCGGCTTTGAGCAGTAGCTTCCAGACAGCTCCCTGAACCAGCCACTGGGCTAATTCTGATTCTGACAGCTTCCAGATGCATCACATTGCTTTGGTTAAGCTGGGTAGCAAGCCAGAGGAGCTGCCTAGAAGCTGCTTCTCGTAGCTGAAAAGAGAAGCTATGATCTATGCCTGTTTGTGTCCCAGTCATCTGACACAGAGGCAATGTTTTGCTTGACATTTCAGGTAAGCAACAGCCACGGCCTCGAGCTGTTGCTGCTGTCCACCCCCACCACTCCCCCATCCTGAATGAAAGAACCTGTCACCCAAACATGTGCGCCAATTGTTTTCCCAATCGTCTGACACAGAGGGCAATATTTCACTTGACATTTCAGGTATGCAACAGCCACGGCATGGAGCTGGTGCTGCTGTCCACCCCCACCACTCCCCCATCCTGAATGAAAGAACCTGTCAGCCGAACATGTGCGCCAATTGTTTTCCCAATTGTCTGACACAGAGGGCAATATTTCACTTGACATTTCAGATATGCAACAGCCACGGCCTCGAGCTGGTGCTGCTGTCCACCCCCACCACTCCCCCATCCTGAATGAAAGAACCTGTCAGCCAAACATGTGCGCCCATTTTCTTCCCAATTGTCTGACACAGAGGGCAATGTTTTGCTCGACATTTCAGGTAAGCAACAGCCACGGCCTCGAGCTGGTGCTGCTGTCCACCCCCACCACTCCCCCATCCTGAATGAAAGAACCTGTCACCCAAACATGTGCGCCAATTGTTTTCCCAATCGTCTGACACAGAGGGCAATATTTCACTTGACATTTCAGGTATGCAACAGCCACGGCATGGAGCTGGTGCTGCTGTCCACCCCCACCACTCCCCCAGCCCGAATGAAGCAAATTGCTGAGAAGACTCAGGGCTTTGTGTACTTGGTCTCTGTCACTGGAGTCACCGGCACCCAGGAGAACATGAGCCAGCGGGTAGAGGGGCTAGTGTCAGCTCTGCACGAGGTCACTGACAAGCCGGTAGGTAACATGCAGAGCTTGCCTAACTACCTTGTTCGTTTCTCCTGGGCAGTTTTTGATATGCTTGTGTGTGTGATGTTGAGCTGGCGCCACCGGAGTCTCTGGCACCTGATAGACCATGGGCCAACAGGTGGAGGGACGAGTGTCAGCTCTGGACGAGGTCACTGACAAGCTGGTAGGTAACACACAGAGCTTGCCTAACTAGCTTGTTCGTTTGTCCTGGGCATTTTCGATATGTTTGTATGTGTGATGCTGAGCTTGCGTCACTGTAGTCACTGGCGCCCTAGAGACCATGAGTCAAGGGGTGGAGGGATGGGACTAGTATCAGCTCTGCACGAGGTCAATGACAAGCCGGTAGGTAACATGCAGAGCTTGCCTAACCACCTCGTTCGTTTGTCCTGGGCAGTTTTTGATATGTTTGTATGCGTGATGCTGAGCTTGCGCCACTGGAGTCATATAATAAAAAAATTGTAGCACCATGGTCCTATATAAATAAATAAATGATCATTGTAGCACCATGGTCCTATATAAATAAATATATTATCATTGTAGCTCCATGGTCCTATATAAATAAATAAATGATCATTATAGCACCATGGTCCTATATAAATAAATAAATGATCATTGTAGCACCATGGTCCTATATAAATAAATAAATGATCATTGTAGCACCATGGTCCTATATAAATAAATAAATTATCATTGTAGCTCCATGGTCCTATGTAAATAAATATATGATCATTGTAGCACCATGGTCCTATATAAATAAATAAATGGTCATTGTAGCACCATGGTCCTAAATATATAAATATATGATCATTGTAGCACCATGGTCCTACATAAATAAATTAATTATCATTGTAGCACCATGGTCCTATGTAAATAAATATATGATCATTGTAGCACCATAGTCCTACATAAATCAATAAATAAATTGTGGCGCCATGGTCCTACATAAATAAATATATGATCATTGTAGCACCATGGTCCTACATAATAAATACATGATCATTGTAGTATCATGGTCCTACATCAATCAATTAATACATAAATTGTAGCGCCATGGCCGTACATAAATAAATCAATAAATAAATTGGAGCACCATGGTCCCATGGTTATTTTACCAAAAACATATCTTGATTTTGAAATGCGAATTTCAAGGTACAAGAATAAGTTCTATGCAGCGGCGCAAGCGAGGCTAACAAATTGGCGGGGAGTGTTTGCGACGAAGCGTCAGGTGGCAACGGAAGCGGGTTAGTTACGAAACTGTTGGCTGACGAGTCAGGCTTCGTCTTGGTCAGATGGTCAGATAGTCAGATAGTCAGACAAACGGACAACGTGGTAACCTTGGGGGCTCCCGTCCCCTTGAAGAGGGGGCTCCGCCAAAACTTGCGTTATTAATTTGATTCCAGTTAAGTATTTTGCATGCACTAGCTGACTGGTTCTCTGCCCCACTCTGCAACAGGTCTGCGTAGGTTTTGGAGTTTCCAAGCCTGAGCACTCGGCGCAGATTGCCGCATGGGGAGCTGAGGGCGTTATCTGTGGTAGCGCTCTCGTTAGGGCCCTGGGGGAGTCTGCAAGTCCTGCTGAGGGTCTTGACAGGATGGAGGCCTTGGCCATTAGCTTGGTTGGTGGACTTCCATGAATTTTCTTTAGTTAAGATTGGCAAGTTCCTTTAGCCCATTTGGCTATACCCCTGGACTGTAAAAATACATACAGGTGGCTGCCTAAATGGCTTTGCCTGGACTGTATGATACGCGCACAGGTGGCACGTGGGTGTAGATCTGGGGCTCATTACTTATATCCCATTTAATCGGGGATTGTTAATGGCCTACGGCTGGATTTGGGTTGATGCGATTGGATTGTTGCATGATTTTCAGCCAACTCTGGGCTGCTCACCATCTTCCAAAGCGAAGTGCCTAAGCCCCCCCCCCCCCCCCCCCCCCCTGTGCGATACCCACGGACACCAGGCTGATTGGATTGTTACATGATTTTCAGCCAACTCTGTGCTGCCCACCATCTTCCAAAGCGAAGTGCCTAAGCCCCCCTCCCCCCCTGTGCGATACCCACGGACACCAGGCTGGTTGGATGGTAACATGATTTTTTAGCTAACTCAAGGCTACTCACCATCTTTCAAAGGGAAGTGCCTAATACCCACCCCGAGCGATACCTATGGACACCAGTTTGGGACTAATATGCCACAGGATTATTTTGTTGGTTTGATGACGAAGTCCATCATTCGGTTTCCTTGGATGGCTGTTACCATACCATATTAACAATTCACTGCGATCACTGATAATTAAACCCCTGCGGATGTCATTTCTGAGATTCTTGATAGCTGTAGGGTATGCAAGCACTCTTCTCATACAAAATTAAATACACCTTGCAGCGCCCAGCCAATTTGCCAATTGCCACAAGTCTGTTTTTCTTTTTTAGCTGGACTGTTTAGGTTCGGGGCGGTTCGTTTGCATGGTATATAATATGATGGTATGACATAATAATTAAGTCAATAGTACGCCTTGTCACGATGGAAGCTAGCCCGTTTTTTGCCACTCTGGAGGAAACCGGTTACCCCTAAACCCCAACCCCCCTAAAACCTAAACCCCCTAACCCCTAAACCCCTAAACCCCACCCCCGGGCTAGCTACCCCTTACCATGGGTCGGTTGTGTGTCAGGACGCTGGCTTAAAAATGGTTCAGTATCAGGACGGAGAGCTGGGTGTCCTCCTGAACAACCCTGCATATGATATGAGGTGAAGGCCAGGCCAAGAAATAACGTCGCCATGGGGCTTTCTGAACCCTCGCTTGCTGCTACGAGCAAAAAAACTCCACGTAAAAGCCTGCACTCGACAAAATGCTCGCGCTTAAATGGTTCCTAATGAGTCTCTCGAACTGAAAAATACAGGTCGACCCAGTAAGGCCAACCAGATGCTGGAGCAGAAGTTGCCTGCCGGATTCAAGTGCAAGGCCTTCTTTTTTACTAGAGAGACCAAGGTCGTTAACGCCCCACGCCGTGGGAGCCCCCTTGCCACCATTCGTCCCGCCATCCTTCTCTCTCCATCCCCTGCCACCCAGATGACTCCAGCAGCTGTGCCGCGATGGCTGTCCATTTGCTTTGCACCTGCTTCCTTGATTTCCTTGATGGCGTTGCTTTCAATCGAGCTAGAATTGCCCGAAATTAGATCATAGACTAGCCCTACTGTCAGCATATACTGTGCCATTGTGCAAACAAGTCATCCGATCGGATTACTTGTTTGTACAATGGCACAGTATATGCACTGAGCCACGAGTGTGCCACTGCCTTGGAGCTCTGATCCAGAAACTCAGTAATGTAATAACTCTAGGACAGTAGTAACTTGTTAACATGGCTGAAGGCATTGAGGTAGTAGCGTCTTTTCACCGCCTTCCACACCACATGATATTATTTTATTCGACTTTTTGATTTAAATGGGCCCTCTGAAGAACACTCTAGTGCAAGTCAGATGTATCGTACAATGTGTACCGGTATATGAGTTGCTTCTATGCTGGAATATATGTAGTAACCTACTCACCCACTACTATTGAAATTGAAATTGTTACAACCGAGTAATGTGCCACTCTCAGGACGTGAAGTTAAGGACACCACAGCGTAAGCCAGAACTAGCAGAAGTCACCATACCCACTACTACCACCCTAGGGGGTCGGAACTTCGGGTATTTTATCTCGAGTAATTCAGGCCACTGGCATTTCCAAGTTTTTCACAGCCACGTCAGGACATTGGCTTCGAGAAATTGTCATGTAGTGGACTAATAATGCAAGCCTTGGGGGATTTCTGGAATGTTCAATATCATTTTTTAGCATAACTGTAATCGTGCCAAAATCGTGCAGACCGATTTTTAATATTTTCATTTCCCCGTGCAGACCCAGGAATTAGACATGGTCACATCGTCGATTATTAATGTTAGGTCTGAAAACCTTAGGAATCACAATGAGATACGATAAGTACGATAGGTGAGTACCGTATGTGAGTAGGTGAGAATATTGGTGGTTGGCCCCAGTGAAAGCAAAAGGGCTGGCCCCCTCAACCTCACGCCTCGTAGTAAGGCATACTATTTATTTACGGTAGGCGAGTGCAGAATGTAATCACACAGTCAGGAGTCAACGTCGAGGGCAGGGTTGTTCAGGACGCTGCGTCGTGCGTCGCAGGCGCAACGTTTGAGGGTCCGTTGCGTCATGAGACGCAACGTGGGGAGGGTCGTTGCGTCGCTATGGGTCGGTTATGGGTCGATTGAGGGTCGGTTGCTTCTCAGGACGCAGGCTGTAAAATTGGTTGCGTCTCGGGACGCAGAGGTCGGTCGGGGTCCTCCAGAACAACCCTGGTCAAGGGACGGTATGACGGTATCTCGTAAGTGCCCCTACTCTTTTGTAAAAGTGGCAACGCCATGCGAACCGAATCCTCCGATTTGTGTAGGGAGACCCACCTCTTGGGGTGAAATGCCTTTCCCAACTTAGAAAAAAAGTTGTTCAAGGGTTTAGGGTTTAGGGTTTAGGGTTTAGGGTTTAGGGTTTAGGGTTTCTTCAACATCTACGTTTTGAGACATGCCAGGAACTGCTTTCAACATCTATGTTTCATGAGCCCAAATCTACATTATTATTTAAGGGAACATCTGACTGTGCTGCGTATCCGACCCTCCAAATCTGCTTTTGGGGTGTCCAACGTAACGTTTTGAATCACCCTGGTCCAGGTCCATGTTATCTGGATTGTCTACCGTACTATTCTTAGGGGGTAGGGCAGGCGCGACAACAGCATACCGGTTGCTCTTTTAGCTACAATACTGGTCTACAGCGTAGTGAGCAACGGGACCTACTGTTTTCCTCTCACCCTGCCGAGGGGAAACTTGCTCAGTTATTGCAGCTTGCAAGGGCAGCAGAGCAGGGAATGGAACCATGTCGGAAAAACTGTACAGCCGAAGGAAGACCCGAGTGGCGTGGTCTCAGAGGTCCCGTCTGAGCCAGGCGGCGAAGTTGTACTGCCTCGCTTCTCCTTCGCTTATCAGCTTCACGAGTGTTGCCCTATCTCTTTTGGGTTGATTCTAAAAGGGTAGTAACCATGCCTCCTAAGTGAGTTGCAGTCTAGTTTGACGACCGTACCGATAGCAAGTGGATTGCAAACTCTGAGCTGTGCCATTCTTCTGCAGATTCGACCCCTCCGAGGTTCTCGAGGTTTTCGTGCGTGTCACCGGAGGTGAGAGCGAATGGCCTGCTGCAGGACATGTTTTGGCTCGAGCTTTGGTTCATTGCGAATTCCACGCGACTTAAAATTCTGCCAATGTAATGGATGAATGCCTCTTGTTGCGCAGGTGAGATCGGTGCCGCATCTTCCCTCGCCCCTAAGGTACGCTATGCCCCGCCGACTAGTGTACTTCCATAATTGTACCCGCCTCCGCCTTCGTGAATGCGTCGAGCAAGAATGCCCAGGAAAGCCTGGAATGCGCTGGAAATCCTATATTGAATATACTCGTATCATGCGTATTTTCCTCGCAGGTCGGACCCCTCGGTCTGTCCCCCAAGAAGATTGGTGAGGACATTGCCAAGGAGACTGCCAAGGAGTGGAAGGGTCTGCGTGTGACTGTCAAGCTCGCCGTACAGAACCGTCAGGCCAAGGTTTCCGTGGTGCCCTCTGCCGCTGCTTTGGTCATCAAGGCCCTGAAGGAGCCCATTAGAGACAGGAAGAAGGTACACTCAACCTGGGGCACTACATGTCCTGCTGCAGCAGCTTACTTTCACCCAGCATACTTTTGCTGTCTCATTGCTTATCTAGGAATGGTGTCTGAATCACTCAGCATCCAGTCATACTGCAGTATGATCCTGTTGTACATCAGCCTCGGATCAGGTGCAGCAGTCCTTAGCATCGCCCAGGCTTGGACTCATGGCTGCTGAGTATGAAGCCTTTAAATTACATGATAACATGAGTCTGATATAACAGCGTATAGCAGTATATAATCCTGATGTAATAGCATATGATACAGATGCAACAGAATTTAACTGATATAACAGCATATGATACATATATACTGATACAACAGCACATAACAGCATATGACATATACGCTGATACAACAGCATATAACAACATGTGATATAGATACACTGATACTGATACAAATCATATGGTACAGATGCTGTCTATCTGTCCCAAACTGCAGGAGAAGAACATTCAGCACACTGGAAACATCTCATTTGATGATGTCCTGGCCATTGCCATGGTCATGCATCACTTCAATTGCCCCATACCTTGCTTGACATATGGCACTGATGCTGGCTAGCTGTCCCAAACTTCAGGAGAAGAACATTCAGCACACTGAAAACATCTCATTTGATGATGTCCTGGCCATTGCCATGGTCATGCATCACTTCAATTGCCCCATACCTTGCTTGTCATATGGCACTGATGCTGGCTAGCTGTCCCAAACTGCAGGAGAAGAACATTCAGCACACTGGAAACATCTCATTTGATGATGTCCTGGCCATTGCCATGGTCATGCATCACTTCAACTGCCCCATACCTTGCTTGTCATATGGCACTGATGCTGGCTAGCTGTCCCAAACTGCAGGAGAAGAACATTCAGCACACTGGAAACATCTCATTTGATGATGTCCTGGCCATTGCCATGGTCATGCATCACTTCAACTGCCCCATACCTTGCTTGTCATATGGCACTGATGCTGGCTAGCTGTCCCAAACTGCAGGAGAAGAACATTCAGCACACCGGAAACATCTCATTTGATGATGTCCTGGCCATCGCTAAGATCATGAAGCCCCGAAGCTGCGCCAAGAACATGGCCGGCTGCGTCAAGGAGATGCTCGGTACCGCTGTCTCAGTTGGCTGCACTGTCGACCGCAAGCACCCCTCCGAGATCATCGAGATGGTGCGCTTTTATTTTTATTTATTTTTACCTCGGGACAAGGAGATGCTCTGTAGCGCTGTCTCGGTTGGCTGCGCTGCCGACCGCAAGCACCCCTCCAAGATCATTGAGATGGTGAGCTTTTTGTTTTTTGAAAACATTTTCGGCGGAGCTCCCTCAAATTTAAGGGGTCGGAGCCCCCACGTTTACCCATTTATCTGTCCGACCATCTGACCGAAACGAAGCCTGACACGTCAGTCAACTGTCTTGAACTAACTCCCTTCCGCTGCCACCTGCACCTTCACAAATATTCTCCGCCAATTTTTAGCGTCGCTTGCGATGCTGCATAGAACTTATTACCTCAGGGAGTGGGGGCCTTTACACAAACCAGCGCCACCAAGGATTCAGCATGAACAAGTTCTATGCAGCGTCGCAAGCGATATTAAAATTGGCGGAGAGGTGTTTGCGACGGAGCAACAGCAACAGGGAGCTACGGAAGTGAGTCAGTTACAAGACTGTTGGCTGACGTGTCAGGCTTCATGTCGGTCAGACGGACAAATGGGTAACCCTGGGGGCTCCTTCCCCTTGAAGAGGGGGCTCGGCCCAAAAGCTTGGCCACTGCACACTTCCTCTTTTGTGTATTGATGGTACCATGGACTACCACCAATAGTCCTTGGTAGTCACTTGGAATTGATATCAGTCGATTTCCACCGACTACCATCGACTATTGATGGTAGTCTGCTCGATCGAAAGCACCCCTCGGAAATCATCGGGATGGTGAGGTTGACCACCGCACACTTTCTCTTTTGTGTATTTGTAGTTTGCGTACTTCCACAGACATTCCCGTGATTTATTAAGGTGGGATTAGACCCATGTCAGCTTGGCTGGTAGCTATATTCTGACGGTGGGATTATTCACATGTCAAGTTGGTTGGTAGCTGTCTGGAACTCAACTTATTTTGTCTGACATGAAGGATATCATTCGCCAACAATCAGTTTTTATCTTGAATTTTGATCGTGTGATTGATTTCAGCACCTTAATGCGTGTCATCATCCCTACTATGTCTGTTGTGTATGCTACAGTACGATGCCTTGTATGGTTGGGTGTCTAAGTCTGGCGGTAAGATGAAACTGGGTGACATTGTTAGGAGGAGATGGATGCAAACATTGTTATATATCAACTTAGTTGTGCCCACGCATGCCCTCCCCCCCTCCCCCCTCCTCCCCACACACTCACCACACACACACCCTGGTCCCCCCCCCACACTCACACATGGATGCAGACATTATTATACATCAACTTAGTTGTGCCCACGCATACCCCCCACCCCACACACACGCACTCACTTATGAATGCAGACATTGTTGTACATCGACTTGGTTGTGCCCATACATGCCCACCACCACACTCACTCACTCACTCACTCACACATGAATGCAGACATAATTGTACATCGACTTGGTTGTGCCCATAAATACCCTCCACCCACCCACACACACGCACACACACATGAATGCGGACATTGTTGTACATCGACTTGGTTGTGCCCATACATGCCCTCCACCCACACGCACACACGCACGCACACACATATGAATGCAGACATTGTTGTACATCGACTTGGTTGTGCCCATACATGCCCTCCACCCCCCCACACACACACACGCACACACATATGAATGCAGACTTTGTTGTACATTGACTTGGTTGTGCCCATACATGCCCACCACCACACTCTCACTCACTCACTCACTCACTCACTCACTCACTCGCTCACTCACTCACACATGATTGCAGACATTGTTGTACATCGACTTAGTTGTGCACACGCTCCCACCCACCCCACACACCACCGCCACACACACACACACACACTGACTCCTATGAATGCAGACATTGTTGTTCATCGACTTAGTTGTGCACATGGTCCATCTGGTTGATGGTTCTGTTTTGGGAAGGGAATGCTTCGTTGTTTCCCTGTTCCCACCTGTCGCTTGGGTAGCCCACATGCTCCGCCAATTTCTGCGCCGCTTGCGCCCAGGATTTTTTTTCCAAGTAGTTTTTCTCCCCAGGGGGTGGGTCTCCCTATGCTAGCTCCAAACTCACTCGTAAGAGACTATTTCATCAGCAGAGTTGAGGGATTGTCTTCCAAGGGGTCACCAAAATTTATTCCACAAACCACATAACATCTATCTCTGGAATCTGCAAGAGACTTCCACATTCTTTTTGGCGGAGCCACCCCTTCTAGGGGTCGTCCCGTTGTCCGTTTGTTTGTTTGTGCGACGAAGGCACATCAGCTAACGGTCTGGTAACTAACTGGCTTCAGTCCGCTCAATTCTGTTGCCAACACACTCAGCAGTTTTTTCTAAAATGCCTATGACTTCCTCTGTTCCTCAATACGTCAACCCGTGTAGACTGTGAACTTGCAAGCACTTTCAAATGCCCGAAACCAACCTTAACTTGAACTTGAACTTGATTACATAGCTTCAGCCAGCAATTTGGCTGCTTGCCGTCTTCGGCAGTAAAAAAATCATTACCAGGAAAATGCAAACTCGAACAAGTGCCCTTAACCAACCTTACCCTTATTTTGTTTATGTGCTGCAGATCAACGATGGTGAGCTGGAGGTGCCCGAGGTTTAAGCTTTTCATATGGTCGGTGAATTGTAACTCCCAGACAATTTAGCTTCGATTCCCTTCAAAGAATTACTGCAAGTCCCCTCAGCATTCGAACTGAACCCTCGGTGCCGCTGGTTTGTGTAAGGAGACCCACCTCCGGGGGTGGAATACCTTAGAAAACTTCAAAAGCATAGAGCCTCTGCTTGGGAGTTGAGACCTCGAACTTGTAACATGATTTCGCGGTTGAGCAAGTCACGGTCGGGCAAGTCACTTTAGCCTACTTGGCCTACCCCTGGACCGTAACGTACACACGGTACATGCCTTATCGAGAAGAGAGAAACCAGCTAATCTTGGGAGAATTTAGTGCCCGGGTGCTAGGACTTCTAATCGTACACCGATGGCACGTCATCACGGTGTCTCTGCCCGGATGATTCTGGAAACAGTGACCGTGTGCCCCCTTCCCCCCCTCCAACAAAAAACATAACTTGAACTTTTTCCGTTTCTGGCTCCAGCCTTTACTTGAGCTTGAACTTGGTTACATAGCTCTAGCCAGCAATTTGTCTGCTCGCCAACTTTGGCAGTAAAAAAATGATTATAACCAGGGAAATGTAATTGCGAACAGATCATATTTTGCCACATAGCTTTAGGCAGCAATTTGACTGCTCGCCGTCTTCGGCAGTAAAAATATCTCCAGAAAATTGCAACGCGAACCAGGCACGAACAAATCATTATTTCAACTTTATACTTGTTTACATTTCCTCTTCCTCTGGACGGGAGGATGACATACGGAAAATATCTGGTACCCCCCCAGAAAAGTTGAAAGAGTCAAAGGGGGTGGGGGGCAGGACTAAAGAAAAATTATATAAAACCTAGCCCATCTTGTGGCAAATCATCTCCTTCAGTTCCCTGCATTTGTAACCCCCCAGAGAATGTTGTTGGTTGTTTTTCAAAACACGATTACAAATTAATCCAGTATGCACCTTCGATAACTCATTATTTCAGCTTCCCAGAGCCTCCTTCTAGTTCCTTGCCTTCCTTCAACATCCGTTGTAACTGACTTGCCTAGTATTGGCCTGAAAACTGCATGAGCTTGCTACATGAAGCCCACCAAAAGGTCTAAATGTAACACACACCTGCGTGCACCATGATTATGTCAGGTTCAAGGTCCTTTGGTTTGGGCTGAATAGCCAGCCATGGGAGCTGCCTAGAAGCTGCTGCCCGTAGCTAAAATAAAAGCTTCGTCTCGAATGTTCAACTCAAGACAGGCGTGTAGCACGCTAGCAAGGGCGTTTTGTTGTACCCTGAATGCTAGGCTTGTTTTCAGCTTGCTTGTATTACATGGTCTATCAGACTTCAGGCTGCTCACCGTCTGCTGGCACAGTAAAATATGGGTAGCATAAACACTACTATACCACACTACAGATTACTGAGTACACTACTACACCACACTACAGAGTCCAGAGTACTGAGTCCAGAATGTAAGCACATGGCTGCAGACAGTTTAAAGACATGTCAAGGTCAAAGGTTGAATGCTAGGCTACTGAAGTGAACAAATCAAGGTAGTACATTTTTTCGTTTTGGGTTGCGCTTTTGACGCAAATGCCCCCCTCTGGGCTGCGCTTTTGACTCAACTGAAAATGGAAATCTGCGTGCTGCGCCCGGAGGGGGTTTACAAAATTGTGTCAATCGCGCAGTCGGGCACCAAGACCCTGCGCGCTAGGGCGCAATAGCGCACGTCATGTAGTACCCTGGTCCAAATGCCGCTCCAACATATGGGTAAAAGCAGAGGAGCTGTAGGGCACCTCACTAGTGTCCTCCAGGATACTACAAATCGCACGCGACAGCGCGTTTACGCACTGCCTTTTGGATCCCCACAGCGCGTTTCGCGCAGTTTTTTCACCCCCCTGTGGGCGCAGCGCGCAGTTTTTGCGCTTTTTGCACTAGAAAGCACTGACCAATTTGACGTTTGTGCGCTGAAGCGCTGGCCAATTTGACAAAATGTAGTACCCTGGTGTCCTCTAGCCCTACAAGAGGAACCTCCTGAGAGCTATAGCTCCCCCGGAGACTCTCTGCACCCAGAAATCTGCACGAGCTTCACAAAGTCCAGGCGACTGAGGTTTAAGCAGAGGTGGCAGACAGATCGCGGACCTGAAGGTCCTGGGGCTTGGAGATGATAGCGTCCACCAGTCCGTATTCAATAGCCTCCTGGGGGCTCATGAAGAAATCCCTATCGGTGTCCTTGGTGATGGTGACCATTGACTGATTGCAGAATTGTGCCTGTAAGCACAATGTGGGAGGGAAAAGATAAGCGCGTGTGTGTGTGTGTGTGTGTGTGTGTGTGTGGATAGGCGAGTGCGTGTGTGTGTGTGTGTGAGTGTGGATGGGCGTGTGTGGGTGTGTGTGTGTGTGTGTGTGTGTGTGTGTGTGTGTGGGGGGGGGGGGGGGGGGGGTGCGCGGGCTACTCTATCTGTAGGCCTCCTGGGGGCTCACGAAGAAATCCCTATCGGTCTCCCTGGCGATGGTGACCATTGACTGATTGCAGAATTGCGCCTGTAAGAACACGTGGGAGGGAAAAGATAAGCGCGCATGTGTGTGTGTGGGGGTGGATGGGCGTGTGTGTGCGTGTGTGTGTGGATGGGCGTGTGTGTGTGTGTGTGTGTGTGTGTGGTGGTGGTGGGGTACTCTATCTGTAGGCCTCCTGGGGGCTCACGAAGAAATCCCTATCGGTCTCCCTGGTGATGGTGACCATTGACTGATTGCAGAATTGCGCCGTGGGTGGGTGGGTGGTGGGTGTGCGCGTGGGTGGTGTGTCTGTGTATGTGGGGCGTACTCAATCTGTATTCATTGGCCTCCTGAGGGCTCATGAAGAAATCCCTATCTGAATCCTTGGTGATGGTGTCCATTGAATGATGGCGGAATAGGGCTGGAGGAAGTCATGGGGTCAAGTAAGAGTTGGGAGGTGTTGTGATGGTGGCCATTGTATGATGGCAGAATAGGGCTGGAGGAAGGTAGGGAACACCATTCGAACTGAATCCTCGGTGTCTCTGGTTTGTGTCGGGAGACCCACCTCCTGGGGTGAAAGTCCTTTCACAACTTCAAAATCAAACGGGGTCTAAGTAAGAGTTGGAAGCCATTGTGATGGAGGACATTGACTGATGGCAGAACAGGGCTGGAGGAAGGTGTGGGGTCAAGTAAGAGATGGAAGCTGTTGTGATGGAAGAGTAGGGCTGGAGGAAATTACGGGGTCAAATAAAAGTTGGAAGCCGTTGTGATGGTGGACATTGACTGATGGCAGAACAGGGCTGGAGGAAGGTGTGGGGTCAAGTAAGAGATGGAAGCTGTTGTTATGGAAGAGTAGGGCTGGAAGAAATTACGGGGTCAAATAAAAGTTGGAAGCCGTTGTGATGGTGGACATTGACTGATGGCAGAATTGGGCCTGGAGGAAGTTGTGGGGTTGAAGTTAGAGTTGGAGAATGCACAACCTAGCTCATGGTGATATCACCAAGACGAGTGGTTGGCCCTAGTGAAAGCAAGCAGGCTGCCCCCCTCAACCTCACGCCTCGTAATAAAGCATATAATTTATTTATTTATCTCTTAACATCTATCACTCAGCAACACACCAGGTACCCATTCAGGGTGAGCTTATGGTGCAGAATCTCATTGGCTGAATCTCTATGTCTGTTGCCTGTCCCTCGGTGCCGACATAAAATACTGGCAGTTAGATAGGTGAGTAGCATCAACCTACCAGGTACCCATTCAGGGTGAGCTTATGGTGCAGAATCTCATTGGCTGAATCTCTATGTCTGTTGCCTGTCCCTCGGTGCCGACATAAACTACTGGCAGTTAGATAGGTGAGTAGTATCAACCTACCAGGTACCCATTCAGGGTGAGCTTATGGTGCAGAATCTCATTGGCCTGAATCTCTATGTCTGTAGCCTGTCCCTGGGCTCCACCAAGAGGCTGATGGATCATAATGCGGGAGTTAGGGAGGCTGTACCGCTTGCCTTGCTGGCCAGCGGACAGGATGAAGGCGCCCATGGAGGCAGCCATGCCAATGACGCACGTGCTAATATCGGGGCGCACGTGGCGCATAGTGTCAAAGACAGCCATACCTGGTGGGTGGGTAAGGAGGGTGGGTGGGTGAGTGGGTGGGTGAGGAGGGTAAGGAGGGTGGGTGGGTGGATGGGTTAGGAGGGTGGGTGGGTGAGTGGGTGGGTGGGTAGGTAAGGAGGGTGGGTGGGTGAGTGGGTGGGTGAGGAGGGAAAGGAGGGTGGGTGGGTGGATGGGTTAGGAGGGTGGGAGGGTGGGTGGATGAGTGGGCAGAAGCAGACCCCACGCAAGTAAATCAAGTTTTTTCTTCATAAAATTAATTTAAATTCAAATAAATATATCCAGGGGGGGGGGGGGGGGGGGGCAGGAAGACAGATTTGTTAGCCCAACATCCACAGCCATCAAGGGGCTACAACACACCGTACAATCGTACAGCATCCTGTGAACCCCCATGACCAGAACCTCCTTGATTGCCGCCCAGCTACCTCAGATAGTACCAACAAACTCTGAAAAATAATTGCGTGTAAACTATTTTTTTATTTTCATGAGATTAATATAAATTTAAATTCAAATTAATATAACATACAATAGTTTCCCTTTCTTGTTTACAAAAATTCAAGTTCCTTGCTGGAATGCTGGGCTATACCAGTACGCCCCAAATATTCTAACCCCCTAGACCTGCATGCAGCTGTTTTGTGAGCGTGACGCGACGCAAATTGAGCGACTCAGTGCGACCCCAGTGCAAAGCGCTGCCTAACCCCTAGACCAGCATGCACTTGTTTTGTGTGCGCGAAGCGACGCAAATTGAGCGAGTCGGTGCGACCCCAGTGCAAAGCACTGCCCCCCAAACACCCCGGGGCTCAGCGCTTCGCGCTCTGCCCTATATGGTGCTGCACCACAGTCCTGAAATCAAGAAATCATGCATAATGCTCCTCTGTGCTTGATGCTTTACTTGCCGCAAATGCCTGGGGCTTCTGCTTTATTGGTTTAGGGTGCCACCACTCACACCCACCATAACCATGACCACACCCACCACTACGCAAACCCACCACACCCATGACCATGACCACACCCACCACTACCCAAACCCACCACACCCATGACCAGACTTACCACCACCACCTACCTGCAAGCACCACCTACCTGCAAACACCACCAACACCCACCACTCACACCCACCATACCCAAGACCACACCCAAGACCATTACCACCCACCATACTCATGACCACACCCACCACCACCACCACCCACCAGCAGTCACGGATCCTCCAGGAGAGTTGATATACATTGTTACGTCTTTGTTCTGATCGGCTGAGTCGAGGTAAAGAAGCTGGGCAACCAACAGGTTGGCCATGTCATCGTCAACAGCACCTCCCAACCTCACAATCCTCTGTTGCAGATGGGAGATGAGTGAGTGAGTGGGTTGGTTGGTGAGTGGGTTGGTGAGTGGGTGAGTGAGTGAGTGAGTGAGTGAGTGAGTGAGTGAGTGAGTGAGTGAGTGAGTGAGTGAGTTAGTGAGTGAGTGAGTTGTGTGGTGTTTGAGTGTGAGTGTGTGTGTGGTGTTTGAGTGTGTGTGTGTGTGTGTGTGTGTGTGTGTGTGTGTGTGTGTGTGTGTGTGTGTGAGTGAGTGAGTGTGTGTGTGTGTGAGTGAGTGAGTGAGTGTGTGAGTGAGTGTGTGAGTGAGTGTGTGAGTGAGTGAGTGAGTGAGTGAGTGAGTGTAGATAAAATGTTTGTCTAGGCTGAAAATATCCATCAGAAATGACCTTAAGATACACATTTCTAGGGTGCATTCTTAATATCTGCGCCAACACCTCCCAAACTCACAATCCTCTCTCACAGAATGTTCAGGGTGGATGAGTGAGTGGGCGAGTGAGTGAGTGAGTGAGTGAGTGAGTGAGTGAGTGAGTGAGTGAGTGAGTGAGTGAGTGAGAGTGAGAGTGAGAGTGAGAGTGAGTGTGTGTGTGAGTGGGTGAGGGTGCATGTTAGTCTTGGCTGAAAAGATCCATCAGAAATGAAGTGAAGATATAAGCTGTAGGGTTTGCTCTTGAAATCTGCGCCAACAATGCCTCCCAAACTCACGATCCTCTGTCACAGAATGTTCAGGGTAGATGGACATGTTACTCTCGGCTGAAAATATCCACCAGAAATGAAATGAAATGAAATGAAGATATAAACCTATACGTGTGTTCTTGATATCACTCTAGAGATTTTTGGGCAAAGCCCCCCCTTGTGGGGGGGTCGCCCCCAAATCCCCAGATTCACCCCGTTGTCCGTTTGTGTGTCCGCCTGACCGACTGACTACCCGGAGGAAGCCTGACACGTTAGCCAACTGTCTCATAACTAACTGGCTCCAGTCAGCTCCATCGTTGCAACCTGTCGTTCCATTGCCAACACACTCCGCCAATTTGCGTCGCAAGCGACGCCGTATAAGACTTGTTTAATATACACGCATCAACAGTGTGTGCAGGTCCCATGTAGCGACATAACATCAAGTGACAGGCTAAAAAATACAAAACATCTGAGAGACCTGTTGCTGTGATGCTCTATCATTTGCTGTCGTGCGCTGCACTGCCAACTGCAGGCAAGGAGGGATTAAGGGCCTGAACGTAGTTAACGAATACTTCAAGTTATAGACTACCTTCCGCCATACATCATATTTTCCACCCAGACGGTATTGGTCCCCCTTTGGTGGGTGCTGACATGTCCGTGGCTTTTGATTGAGTCAGATAGCAACATAGGCACCCATGGGAACATGGCAGTAGTTGTACCTGCCATCTGAACTCATGCATCTGATTGCCTCGGAATAGATATACCTTTGGGGCTGTAGGCGATCAAGCCAACAGCATGTTCAGCTCAGGGGGATTAGGAGGTACCCGCCCCCACACACACCCTATAGCACCCACCCGCTCACCCACCCCTGTAGCACCTCGAAGCCCTAGCTTCTGGTTTCGCGTTCTAACGAATCCCACCTGCTGGAAAAGCTGAGAAACGACCCCTTGAAAGCGCTCGACCACCAAAGGGTTAGGACCAGGGCCTTGGCAAACGATAGGCTCATGGAGATTCTTGGATCGCAGGTCGATTCTGCGCGCATGGGTATGTTCCGTTAGTCAGCTTGGTACCTGTTAAGACGGTTGAGCTGCTTGCTACTTCATACAGCAGAAGGCTTACCCTCGCTGGGATGATGGAGTCCACAGCTCGGACTTCTTCCTATGGGCGAACAGGAGCAATTGTTGTTCAGATGACTAGCTGCGGCAAGGATCGATCGAGCATACGTCCAGTTAGGGAGGAGCACATACCCAGCCTTAGGCACAACGATCCGGCTGGTGCGAGGGCTGGCCGCAGCCAAGCTAATCTGTCCGCGCATGCTCATGCAAGAAGATGCCATGTTTGACAATTTGGTCGAATCGTTAATCGCTGCTGGATGAGAGACTTGACAAAAATTACGAGTGCGTACTGCTGTAACTGTACCTGATCTGCAGTTGCAGTTGAGAGTCCCGGCTCAGAAGTAGTAAAAGTTCAGAGTCATGGGTGAAGTTAAGTCTCGATTTAGGTAGAGCACGACAGTGAGTGAGGACAACGATGTAGCGGGAATTGCTTGCTCATCAGATGTTCGATTATCTCCGGTTATTAGTGCGCATACGGTATCTAGTTTACTGATCCCGATTGTAGACCTGTTCTCCCATCTACGCCATTCATTCCTCGTTTTTTAGTCTGCTGGTCAGCTGATTAGTGATTACTTCTCGTATTCTATGCTGCATTTCTATCATTGTAGGCTCCCTGGAATTCTGGCTGCCAGCCCATCTTTGCGTCAGCAGGGGAATTCCAATACTTACTGCCAGCTGTCGGTATGATGTGACAATTTGTGCAACGAGGAACCCCTCCATCCCTACATGAACGTTTCCTTGTTACATTACATGACATGACATGACATGTTAGAGTCAACTTGACACCGCGAGGGTATATTAGACTCTGTGCTTTAAACAAAAATAAAAAGCACCCACAAAGCAAAAAAAACCATTACATCAGGCCAGGGCCCAGGGGTGTGTCGAGGACAAACAAACCAAACTCCCAACCAGCGTTTTGGTGGCGTAGGTATTATTTGTGAAAACAAATGCAGTTCCCCAGACTCTCCTCGAGCACTGATCCACACAAGTCGAATGTTGAATCAGATAGGAGTACATCTCGTTCTGGCAGAATTTGCAAGTGCTGTGATATGGTAGTTGGCGGTAGAGGAGTGGTAGTAAATGAAATGCATATCAGGTTAGAATGTCCTTAATACACCGAGGATATAAACATTGTTTTGAGAAATTGAAAATTGAAACTAAATTGGTTGATGAAGACTCCCGCATGATTCCGGTCATGAATCCTGGTTCCTTTGAAAGATGGAAATACCTAATACATTTTATTAAAAAATGCAACAAGAATCGCACAATCAAATTGTCATCCCTTAGATGATGATTTGATTATATAACTATATTGTATAATTAAATTATCACAGTAGCACGAACTCAGGGCCCCCGTCGGTAAAACGATTGTTTGGGGCTCAGTTCATCAATGCCTTGTACTTTTAGCCCTTCCTGTCACCGTTGGGAAAGTCATGTAAGCCTATCCGGCCTACTCCTGGGCTGTAACATACACATACATACACACATATATAAGAACAACACTACCTAGGGACAGGATCTGAGGACTTGATATATCCATCTGGATCTATGTTATGAAGAAATGAACGTATCAGAACGCAAAATCCCTCCCACCACCATCATCACACACCGTCACACACACATAAAATATACGGCCAAACATATGTTGATCCCCAAGGGCCCCTGCTGATCCCTCGTGATCTGTTACGGAATTATGGAATCGTAAATTGGCCATCAGCGAATCAGAAATTTAATGTACTAATTACATTACATTGCATTTCATGTTAAAGTCTACTTGATACCACGAGGGTGTATGAGACTCTGTGCTTAAACAAAAAGAAAAGGCGAAACTAATGAAGCACTCGTTGAATTCTTTTAAGCTGGTCTGGAGAAACAAGCCCGATGTCACACGAAAGCGTCGAGGCTAGCATGCGTGCAGGCTCATATCTCTAAGGGTGGGCTATGTCATATAATATAAGTGAACAAATAGTATTACCGGCAAATAATATTATGTCATATTAGTCGGACGAGCCGTCTCACCAGAATTTGAATTCTCACCAGAATTTCGAAGTTATTTAAAAAACTAATATTATTGTAACACTGTAACAATATTAGTAAATATCAGTTTTAGTTATTCAAACACCAGTATTCGTTGCCGTTCCCTACGTTTTCGGGCTCGTCTGCTTGACACCAGATGAAACCTCCAATCGATCAGTAATTTCGCCTGTAATCGGTTAAACCTTTCTCGCCAACGGTTCACGTGCGTCAGAGGCCGTGACGTGCGCCTGCACGTGCGTGAGAGGCCGTGATCACGCCCCGCCCCGGTTCCCACCCTTCGGCCCCCCTCAATTCCGAAGCATTACGAGCACCTGAGCACTACTCCTTCCCCACCTCCCCACCTCCCCTCCAGTTTTCCGATACGTTCTCAGATACGTTCTGCCCGACGCACTACCACCCTACCGGGGCAAATTCCGATCTAGAGCGAAATCTAGGAAAGAATGTTCCCCCTGCCTGCCTTCGGCTCAAGGAAGGCGGAATTGAAACCCCCCGATTGCATTGCACGTTATTTTGTGACGAAGTACTCATGGAGGGGCAAGTACCGACGCATCCTAGCAATTACCCCGACCGAAATATTAACTCAGGATCCTGCTGGAAACTTAGCGTGCACAAATTCGTACCATATTTGGGGAGATCCAGATATTGACGGGATACAGATCAGCTCAGGCAATGATGACGAGGCAGAATTCACACTCAGCTGCAGAGGAGACAAGAAGGTGGGTGTGGGGGCATGCCATGTTGGGCATAACATGTACATGCACACACACTGTTATGTGTGGATTTTTAATAACCTTGGCCATAGGTGCACACACACTCTTTTGCTCAGAGACTCTTTTACGCGCACATGCACTGGTCTGTGTGGTTTTGGAATTACCTTGTACGTAGGTGCACACACACTCTTTTGCACACACACTATTTTGCACGCACACACACTGGTCTGCGTGGATTTGGAATAAACTTGGACATAAGTGCACACAAACTCTTATGCATGCACATGCACTGGTCTGTGTGGATTTGGAATTACCTTGCACATAGGTGCACACACACTCTTTTGCACGCACACTCTTTTGCACACACACTTTTTTGCACGCACACACACTGGTCTGTGTGGATTTGGAATAACCTTATCCATAGGTGCACACACACTCTTTTGCACACACACTTTTTTGCACGCACACACACTGGTCTGTGTGGATTTGGAATAACATTGTCCGTAGGTGCACACACACTCTTTTGCACACACACTTTTTTGCACGCACACACACTGGTCTGTGTGGATTTGGAATAACCTTGTCCATAGGTGCACACACACTCTTTTGCATGCACATGCACTGGTCTATGTGTTTTTGGAATAACCTTGCACATAGGTGCACACGCACTCTTTTGCACACACTCGTCCCTTGCACCCATAGGCTTCATAATTCAATGTGTGTGTGTTGACCAACATGGTTGTGTGCGTTTGATTAAGTAACCCCACCTAAGGCATGCCAACATGCAATTGCACCAGTCCGTGTAGATTTTAAATAACCTCGGACTCATGGACACTCCCCTTGCACCCATGCTGTTCAGAATTCAATGTGTGTGTGTTGACCAGTGGGATAGTGTGCGTTTGATTAAGCCATCCCACCTTGGGCATGCCAACATGCAATTGCACCAGTCCTTGCAGATTTTAAATAACTTGATAACTTAAATAACTTGATAACTTAAATAAAGATTTTAAATAACTTAAATAACTTGCACCAGTCCTTGCAGACTTTAAATAACTTGATAACTTAAATAACTTGATAACTTAAATAAAGATTTTAAATAACTTAAATAACTTGCACCAGTCCTTGCAGACTTTAAATAACTTGAACGAAATCATTGTCATTCCCCTTGCACCCATGCTGTTCAGAATTTAATGTGTGTGTGTTGACCAATGTGATAGTGTGTGTTTGATTAAGCCAGCCCACCTTGCACATGCACCTGTCCGTCTGGTTTCAATGTGTGTGTGTTGACCAACGTGGTAGTGTGCGTTTGATTAAGCCAGCCCACCTTGGGCATGTCAACATGCAATAACACCTGTCCGTGTAGATTTTAAATAACCTCGGGAGTCATGGACACTCTCCTTGCACCCATGCTGTTCAGCATTCAATGTGTGTGTGTGTGTTGACCAATGTGGGAGTGTGCGGTTGATTAAGCCATCCCACCTTGGGCATGCCAACATGCATATGCACTGGTCTGTTAGGATTTGGAAGAACTTTGGACTCATGGACATTGGTGCACACACACATACCCTGCACCCATGCTGTTCAGAATTCAATGTGTGTGTTGACCAGTGTGGTTGTGTCCGTTTGATTAAGCCAGCCCACCTTGCACTTGCACCTGTCCGTCTGGTTTCAATGTGTGTGTGTTGACCAGTGTGGTCGTGTCAGTTTAATTAAGCCATCCCACCTTGGGCATGCCAACATGCATATGCACTGGTCTGTGAGGATTTGGAAGAACTTTGGACTCATGGACTTTGGTGCACACACACATACCCTGCACCCATGCTGTTCAGAATTCAATGTGTGTGTGTGTTGACCAGTGTGGTTGTGTCCGTTTGATTAAGCCAGCCCACATTGCACTTGCACCTGTCCGTCTGGTTTCAATGTGTGTGTGTTGACCAGTGTGGTTGTGTCCGTTTGATTAAGCCAGCCTACCTTGCATATGCACCTGTCCGAATGGATTTTAGATCACCTTTGAATCATGGACACACGTCCATTGCACCCAAGCTGTTCAGAATTTAATGTGTGCGTACGTGTTGACCAATGTGAAATTGTGCGTTTGATTAAGCCGTCCCACCTTGTGCATTCCAACATGCATATGCACTGGTCTGTGTAAATTTTAAGTAACCTCGGAATCATGCACAATCCCCTTGCACCCATGCTGTTCAGAGTTCAATGTGTGTGTTGACCAATGAGGTAGTGTGCGGTTGATTAAGCCATCCCACCTTGGGCATGCCAACATGCATATGCACTGGTCTGTGAGGATTTGGAATAACCTGGTACTCATGGACTTGGTGCACGTCTTGCCGTCGGGAATTTTGCCATTGCCACAACGCACCCAGCTCCTCACACACCTTTCATGATGGCATACCAACACCACACACCAACATCAGCACAGACACACTAACACACACCAGCACACACACTAACACACACACACCACTAGGTCACTGACAAAGCATCCTGTCAGTGAGCAAGTTCAAGGCAGTCAAGTTCAGCTGCCGCCAACGCACCCAGCTCCTCACACACCTCTCGTGATGGTATACCAACACCACGCACATCAACACACACACACGCCCGTACCAACAACACACACATCAACACATACACACACACACACACACACACACACACACACACACACACACACACACACACACACATACCAACACACACACACACACATACCAACACACACACACGCACACACTCACACACACACACACACACATTTTCATTTCTGTCCACAGATTAAGTTCAAGGCAGTCAATTTCAGCTGCCGCCAACGCACCCAGCTCCTCACACACCTCTCACGATGGCATACCAACACCACACACACACACACACACACACACACACACACACACACACATTTTCATTTCTGTCCACAGAGCAAGTTCAAGGCAGTCAATTTCAGCTGCCGCCAACGCACCCAGCTCCTCACACACCTCTCACGATGGCATACCAACACCACACACACACATCAACACACACACACACACACACACACACACACACACACACACACATACACACACACACATTTTCATTTCTGTCCACAGAGCAAGTTCAAGGCAGTCAATTTCAGCTGCCGCCAACGCACCCAGCTCCTCACACACCTCTCACGATGGCATACCAACACCACACACCAACATCAACACACACACACACACACACACACACACACACACACACACACACACACTAACACACATTTTCAATTCTCTCGACAGAGCAAATTCAAGGCAGTCAAGCTCAGCTGCCGCCAACGCACCCAGCTCCTCACACACCTCTCAGGATGGCATACCAACACCACACACCAACGTCAACACACACACACACACACACACACTAACACACATTTTTATTTCTCTCGACAGAGCAAGTTCAAGGCAGTCAAGTTCAGCTGCCGCCAACGCACCCAGCTCCTTACACACCTCTCATGATGGCATACCAAAACCACACACCAACATCAACACACACATCAACACACACACTAACACATACACACACATACCAACACACACACACACTAAACACACACACACTAACACACACACACACTAACACACATTTTCATTTCTCTCGACAGAGCAAATTCAAGGCAGTCAAGCTCAGCTGCCGCCAACGCACCCAGCTCCTCACACACCTCTCAGGATGGCATACCAACACCACACACACACTAACACACATTTTCAATTCTCTCGACAGAGCAAATTCAAGGCAGTCAAGTTCAGCTGCCGCCAACGCACCCAGCTCCTCACAGACCTCTATCAGTGCCTGGCTGCTGGTCTCGCTGCCGGGAAGTGCGCTATTGCCGCCAAGCTTTTGGGGTACGTGAAAGCATGGGCCTTGCCTTTGGAGTGTGCTTGTGTGTGTGTGTATGTGTGTGGGGGTGGGGGGGTGGGGGGGTGAAAACATAAGTGGTGTACTAGTGTCTGGCTGCTGGTCTCGTTGCCGGGAAGTATGCCATTGCCGCCAAGCTTTTGGGGTACGTGAAAGCACGGGCCGGGCACTCGCAGTGTGTTTGTGTATGTGTGTGTATGTGTATGTGTATGTGTATGTGTATGTGTATGTGTATGTGTATTGTAGGTGTATGTGTATGTGTATGTGTATTGTATGTGTATGTGTATGTGTATGTGTATTGTATGTGTATGTGTATGTGTATGTGTATGTGTATGTGTATGTGTATATGTCCCCCCCCCTGTGTCCTGTGTCCTGTGTCTGTTGTCTGTGTCCGGTGTCTGTGTCTGTGTCTGTTGTCTGTGGTCTGTGTCTGTGTCTGTGTCCTTGTGTCTGTGTCTGTGTCTGTGTGTGTGTGTATGTGTAATGTGTAGGGATGTGTATGTGTATGTGTATGGTTGTGGTGTATGTTGGTATGTGTAGTGTATGTGTATGTGTTGTAATGTGTATTGGTGGTATGTGTAGGTCTCTGTGTCTGTGTCTGTGTCTTGTCTTGGTCGTGTCTGTGTCGTGTCTGTTTCGGTGTCGTGTCTTTCTGTTTATGTGTCTGTGCTCTTTGTCTGTTTTGTGTCTGTGTTCTGTGTCCGTGTAACGTGTATGTGGTACGTGTATTGTATTTGTAGGTGTAATGTGTATGTGGTAGTGTATGTGTTATTGTATGTGTTATCTGTATGTGTATGTGTATGTTACTGTTTTTTGTATGTTTTGTGTATGTGTATGTGTATTTGTATGTTGTTGTGTAGTGTGTGGTGTGGGTGTGTGTATGTGTCTGTAGTCCTGTGTCTGTGTCCCTGTGTCTGTTTCTGTGTCTGTGTCTGTGTCTGTTGTCTGTGTCTGTGTCCGTGTCTCGTGTTGTGTCTGTGTCTGTGTGGCGTGTGCGTGTGCGTGTGTGTGTCTGTTGTATGTGTCCTGTGTCTGTGGTCGGTGTCTGCTGTCTGTGCTCTTTGTCTTGTCTGTGTATGTTGTATGTTGTATGTGTGAGTGTGAGTGTGAGTGTATGTGTGTGTATGTGTATGAGTTTGTGTATGCGTATGTGTGTGTGTGTGTGTGTGTGTTTGAAAACATAAGGGGTGTACCAGTGTCTGGCTGCTGGTCTTGCCGCTGGGAAGTGCGCCATTGCCGTCAAGCTTTTGGGGTATGTGAAAGTAGGTAAGCTACTGCGGCATTAAAAGCACCAGCACCAGTAGCTTTTAGCTTTTAGTATTGCAGTAACTTTTCACCTACCGTGTAAAGCACCAGTAGCTGTACCAGCACCAGTAGCTTTTGGGGCACGGGCCTCGCGTTTTGAGTGTGTGTGTGTATGTGTGTGTATGTGTATGTACGTGTGTGTATGTGCATGTGTGTGTATGTGTGTGTATGTGTGTGTGCATGTGTGTGTGTATGTGTATGTGTATGTGCATGTATGTGTGTGTGTGTTTTGAGTGTGTGTGTGTATGTGTGTGTATGTGTTTGTATGTGTTTGAAAACATAAGGGGTGTACCAGTGCCTGGCTGCTGGTCTTGCGGCCGGGAAGTGCGCTTTTGCCGCCAAGCTTTCGGAGTACGTGAAAGCATGGGCCTTGCATTTGGAGTGTGCTTGTGTGTGTGTGTGGTGGTGGTGGTGGTGGTGGTGGTGTGTGGTGGTGGTGGTGGTGTGTGTGTGTGTGTGGGGGGGGGGGGGGTGAACAAATAAGGGGTGTACTATTGTCTGGCTGCTGGTTTTGCGGCCGGGAAGTGATCCATTGCCGCGAAGCTTTTGGGGTACGTGAAAGCACGGGCCTTACATTTTGAGTGTGTGTGTGTGTGTATGTGTGTGAGTGTGTGTGTCGGTGTGTATTGGTGTTGGTGTGTGCTGTTAGTACATCATCATGAGAGGTCTGTGAGGACAAATGCAGCCAGAACTGAAACCCCAACCCCAACCACCCCAACCACAATAACAACCACCTCCACCATCGCCCCCACCACCATCACCCCCACCCACCTACCCACATACACACCCACACACCTACACACCTCCCCCCTACCACCACCATAAACCCACCCACCTTCTACCACCACCCACCCACCCACCCACTCACCCACCACCCACCCACTCACCCACCCACTCACCCACTCACCCACCCACCCAACCACCCACCACCCACCCACTCAACCACCCCACTCACCCACCACCCACCCACCCACCCAAACCCACCCACCCCCTACCACCACCATAAACCCACCCACACACCTACACACTCCCCCCACCCCCCACCCCCACCCCCACCCCCCACCTCCCGATCCCTTAGGTCTCCAGACAACTTCTCAGGACATGAGTGGACCAGCAAGGGCTGGCTTCCCGTCACCCTGCGGATAACTTGCTATGGGCTGGAGGCACTGGACCGATCAGGTTCCATCCAGTGGCGTGGGGAGTTCGGTGGCATGAGCACCGACCCCTCCATCGCCTTCCTCTCCTCGCACAACCCCGCAGCGGCCGCACTCGGAGCCGCGAGTTCCAACCTCATGGGCACTCCCGCCGCCCCGGAGGGGGGGGCTGCCTTCTCCGTGCACATGCGCTTCAAGCACATGCCCAAAGTGTTCGCCTCCCGCCAGCGCGACGCGCTGGTACAGCTCGTACAGAAGACGGCTGCAAAACGACTTGGCGTGCAGCTTCCCGTCGACTCCTCTAGCAAGCGTTCGGTTGACGAGCTGCTGACTGCTGCCGTCGCTGCAGAGCAGTCGGCTGCCTCAGAGCTTCCCCTGGGGGAGTGGCAGGTGAACAAGCTGAAGCCGCGCTACGACCTGCTGCCCCCATCCCTGGCACAGCTGGAGTTGAGGATGCAAGCAAGAGGCACACACCCCTCTACTGCAGCAACGGTGAGCTCCCCAGTCACCGTACTTCCACACACACGCACACACACACACACACACACATACACACACACACACTTCCCCTCCCCCCCCCAAGAAATGTCCATCGCCCCGGGTGCCAACCTATCCCCCCGTCGTTTGGTGGTCACCGCCGCCTCCCTCATAGAGCGCGACCCTGGTGCCAACCTATCCCCTCATAGGGGCACCCAGCACAGGTGGGCGACAGGTGGGCGACAGGTGGGCGACTGCACCCAGCACCCAGCGCGACCCTGGTGCCAACCTATCCCCCATAGAGCGCGACCCCCATAGAGCGCGCCCCTGGTGCCAACCTTTCCCCCCGTCGTTTGGTGGTCACCGCCGCCTCCCTCATAGAGCGCGACACCGAGTTGCCGGCACATATGAGGTCAATGAACGTCACCCTCACTCCCCCCCCCCACCTCCACCTCCAACGCCCTCCCCCCACCTCCCCTCCCCCCCCCCCCCAGGAAATGTCCGTCGCCCCCGGTGCAAACCTGTCCCCCCGTCGTTTTGTCGTCACCGCCACCTCCCTCATAGAGCGCGACGCTGACGTGTACGAGGTCGATGAATGTCACCCCCACTCCCCACCCCCACCCCTGCTCCCACCAGCACCCCCACCTCCACCTCCAACACCCCCCCCTCCCCTCCCCTCCCCCCCCAGGAAATGTCCGTCGCCCCCGGTGCAAACCTATCCCCCCCGTCGTTTGGTGGTCACCGCTACCTCCCTCATAGAGCGCGACGCCGACACGTACGAGGTCGACGAACGTCACCCTCACTCGGCTCTGGCCGCCCTCATCTCCTTCATAGAGGACCCCAAGCTGCTGGGCATTGAGTGGGTGGGTGGGGCCAAGCCAACTACGTACATGACCCCGGACAGGGACACCGTGCTGGTGGTGCTCATGGATGCTGTGCAGGTGTGTGGGGTGGGTGGAGGTGGGTGGGTAGGTGGGGTCAAGTGGGTGGGTGGGGCCAAGCCAATACCGTACATGACCCCGGACAGGGAGACCGTGCTGGTGGTGCTCATGGTGTGCAGGTGCGTAGTGTTGGTGGTTGGTGGTTAGTAGTTGGTTATTGGTTGTCGTGGTTGGTGTGAGTGTGCAGGAGCAGGGCAACCATATGAATGGCAAGGAGGATGATGATAATGAGAGTGCGGGAGTTGCCAATAATCTGTTGGGATGGTGGTTGGTGGATGGGATTTAGTTGGTGGTTACTTATAGTGGTTTGTGTGAGTGTACAGGAGCAGGGCAACCATACAAAAGGCAATGTTGATGATGTTGATGATGAGAGTGCAGGAGTTGCCAATAATCTGTAGGGATAGTGGTTGGTGGATGGGAGTTAGTTGGTGGTTGCTTGTAGTGGTTGGTGGGTGTACAGGAGCAGGGCAACCATATGAATGGCAATGTCGTTGATGATGATGATGATGATGATGATGAGAGTGCGGGAGTTGCCAATCATCTGTAGGGATGGTGGTTGGTGGATGGGAGTTAGTTGGTGGTTGCTTGTTGTGGTTGGTGGGTGTACAGGAGCAGGGCAACCATATGAATGGCGATGTTGATGATGATGATGATGATGATGAGTGATGATGATGATGATGATGATGATGATGAATGATGATGATGATGATGGGATGATGATGATGATGATAGATAGGGATGATGATATGATATGATGATGATGATGATTGATATATGAATGATGAATGATGATTGATGATTATGAGATGATAGAACGAGTGCTGGGAGTTGCCTGGATGGGAGTTAGTTGGTGGTTGCTTGTTGTGGTTGGTGGGTGTAGACAGGAGCAGGGCAACCATATGAATGGCGATGTTGATGATGATGATGATGATGCTGGTGATTGATGAATGATGATGCTGATGATTGATGATGATGCTGCTTCTGCTTACTGATGATGCTGCTGCCTCTGCTCGGGCCCGGATTACTGACTGATGCTGCTGCTGCTTCTCTGCTATGATGCTGCTGCTGCTGATGATGATGATGATGACTGATGCGCGTGCTGCTTTTTGCCATCCTCGTAGGGATGTGGTTGGGTGGATGGGAGTTAGTTGGTGGTTGCTTGTAGTGGTTGGTGGGTGTGGACACGAGCAGGGCAACCATATGAATGGCAATGATGATGATGAGAGTGCGGGAGTTGCCAAACATCTTTGGGGATGGTGGTTGTACACACTACTCATCCCCCACCCACCCCACCTTCCCACCAACACATAACCCTAAAACCCCTCCCGCCCCCCCAACCCCCCCACCTTCCAACCAACACATACCCCAAAAACCACTTCCCCCCCCCACACTCCCCCACCTTCCCACCAACACATAACCTCCCCCCAACCCCCAACCCCCCAACCCCTCAGGTAGCAACAGGGAGCCCAGTGGCCGTGCTACCCTCCCCCCCCACACACCCCACACCCCTCCCCCACCCCACCCCACCCCACCCAGGCAGCCACAGGCGCCCAGTGGCCGTCCTACCTGGCCACACCCGCCCCAGGGGACCCGGTTGCCGGCGGCCTTTCTAGCGGCAGCATCCCAGTGGGGCACTCCACCTCCATCTACCGTGATGTTGAGCTTGAGCGGTGCTATATCGACTTGATGACTTTGAGGGGGAAGGAAGCGTATGAGGGGTTGGTCAAGTCTGGTCGCTCATTCTATACGGTAAGCCTGTGTGTGTGTGTGGGTGTGTGGGTGGGGGGGGGGGATTTGGTGGTGGTAGTCCTGGTTATGGTGGGGGTGGGGGTGGTTATGGTTGTCGAGCTTGAGAGGAGCTATATCGATGTGATGACTTTGAGGGGGAAGGAAGCGTAGGAGGGATTGGTCAAGTCTGGCCGCTCATTCTATACTGTAGCCTGGGTGTGGGTGGGGGTTGGATTGGAGGTGGGGTTGGGTTGGGTTGTGTTAGGTTGGGTAAGGTTGTCTGGTTGTGGGTGTGGATGCTTGAAGGGAATTCAAACATCGATTTAATGACTCAGGGAAAGGAAGCGTACAAGGGGTTGGTCAAGTCAGGTCGCTCATTTTTTACGGTAAGCCTGGGTGGGGGTTGGGGTGGGGTGGGTGGGTGGGTTAGGTTGGGTTGGGTGGTTATGGGTGTGGATGCTTGAGGGGAAGTCGAACATCAAGTCAATGACTTTGAGGGGGAAGGAAGCGTACGAGGGGTTGGTCAAGTCAGGTTGCTCATTTCATACGGTAAACCTGGGTGGGGGTGGGTTAGGTTAGGTTGTGAAGGGTGTGGATGCTTGAAGGGAATTCAAACATCGAGTTGATGACTTTGAGGAGAAAGAAAGCGTACAAGGGGTTGGTCAAGTCTGGTCGCTCATTTTATACGGTAAGCCTGCTCCCCCCTCCCCCTCCCCCCTCCCCCCCCCCAACCACACACACACACACACACACACACACACACACCCCCCCCTCCCCCTCCCCTACTCCTACCTCCCCCCCCCCCACACACCCCCTCTTCCCCCTCCCCCCCCCCCCCCCCCACACCCCACGGGCTGGCATAGAGTTCTCCAACACTGGCGTGGCCCCATCAGGCCGCTCCCTCCACCTCCCCCTCCCCCCCCCCCTCCACCTCCCCCACCCGCACCCCCCCCCCCCACCCCTCTTCCCTTCCCCCCTCCCCCCCGCCCCCCCCCCACCCCCCCCCCACCCCAACCACACACACACAACACACACAGGCTGACATAGAGTTCTCCGACACTAGCATGCCCCATCAGGCGGCTCCTCCCCCCCCCCCCCCCCCCCCCCCCCCCCCCCCCCCCCTCCACCTCCACCTCCACCTTCCCCCCCCCCCCCCCCCCCCACAGGCTGACATAGAGTTCTCCGACCTGGCGTGGCCCCATCAGCGGTTTTCCTTCACCGGCCAGGTGGGAGGATTGAGCAGTACAGGGGTAGGAGCAGGAGGAGGCTTTTCCTCCCCTAGCAACAACTCCCTCACCATGACCGGCCCTGCAGGAGGGGGGTCAGGCGTGGCGGCAGCTGTCCGCAACCTTTCACAAGGACCTCCCCACGAGGTAAGCATGCTGTTGTACTGCTGTACTGTTTACCTGTCTGTCTGTCTGTCTACCTTTCTCTGTCTGTCTGTCTGTCTGTCTGTCTACCTTTCTCTGTCTGTCTGTCTGTCTGTCTGTCTGTCTGTCTGTCTGTCTGTCTGTCTGTCTGTCTACCTTTCTCTGTCTGTCTGTCTGTCTGTCTGTCCTGTCCTGTCTGTCTGTCTGTCTGGCTTCTGTGCCTGTCTGGTCTGTCTGTCTGTCTTGTCTTTGTCTGTCCTTTCTGTCTGTCTTGTCTGTCTGTCTGTCTGTCTTCTGTCTGTCTGTCTGCTGTCTGTCTGTCTGTCTGTCTGTCTGTCTGTCTGTCTTCTGTCCCTGTCCTTCCTGTCTGTCGTCTTTCTGTCTGTCTGTCTGTCTGGTTGTCTGTCTGTCTGTCTGTTGTCTGTCTGTCGTCTGTCTGTCCTGTCCTGTCTGTCTGTCTGTTCTGTCCTGTCCTGCCCTGTCTGTCCTGTTCTGTCCGACTTGTCCTGTCGTCCCCTGGTCTGTCTGTCTGTCTGTCTTGTCTGGTTTCTGTCCTGTCGTTCTTA
>JACBWV010000524.1:245218-279073 GCA_013435795.1 Chlamydomonas sp. ICE-L
ATGATTCCACAGCCACACCCAACTCCAGAACACATGGTCACGCACACTCACTACCACACACCCAACACCCCAACCGCCCCGCACACATGCAGCACCACACCCCACATACACAACAACGCACACACAGGTCCGCACAAACTCACAACACGCCCCACCGCCACCCAAACTGCTCGCCACACCTTCAGCACACATATCACACAACTCACACACATGTATCGGCCCACAAACTCACATTCGCCCACACACAACAAACTCGCGCACAACATTCACACAGCAGACACACAAACTCACCTACATGTACGCCACAACTCACACGACACACCATACAACCAACACAAACTCAGCACCATGTAATCTCATCAAACTCACACGCACTACCATACACCACACACAAACTCATCAACACACCTGTACCGCATACAAATCACATACGACAAACCTACACACAAAACCGCGCACACATTCACACACATACACACAAACTCACACACATGTACGCACAAACTCACACGCACACACATACACACAAACTCACACACATGTACGCACAAACTCACACGCACACACACATACACACAAACTCGCGCACACATTCACACACATACACACAAACTCACACACATGTCCGCACAAACTCACACGCACACACATACACACAAACTCGCGCACACATTCACACACATACACACAAACTCACACACATGTACGCACAAACTCACACGCACACACATACACACAAACTCACACACATGTACGCACAAACTCACACGCACACACATACACACAAACTCACACACATGTACGGCACGAAAAGCCACGCCCCACATACACACAAACTCACCACATTCGCACAAATCACAAACTCACAACTCAAGCAACGCAACACACATACACACAAACTCATTCACAGCATGTACGCACAAACTCACAACGTCACACCATACACACAAACTCACACAGCATTTACGGTATCCCATAACAAACTCACAACGCACAGTCACACACATCACAAACTCCGCGCACCACACAATTCACACCATACATACACACAACTCACACACATGTACGGCACAAACTCACACACCCACACACTATCAACAAAACTCGCGCACACATTCACACATCATACACAGCAAACTCACAACATGTACCCGCAGCACGCAACGTACACACATACACACAAACTCACACACATGTACGCACAAACTCACACGCACACACATACACACAAACTCGCGCACACATTCACACACATACACACAAACTCACACACATGTACGCATCCAAACGCACACCGTCATCACCACTACACACAAACTCGGGCGCACACATTCACACAGCATACACACAAACTTCACACACATGTACGCAGCAAATCACAAGGCAACGCACACACAATACACAACTCACATACAATGTAGCGGCACAACGCACACAACCCAACACATACACACAAACTCACACACATGTACGCACAAACTCACACGCACACACATATCACACCAACTCACACCATGTAACCCAAACTCACACGCACACACTCCACACAAACTCAACAACACACATGTAGGCACAAACTCACACAGCACCGCACATACACACAACTCACACACATGTACCTACCAACTCACCGCACACACACACACACATCTCCCGTCGCACACATTCAGCACACATACAAACACCCAAACTCACACCCAGTACGCACAAACTCACAACAGACGCACACCACATACACACAAACCGCGCACAATTCACACACATACCACAAAACTCACACAACATGTAGCACAAACCACACGCACACACATACACACAAACTCACACACATGTACGCACAAAACTCACAACCGCACTAATCACATACAACACAAACACGCACACACATGTACGCACAAACTCACAACGCCACTACCACCACAACCACACAACACACAAAGCTCGGCGGGGCACACTTCCACAGCATACACACAACGTCACACACATGTACGCACAAACTCACACGCACACACATACCACAAACTCGGGCGACACATTCACACACATATCACACCAACTCACATTCACATGTACGTGCACAAACTCACAACGCACCACATACACAAACTCGCTCACACATTCAGCTACACCTACACACCAAACTCACACAGGCATGTACGTCACAAACTCCACACAAGGCACACCATCACACACACACACACAAACTCGCGCACACATTCACACACATACACACAAACTCACACACATGTACGCACAAACTCACACGCACACACACAAATACACACACACTCGTACACACAAACTCACCTCGCGTAACACAAACATTCACACCATACAAACACAAACTCCACACACATGTACCACAAACTCACACGCCCAGCACATACACAAACTCGCGCACACCTTCACACACATACACACACACCACACAATGTACGCACGCACTCACACGCACGACTCATACATCACAAACTCACACCATATACGCACAATACTCACACCACACACATACACACACACAAACTCACACATGTACGCACAAACTCACACGCACACACATACACACAAACTCACACACATATACGCACACATACACACAAACTCACACACATATACACAAAAAATCACACGGACACACAAACTCACACACATTCACACAAACTCACACATACACACAAACTCACTCACATGTACACACAAACTCACACACATTCACACAGGAAGCAGACTATCATCAACAGGGCTTGAATCAAGTTGGGGGGCATTGATGGTAAGGACACACCATCCCCCCCCCCCACCCCCCCCTCCACACACAACACACACCCACATCACGCATCTTCTCTCTTCTCTCTCCTCTCTCTCTCCGCTCTCATCTTCTCTCTCATCGCTCGTCCTTCCGCATCTCTCCCTCCTCTCCTCTCTCAATTCATCTCGTCTCTCTCTCTCTCGCTCCCCTCTCTCACTACACAGCACGCACACACAACACACCAATTCCATCCCAAAGGAAGGCGACTATCATCAACAGCAATGATGCAGGGAAGTTGGCATTGATGGGTACAAGGACACACCAGCCCCCACACCCCCCACATACACACACACACACACTACTTCACACAGGAAGGAGACTATCATCAACAGCATGATCAAGTTGGGCATTGATGGCAAGGACTCACCAGCCCCCCCCACCCCCACACACACCCACACACCAACTCACACACCTCCACACAAACTCACACACACCAATTCACACAGGAAGGAGACTATCATCAACAGCGTGATCAAGTTGGGCATCGATGGAAAGGACACGCCAGCCCACGAGATTAAAAAGCCTAATCTGTTCAACACCGGCGTGTATGTCATTCGAGCTACCAATGCCTCCCGCCAGTTAGTCCAGAAATGGATCGCTAACAACGACTGGAAGCTACACGACCAAGCCATTTTGAACCGGATGGCGTTCAAGGACTATGTTGTCTGTTCAGCACCAGCAGTGTGCGCTGCGGCCAAGGCTGAGGGCTTGATGACTATCTACCGTCACCCGAGTCAGTTCGGGGTCCAAGGTGTTTGCCCCGCCCGCTTGCCTGATATGTGGAACAAGCCTTGTGGTAAGTCAAGGTATCTAATGATTGTGTTTGTGTTGATTGTGTGAGTGTGTGTGCAGTGGCCAAGGCAGGAGGCTTGATGACTATCTACCGTCACCCGAGTCAGTTCGGGGTCCAAGGTGTTTGCCCCGCCCGCTTGCCTGATATGTGGAACAAGCCTTGTGGTAAGTCAAGGTATCTAATGATTGTGTTTGTGTTGTGTATGTTTGTATGTGTGTGTCTGTGCAGCGACCAAGGTAAGGGGCTCGATGACTCTCGACCGCTACCCCAGTCAGTTTGGGGTCCAAAGTGTTTGCCCTGCCCGCTTGCCTCATATGTGGGACAAGCCTTGTGGAATTCAAGGTATCCAATGATTGTGTTGAGTGTTTTTGTGTTGTGTGTGTGTGTGTGTGCAGCCGCCAAGGCAAGGGGCTCGATGACTCTCGACCGCCACCCCATTCAGTTTGCGGTCCGAAGTGTTTGCCCTGCTTGCTTGCCTCATATGTGGGACAAGCCTTGTGGAATTCAAGGTATCCAGGGATTGTATGTTTTTGTTGAGTGTGCGTGTGTGTGTGTATGCAGCGACCAAGGTAAGGGGCTTGATGACTATCTACCCTCACCCGAGTCAGTCTGGTGTCCAAGGTATTTGCCCGGTCAAACTTTGGCTGGGTCAATTGTTTCTCAATTCCCTTATTCTTTTACTCCCCTGCTACTAAGGTCCTGTTCGTCTGTGTGTCCACGCCATGTGCCACTTTGGCTGGGGCCATTGTTTCCCAAGTTTCTTATCATTGTACTCCCCTGCTACTAAGATCCTGCCCACCTGTGTGTCAACGCCATCAGCCACTTTGGCTGGGGCCATTGTTTCCCAAGTTTCTTATCATTTTACTCCCCTGCTACTAAGATCCTGTCCGCCTGTGTGTCAACGCCATCAGCCACTTTGGCTGGGGCCATTGTTTCCCAAGTTTCTTATCATTTTACTCCCCTGCTACTAAGATCCTGTCCGCCTGTGTTTCAACGCCATCAGCCACTTTGGCTGGGGCCATTGTTTCCCAAGTTTCTTATCATTTTACTCCCCTGCTACTAAGATCCTGTCCGCCCGTGTGTCAACGCCATCAGCCACTTTGGCTGGGGCCATTGTTTCCCAAGTTTCTTATCATTTTCCTCTCATCCTACTCAGATCCTGTCCGCCTGTTTGTCCACGCCATCTGCCACTTTGGCTGGGGCAATGGTCCCGAGGAGAAAGGCTTGCTGTACCAGAAGTACAACCTCTGGTTGGTGGACGAGAAGGGGCAGCCCATGTTCAAAGACCCCGAGCTGGCCAATGTTAGCAGCACAGAGCACCCCTTCTTGCCGTGCGAGGGCACTGCTTGGGGTCCAGATATGCTGTTGGGCTTGGAAGCTGGGGCAGGGACTGACACAGAGCTTACAGAGGCAGGGGCTGCTACAGAGCTTGCAGAGGCCTAAAATAGCCAGACTCTGCGAATTGGGGGGGGGGGGGGGGGGGGGGTCTTTGGCAGCCTTTCTGCACCCTTATACACCCAGAATACACCCTGATGTGCTGTTGGGTTTGGAAGCTGGGGCAGGGACTGGCACAGAGCTTACAGAGGCAGGGGCTGCTACAGAGCTTGCAGAGCTTGTGGAGGCCTGAAGCAGCCAGACACTGCAAATTTTGGGGGTCTATGCACCCTTTCTGCAGCCCTACCACACCCTTAGTATTAGTATATATATATATATATATATATATATATATATATATATATATATATATATATATATATTAGATACTGAAAGCAAGCTTGCAAGCATGGTAAATTTTGGGGGTCTATGCACCCTTTTCCCCCCCCTACGGCACCCTTGTATAACCAGAATACACCCTGATATGCTGTTGGGCTTGGAAGCTGGGGCAGGGACTGGCTCAGAGCTTACAGAGGAAGGGCCTGCTACAGATCTTTCGGAGCTTCCGGAGGCCTGAAGCAGCCAGACACGGCGAATTATGGGGGTCTTCGGCACCCTTTCTGCAGCCCTACCACGCCCTTTATATACATATATTAGATACTGAAAGCAAGCTTGCAAGCATGTGGCAGTTCATATAGTATGGTAGACAACCCACACCGGAGGCATGAAGCAGCAAGCGCTGCTAATTTGGGGGGTCTTCGGCCCCCTTTTATTTGGCTGTATAGGTTGCATTATGGGTGTGAGAGGTGCTTTAGGGTGCAGAAAAGGGTGCTGACGCAGTTCATATAGTGCGGTAGACAACCCAGACCACCGGAGGCATGAAGCAGCCAGCATTGCTAATTTGGGGGGTCTTCCGCACCCTTTTATTTGGCTGTATAGGTTGCATTGTGGGTGTGAGAGATGCTTTAGGGTGCAGAAAAGGGTGCTGACGCAGTTCATATAGTGCGGTAGACAACCCAGACCACCGGAGGCATGAAGCAGCCAGCATTGCTAATTTGGGGGGTCTTCGGCACCCTTTTATTTGGCTTTAGAGGGTGCATAATGGGTGTCAGAGGTGCTTTAGGGCGCAGAAAAGGGTGCTGACGCAGTTCATATAGTGTGGTACACCACCCTGACCACCCAGACCCAGAAATAGAGACCCAGACCACCCAAACCACCCAGGCCCAGAAATAGAGACACAGACCACCCTGACCACCCAGGCGCAGAAATAGAAACCCAGACCACCCAGACCCAGAAATAGAGACACAGACTACCAGACCAACCTTCTTGCTGTGCGAGGGCACAGCCTGGGGACCAGACAAGCGTTTGGACTTGGAAGCTGGGGCAGGGGCTGCTGCTGAGCTTGCAGAGGCATGAAGCAGCCAGACAAGGCAAATTTGGGGGGTCTTCGGCACCCCTACGGCACCCTTATGCACCCAGAATACACCCAGATATGCTGTTGGGCTTGGAAGCTGGGGCAGGGACTGACACAGAGCTTACGGAGGCAGGTGCTGCTACAGAGCTCGCAGAGGCCTGAAGCAGCCAGACAAGGCAAATTTTGGGGGTCTCCGGCACCCTTTCTGCACACTTACGCACCCAGAATACACCCTGATGCGCTGTTGGGCTTGGGAGCTGGGGCAGGGGCTGCTACAGAGCTTGCAAAGGCCTGGAGCTGCATTCAGAAGATACAAGCGTACTTGAATAATGAGGCACTTAAATGACCGTTAAGTGATGTCTCATTTTTTTAGAGAGCCTCCCCCACCCCCACCCCCACCCCCTCCTCAGGGGGGCAGGAGCCCCTAGAGTTACCCATTTGTCCGGTTGTCGTGTTATACTGGCCTCAACTTAGTCGTAAACCCTGGCTTCAATCCGTGGTACTCGATTTCGGTGCCACTCTCACGTTTTGCGACGCCAATTTTCCGTGTCGCTTGCGACACGCCTTGGACTTGTTACACACTTGAGGCATACATATGCTGTTGATCATGACATTTAAGGTATACTGGGGAACTGGATTCATAGGGGGTCATCTCATAGCTTGTATTTCCTTTATTTTTGCTTGCCTGACAGAATTCGTGGGTCTACCGCTGTCTGGTCGTGTCAGTTAGTTAGTTAGTTAGTATGTACCCTATGCATTACCCCTCTCCATCTTAGTCGTTCTAATCAGGGTACTACTTCCTGCCAATTTAGTCAGCGCTTAAAGCGCACGAACGTCAAATTGGTTGAAAAGGGCAGCGCGGCACCGCGCTTAGTAGTTCCCTGGTTCTAATCGTCTATGCCTCACGCTGTCTCTGTCTTATCGCAAGGTAGATCTCCATTTGACGATTTGTTGGTATTTTCTTCTTCTTCTCATCTCCTTACAACTCCGATCAATAGGGTCTCGGACTCTTATATTTGCCTGTCTTTTCTGCTACCAGCAGCAGCTCCTAGGCAGCTTTCCTGGCTTTCTACCCAGCCAAACATACAGCAATTAAGTGGGGAACGGCAACTTATATTAGTGTTTGAAGAACTCATATTATTATAGTGTCATATTAATATTGGTTTTTCAAATAAATTAAAAATTCTGGTGAGACGGCTCGCCCGTCTAATATAAGCTAACATTCGCTAATATTATTCACTCATTAATATTAATTCACTTAGCCTTTCCCTATAACTAAGTGAATCTGGGCACTGGAAGAATCTTAGCGGATCTGGAAACTGACAGAATCATCTATCCAATACAGGTGTCCTTAACTTCACGTCCTGTGAATAACGGTATTACACGGATGTAACAATTTCAATTTCAATATCCAATACAGTCAAAATATTGAGGCTTAACCCAGTGGCTGGCTCCGTGAGCTGCCTAGAAGCTGAAAACAAAAGCTATCGGACATCATATGAGATTCATGCGTTGGTGGTTTTTGTGTAAGGTTATACGCGTCGTTCAATTTTGTTAGTTCAATTGCTACTTGTAGTTCAATTGCAAGTTCTTGAATTTAAACTTGGTTCCATACGGTAGCTTCAGCCAGAATTTGGCTGTCCGCCGTCTTCGGCAGTCAAAAAAAAAAAAAGGACAATGTAAACGCGAACAATTCACTTTTTCATTTTTGTATTACAAGTCCTAAATCACGCACCTTCGTGCTTAGGGGGTAGTACTTGAACTTGAACCTGGTTACATAGCTTCAGCTAGCAATTCGGCTGCTCGCCGTCTTCGGCAGTAAAATATATTATTACCTGGAAAATGTAAGCGCGAACAAATCACTTTGGGGGTACCACGTTCGAGCCTTTTCTTACTTTCTGGGGGCAAGAAATCTGCTAGTAGCACCCAAAAGACAGCTAGGAGATACCATATTACCATGCGTTACATTATGAGACTTGACATAGCACTTGGTTACATTGCTCCAGACACTCAGACAGCAGCAATTTGGCATCTCTCCGTCTTCGGCAGTAAAGTTAATTACTAGGGGAATGTAAACCTTTTGTTATATGTATTTGTTACAGTCCAAGGGGTCCTCCATGTAATAAATACATAAAAACTTTAAAAATACATAATGCTGTCCTTATACCAGAAAAACATGCACAGTGTAACGTCAGATTTGTGTAAGCTTGTGAAAGCCGGGAAGGTAGTGGGTTGTTGTTGGTGGTGGTGGTGGTGGTGGTGGTGGTGGTGGTGTTGTTGTTGTTGTTGTTGTTGTTGTTGTTGTTGTTGTTGTTGTTGTTGTTGTTGTTGTTTCAGTCCAGGGGTAGGCCAAATAGACTGAAGGGACTTGCCCAACCGTGACAGGAGGGTCTGGACAAAAAAAACACTGATGAAATGAACCCCAAACAATCGTGCGAAACAGGATTGTTCAAATCCTGGTTCAAAGATACTTAAATACCTACGTTTTGAGACGTAAGTATGAACCCACAAGATAGGTAGGTACTTACTGCCAATCTGCCACCCTGAGTCCATTTGTGTACGGTATACCGTACTACAGTCCAGAGTTGTATCAGGTAGAAGAAGAGAACTTGTTACTTATCCAACATCTGACATAACTAATCAAGAATTCAAGACTACCGGTATCTCCTTGATGATACGGTACATAAGTATAACATAGTCTTTTTATTTTTTTTATTTTTTTATTTAACATAGTCGTGTATCTAACTGAATACAATTTATCAAAACATGAGATACTAATCGCACAATTGAACTATCATCCCAGATGAGATGATAATTTATGGTAATATTGTAGAATTAAAGAATCACTGTAGCACGAACTCAGCCCCCCCAACGTTAAACGATTGTTTGGGGTCAGTTCGTCAGTGCCTGTTCTTTTTAAGCCCTTCCTACACGGTTGGGCAAGTCCCTTTAGCCTATTTGGCCTACCCCTGGACTGTAACATGCATCTAAGTTTAATTATCTTTATAGCTCTTCACCTCAGGTCCTCCATCATGTTCTCGCGATTGTTTGGGGACCAGGTCATAGAGTGCTTTATAGTTTAGCCCCTCAAAGTACACCATATACATGATATCTAGCCAGACGTGTATCGCTTAAATCGCTTTCATCGCTACGCCAATCACGATAGCGATGGGTTGTATCAGCTTAGACACTTCAAGAGTGGAGAGATACTCGCAGCGGTCAAACGCGCCAATCTTTTAACGCAAGATGAGAATAATTAAAGTGACTGGGGACACACATAAGACCCCAGTGGAGGAAAGGAAGCAAGCCCGGAACCTAACTAGGGTACAGGCTATACAGCACGTGTTAGGGGATCAGGGGACGCAGCCCACCAGGAGCTGTCACCGTGTCATGAAGGATGACACAGTCTACAGGAAGCTTGTTACTATCTACAGCTATAGTTCTAAGGAAGTACAGTAGAAGTCACCAAGACATAAAACGATCAAGTGAACCGCAATTGATGCTGATACTCCACCTATGACGCAGGTGACATACAATACTACTTCTCCACCTATGACACTAGGGTCAGAGAAAGATAAACAGGTAGCAGACAAAAAATTAAGGAACGGCTGAAAAACAAGAAACCAGAAGAAAGCCTTGACTAAAATAAAAGGATGAGAAAGGATGAACCAAAAAACCACTGCAGCACTCCGAAATTGTAGCAGCAAAAAACTTGGATCATACCGAGCTGGGCTGAAAACAAAATGGAAATGTAACCATCCATGGTAAGCGCAAAAATACTATTCATCCAGAATAGTAGGCACCAAACCAGAAAAGCACAGGGAGGTCAAACAGAAATCAAACCTTATACCAAAGGAAGGGGAACAACGGTGACTGAAAGAACTGAGAACTTAACCTAAAGAGAAGACTGAAATATCGTGTGAGAGCAGCACACGAGAGAATCAAAGCCTAAAGGACGCAGACAAGAGGACGCAGACAAGGGGACACTAAAGTCTAATATGGAAAAATAAAGTCGATGGAAAAATCCACTACCTTAAAAACTATTCTTAGCATAGAATTCATGACTAGGTTGGGATGAAAAAACCATGATGAACTGGTTTCTTACTCAAAGATGGAAGTAAGAAAATTTATGAAAGTTAATTATCATAAATCCCCAGCTACGGCACTAACTAAAACATTCTAGGAGGTGGGAATCGCACCGCAAAGAACTTGTACACTCAAGACAAACCAAGCGCCTAACCACAAGCAAACCAAACCTGCAGCAACTGAAAAAAATCCAAAGGATGCGAAGTTAAAATTTTCAAGAAACTCGTGACCAACAAAGGAAACTCAGTTCAATGAACAATCGAAGTGTAGATGTACAGACACAGTACTGAAAACCGATTGTCCACTTGAAAAATAGTAAACGCAGAAAAATGGACTTAAACAATTTACTGCAAAGGATGGACTGAAAGGGCGCTTGAAATACACTCGGAAAACAAGAAAGAGGTGAGCGGCGGTACATCTGCAAGTACAAGTGCAAGAGTACCCAGCCCACCATTTTACAGGAAAATCCGAAGGGAAACAACTACTACACTCCACAAAAAGTTCGAATCACGTGAGGGGCTGGTGATTTAAAAACAGTGTGGAGTAAAAAGAAATAGCTAATCGACGATGAGCTCCACCGAATGAACCATCTGCCCATGGAACTAAGAGCCAGAAACCATCAAGACGCTATAACGGTGGTCTGAATTAATTACCACCTTCCACCAAAACCAAGAAAGACAGCTGAAAGGAAGCTGCCTAAACAAAGCGTCGTAACGCTCCACCAATCTAGACTACCCTATAAGACAGTCCAGGAGGTGCTGAGGAATAGGCACCCACACATAGGGCCATGTTAACCTACGTCTGAGAACCATCAGCACCATCAATTTGACAGCCCCAAGGGGGCTATCAGGTAGTACAACCCCCAGGACAGGCTGAGCACTGCCTGCAGGGTCGGCATTCTTTGCCTCTAAATCAATGAATCCTGGGTTGACTGTAACACCCCAGCCATACGCAGTATCAGAGCCAGACTAGTGTTCAAGATCATCACTCACTCCACGTGACGGCTAAATCATCGCAATGCCTTGTCCGGTATAAACCACCAGGGACGACAGGAGGCAAAGGGATCAACAACGCCTGAAGCCATCCGAACAGGTGGACGGGGGGTGGCGACTATTAGACAGTGGACCTATATCAGGCACCACTATGACCTGAGGCTGTCCTAATCCTAGAGCTTCGCCGACGGAATGTGGCGCAGAGGAGGGCCTGGCGACCCCCTGAGATTCGGCTAAATTAAAATTCGGAAATACAACTCCCACCCGCCCTAAAACTTCACACACAATACAGCATGATCAGTCCCTGACCTGGGACGCAATCTGGATACACCCCACCCAGGACAGCCATCAACAATTGGGGTTGCTAAAGGGCGTAGGGAACTACCGGCGACACGTAACATATCACCGTTTGATGACATGAGGGATGCAAGCGGGCACGGGGACCCATACTAATGGGAGAGCCCAGGAAGACAGTCTAGACTTAACTGGATATAGAGAGTACATCACTACTCTCTATTACCTGGCGCAACATCGGAAACCCAAATATAATAAACCTTACTCACCAGGGAATACCCAACCAGTCTACCAAATAACGCCCTTTCGACTAGCTTGTTACGCAATATTCCATTTACTTCAAACGAGCAATGGCAACTATACACTCGTAACAACGACACATCAGGTAGAACCCCAAGGAACAACTCGTATAGAGTCTTGTCACCCTGATTGGGCAGCAGGTTACGTAGGTAACAAGCACGGAGGAAGGCATAGGGCCAGAAAGACTTAGCTAGCATAGACTCCAAGTGGATACTCCTAGCTATGTTCTGCAAGACCCCATTGTACCTCTCCACAGTTGCGTTCTGCTGAGCAGTGTATACCATCGATAATAATGCACAGCACCAAACGATTTCAACCATTACTCGATACCACTTAACTAAAAAATCCTAAGCCCTATCAGAACTCAAACACTTGAACACAAACCCATGTAGCTAAGGCATACACCTAAGGAGGGCACCCAGGGGAAGGACCAGGGGCACGGTAAGACAATGAACGCGACCTCTGTCGAACCACGGAACGGACCCAGGGGTCCCAAGGATCCTAAGGGAGAAAAAATATCCACCAAGATATCATGCCAAAGAACCTCCACGGCCGCTGGACTAGGGCCAGGATGGCGTCCACTTCGGCCTTTAGCATGGGCGAAGTCCGGCGCTGCGATCACCTGAACCCAGTTGGGGGGTAGAGGGAGCAGCACCCGTAGTGGTGCTGACCATACCCCCCTGCTTCCTACTACCTCCAGAATCTCCAGGTCCAGACGCATAGGTCGTTCTCCTTTGGCGAACCCTACGGCAGTGCCGGCGATCCGCCAGATAGAGCTGATGATCCGCCAGATAGAGCTGATTACCCGCCAGATAGAGCTGATGATCCGCCAGATAGAGCAGATGATCCGCCAGCTTGATCAAAAAAATTCTCCAGAAGGTAGCACAGAGCCACTAGAGCGCAAGCTCATGCCAGTAGCCGACCGTGGGCAGAGCAAAGGGGGTACAGACGACGTAGACATCAGCAGGGAGCTTGGTCGGCTTGGCAACCTCCGGTTCCGCAGGCAGAGCCGCAAACACCGGAGATATGATAGCGACGTCAAGGACGCGAGCAGACGAAGACAGGGTATCTCCACCGATGTCCAGGCTAGTCGCCGACTTGAGTCTGCACGTCACAGTCATCTACGACAGACGGGAGGAGGCGACAGACGGCAGGGGAGGAAAAGGAAGAGAAGATGGAGGAATGACTGGGGGGGGTTACTTCCACGATGGCGGAAGGATTCTCACCAGTGCAAGCAGAGGCCTAAGGGGTGCGCACATCCACCAGCCGATTCGTCGTCATGTCAGGACTTCGGAACTTCCAGAATGAAGCTCGTTGAAGCCAAGTAGAGGACGACGTAGAAGATGCAGTAAGCAGTGGTACCATGATGAGCCCAATGACCTATCAGCTTAGACACTTCAAGAGTGGAGAGATACTCGCAGCGGTCAAACGCGCCAATCTTTTAACGCAAGATGAGAATAATTAAAGTGACTGGGGACACACATAAGACCCCAGTGGAGGAAAGGAAGCAAGCCCGGAACCTAACTAGGGTACAGGCTATACAGCACGTGTTAGGGGATCAGGGGACGCAGCCCACCAGGAGCTGTCACCGTGTCATGAAGGATGACACAGTCTACGGGAAGCTTGTTACTATCTACAGCTATAGTTCTAAGGAAGTACAGTAGAAGTCACCAAGACATAAAACGATCAAGTGAACCGCAATTGATGCTGATAGGTTGTATCGCTATTAGCGATACATCGCTAAAATAACTGCAAATAACAGCAAAATCTGGGCTGCTCGCGGTGCCAATGCCAAGTCCCCCCGTGCGACATTGCACAGGCGGTTATAGTGACAGAAACCAGGGAGCCAGATATGCTAAACCCTAGACTTCAAGCCCACGGAGACCCACCCTTACTAAGGGTGGGTCCAAGTCAGAGGCGAAAATCCTTATTGCAAACAAACAAAACTCTTTCAAAAGGTATTTTCGTCCATCCTAGTCAAATCGGCCAACCTGACTAGAGCGCGCGCTGGGCTGAGGGCACTCATGAGCCTGCACCTGCTCAGGTTGATAAAGAGGTGTTCATGGTGTTCATGGAAACCTGTGAAACAACTACATGTTGGTTAAACGTGACATACATACACAGCGATTAACATCCTGAACCAGAGGGCCTGAACACCTGTTTCACAGCTTGGACAGGGTGCAGGCTGTCGCCGGGCTGTCGTAGGATCAGGCGCCTAGTTGATGTAAACCCGCCCACGAGGTTGTGAAACACCGCGGGAACGAGCTGAAGGAATGCACACAGGACAAGGCGCATGGCGACATTCAAACTTCGTGTTGCTGTAGCGCCGAGACTCTGATGGAAGGAAGAAAACAAGATGAACAACTTTATCGGGTTTTTGTTGTGTTTTGTATCGTGTTTACCGTACATTCGTTTGCTCCCGCTCATCGACTCGTCTCCCACAAGCGTTATGATAATATGAGCGCTGCAGAGTATAGGACTCCAGTCTGAAAGGATGGCTGTTCTTGTCAAGCTCGCTGCTATTTAACTTCGAACCAACCGTTGAGCACCGGCGTTGAACGAGCCCCGGGGATAAACGGGGAGGGATAAAAACCTTGTCTGTGCGGCCACGATTGTCCCCAGAGATTGTCCCCGCTCTCTGATTGTCCCCGCATACATCGGAGCAGGCCAGGGGCGGTCCTGCGACGAGCGAGACAGCTGATTTGAGGGTCCCATATTCAGTTTAGTTTCGATTGATATTCGCCCAGGAATCCCTGCGGAGTTGGTTGATAAACCGTTGTGATACAAGTTCGTTGAACGGTTGTACGTGCTCAACCGCCGCTCATGATATCTTGATATCCTCAGCCGTTGCCCCACTACCTGTCCTGTGCTCACGAAGCATCCCTTTCCGCACCCCATGGCTTGCATGACGCGACCCAGGCATATGCCCGAAGCGTATTCGTTGACAAATAAATTCCGCATTTTCACTTCAAACGCGCACTCTCCTCCCGTCTCTGAGCCGAACTCGGCCCACAACCCTGCTCTTCGCTTTTAAATCATTGGGGAAGGTGGCAAGAATAGTAATGAGCTATAGTCCCGCCTCTAGGCGCCTCGCTCCTTTTCCTTCCAGAGAGTAGTCGACTAGACATCAGCATGGACTTTGCCCTCTGCCCAGTTCCTTATATATAAGCCAGGCCCGCTGGCGACTATTTCCTAGTATTCACTCTTCTTGTATTGTTTCTTTCTTTCTTTCTCATCTAGAGACATCTAGTTCGGCTGCAGCATGGACCTAGCCCCGTGCCGTGTGCCGCACAAACTCGCTCCCTCTCGGAGCTCCGCGTTCGGCTTGCATCACAATGCTTCTGGCTTGTTTCTGCGCAATGTTCCACTGGTGTGCAGGCCAGGCCGTGTTTGCTCTTCCCCCTCTCAGGAGCGTCATGACCGTTACCAGCGGGGCTCTTCCCAGGCGTTCATAGCCTACACGAGGACCTATAATTCTAGTAATGGGGAGTTGAACCAGCATAGGGGGGCGGGGGGATCCAAGACTGCCGCGAGAGTTCGTTTCTGTGCCACCTCAGACGAAATATCCGCGGTTTCATCTGTCATCTTGTCCCAAACCCCCCATGGAGAGGCCCCCCCTTCCAGCAGCAGCAGCAGCACACCAGTACAGCCGCATATCAACAAAGCTAACCATAATAGTAGTACCTCCATTGAAGACGCATGGTGGCAGCAGTACAATGACACCTCCCACTCCTCCACCTCCTCCACCTACGAGCATGGATCCATGTCGTATGATAATGAGGAGTCCTATGAGGATGTAGCACAGCCGCGCAACAACCCAACTAACAGAAATAGTAGTGCCTCCATTGAAGACGCATGGTGGCAGCAGTACAATGATACCTCCTTGTCCTCCTCCTACGAACATGGTGGTGGGGAGTCATATGAGGATGTCGATATGGAAGAGGGGGGTGCTTCATCGTTGAACTCTGATAGGAGTGCTACAGGGCCACCTTCTGCCCCAGCAACCAGCAAAGCAACGTACGAGGTATGTTCCAAGCAGATTGCTTACATTCAAATTTGAATTTGAATTTGATATACCTTCTGCTCCAACAACCAGCAAAGCAACGTATGAGGTTTTATGTTCCGATCAGTTATCTTACCCTTGAACTTGAATTTTAATTGTTACATTTTTTTTTTGAACTCTGATAGGAGTGTAACATGACCACCTTCTGCTCCAACATCCAGCGTACGAGGTATGTTCCGAGCAGATTTCTTACTTTCAAATTTGAATTTGAATTTCCTTCTGCTCCAACAACCAGCAAAGAAACGTACGAGGTTTGTAATGTGATGTGTAATGTGAATGTAAGAAATGTTACATTCAAATTTGAATATGAATTACCCTCTGCTCCAGCAACCAACAAAGCAACGTCCGAGGAAATTTCAGAGCAGCTTTCTGACTTCTAAATTTGAATTTGAATTTGAATTTGAATTTCTTTGTGCTCCAACAACCAGCAAAGCAACGTACGACGTATGTTCTGAGCAGATTTCTTACCCTCAAATTTGAATTTGAATTACCTGCTCCAACAACCAGCAAAGCAACATACAAGGTATGTTCCGAGCAGATTTCTTACCTTCAAATTTGAATTTGAATTTGATTTACCTTCTGCTCTAACAACCAGCAAAGCAACGAAAGAGGTTATTTCAGAGCAGATTTCTTACTTTCAAATTTGAATTTGAATTTGAATTACCCTCTGCTCCAACAACCAGCAAAGCAACGTATGTTCCAAGCAGAATTATTACTTTCAATTTTGAATTTGAATTTGAATTACCTTCTGCTCCAACAACCAGCAAAGTAATGTACAAGGTATGTTCGGACAGGTTCCAATTAGATTTCTTTTTTAGAGGTAACTTGGGTAGGTCATATTATAGTGTATTAGGTTAGGTTAGGTTAGGTTAGGTTAGGGGTAACTTGGGTAGGTTACATTATATTATATTATATTATATTATATTATATTATATTATATTATATTATATTATATTATATTATATTATATTATATTATATTATATTATGTTAGCTTAGGGGTATCTTGTGTAGTTATATAAATTATATTATGTTATCTTATGTTATATAAGAGTATATTACATTAGGGATTCGGACAACCGGCAAAGCAGCGCTTGTGGTATGTTCTGAGCAGATTTCGTAAATTTGAATTGTTACACGGTTTTCAGCCAGCTCTGGGCTGCTCACTACCTTCCCATTCCAAGACCCCCGTGTGAAACCCACGGAAACCAGGGACTCAGGGATCATATTGAGTGGGTTAGGCAGTTGAAAGACTCGTGAAGGTCCAGGTTTCTTCCTTTCAACATGGGTAGCGTTCGTACCTACAATCAGCATCTCTAAATTAAATCGAAATTAAATCGAAATTATCGCAATAAAAAAGTAAAAAACAAAAAAGTTTTTTTATTTTTTGCCCCAAATGACCCCCAAAAGCCACAAAAGCTATAAAATGCACTATAACGGTGTCCCTGGAAACGGTGTCCCTGGCCTATGACCATAAAGCTAGGAGAAACCCACTTACAGATTTGAAAACAAAATCACTGATTGGTGGGGGAAGTTAGCCCAGTCTAGAGGCTTGACAAAGTTGTTACATACCAGTGAAACATATGTAGGGAATGGCAAATCATATAATGCTGACCAAAGACGAGTATGATATCATATGATATCATACACAAATCATATGATTTAATATCATATGAGATGATGCCCCAGGCCAAAGTTACCTAGTCAGACTGCCGGCATCATATGATATCATATGATGACATGATATCATATGATATCATATTGCTGATCCCTAAACATATGTCATCCATGAGCAAAATTGGATGGGGGATGTTAGCCCCCACTTCAGTTTAGGGGGGGGGGGGGGGGGGGGGGTGATTTAAATGTTTAGGGTTTAGATGGTTTTAGGTTTTCTGATGTAGGGTCTAGATGGGCTTCGGGTTTAGGTAAGTGAGGGCCAACTGTTAAACCAGATGTGGCCTGTCTGATTATTGTGTTATTTGTGTATCCATGTAATGTATGCACCCATGCATTCTTGTTTGTGCGTTTTGTCTTTTTATTTGTGCATTTTCAAGACATTCGTTCGCTTAGGGTTTAGGGTTTAGGCTTAGCCTCAGACGGTTCAGCTCCTGACTTGGCTTATTCTCAAAACGTCAAGCCGAAGGTTTCCTGCTCCCTTTCAGTCCTGAACGCCCCTTCGTTATACCCCCCCACCCCACCCCACCCACCCCACACACAAACACACACACACGCACGCACGCACACACGTACCCACAACTACCCACTCTCCCCCTCCCCCTCACACTCCCCCCCCCCCCCCCCCCCCCCCCCACACACACACACACACCTTCCTCCTTACCCCTAAGGTGCTGAAACTGGATGCCTTTAGCAAGTACCCGCCTAGTTCACACGTACCCACAACGACTCACGCTCCCCTTACCCCTCACACTCCCCTACTCCCCCCCCCCCCCCCCCCCCCCCACACACACACACCCCTTCCTCCTTACCCCGAAGGTGCTGAAACTGGATGCCTCTGGCAAGTACCGCCTGGTTCACAAGTACCCACAACCACCCACGCTCCCCGTCCTCCTCCCCCCCCCTCACACACACACACACACACACACACACACACGCGCCCCCCTTCCTCCTCACCCCAAAGGTGCTGAAACTGGATGCCTCTGGCAAGTACCGCCTAGTTCACGTGTACCCACAACCACCCACGCTCCCCTTCCTCCTCCCACTACCCCCCCCCCCCCCCCCCCCCCCCCCCCTCCCACACACACACACACACACACACACACACACACACACACACACACACACACACACACCTTTCTTCTCACCCCTAAGGTGCTGAAACTGGATGCCTCTGGAAAGTACCGCCTAGTTCACGTACGGCGAAGAGACTTGCTGCGGGAGCATCGCATCCAGCCACGTGACCTCCGCCGCATTGATCCCAGGTACGTTTTTTCTCTCTTCTTTCCCCCCCCCCCCTGAGTTTAAAATCATTTTTGGCCAAACAAATCATTGCAAAAAATAAATGTGGGTTCAAAATCCAATAAAAAATTCAAAATAAAAGTCCCAAAATTGTATTTTGTCTCAACCAACATTCTTGATTAATTAGGTTCCAATCGGACAAAGTCAGTTTTGCCTCTGAAAAACGCTACCCTGAAGCTAGCTAGTGAGTCTGAAAGCCGGCATGGCAGGCATTCTAATGCCTCTGTAATATTCGGGCTTACCTCAGTTGCTGGTTAATGAATCTGGGTAGAAGCTGCTACGCGTAGCCCACCAACGAAACCGTGTGTGAGAGCATCGCATCAAGCCACCAGGGTACTACAAAGCGCGTGCGGCAGCGCGATTTCGCGCACACTTTTAGAGCCCCACTACGCGGTTCGCGCAGTTTTTTCAACTCCCTGTGGGCGCAGCGCGCAGTTTTTGCGCTTTTTGCACTGCAAAGCGCTGACCGATTTGACTTTTGTGTGCTTCAAGCGCTGGACAATTTGACAATATGTAGTACCCTGCAAGCCACGTGACCTCCGCCGTATTGACCCCAGGTATGTCTGGGGTCATTTACTTGAAAACACTTTTTTTTGCTTTTTCATAGGGACGTTTTTGCTAAAACGGGGTCAAAACTAGCGATCGCTATATATAGCAGAAATACAAATCCCTGGTGTAGTACCCTGTCGTATTGACCCCAGGTATGTTTGGGGCCATTTACTTGAACTTGGTTAAATAAATAAATAGTACTCCTTATTACGAGGTGTGAGGTTAAGGAGGCCAGCCTGTTTGCTTGCACTGGGGCTAACCACTTGAACTTGGTTATATAGCTTAAGCCAGCAATCGAAACAGTGTGTGGGAGCATCGCACCCAGCCGCATGACCTCAGCTGTACTGCGTCAGGAGTTCAAAGGCAGTTGCACCTTTCTGGCAGTGTGCAGTTTTTCAAGGCAGTTGCGCCTATCTGGCAGCACACAGTTTTTTCAAGGCAGTTGCGCCTATCTGGCAGCACACAGTGTTTTCAAGGCAGTTGCGCCTATCTGGCAGCACACAGTGTTTTCAAGGCAGTTGCGCCCATCTGGCAGCACACAGTTTTTTCAAGCCAGTTGCGCCCATCTGGCAGCACACAGTTTTTTCAAGGCAGTTGCGCCTATCTGGCAGCACACACTTTTTTCAAGGCAGTTGCGCTTTTGAGGCAACACACAAATGGCAGTTGCGCGAAAGAGGCAGACCAAATTGACCCACTGTAGTACTGTGATTGTTTTTTCAAAACTGGAAGTGGGTTTCTTCTAGCTTTGTGGATTCAGGGCTCCTCCAGGGACAGCGTTTTACAGCTTTTTTAGCTTTTTAGGGCAATTGAGGACAAAAATAAAGAAAACACTTTTTTTTTGCTTTTTCATAGCGATGTTTTTGCTTAAACGGGGTCAAAACTAGCGATCGCTATATATAGCGGAAATAAAAATCCCTGATGTAGGACCCTGCCGTATTGACCCCATGTACATTTGGGGACATTTACTTGAACTTGGTTGTATATTGGATGTTGGTTTTATATAGGAACCAGCATATCATATGATGCTGACCAAATGGAAGTATGATATCATATGAAATCATACAAATTGCATCGTATGGTATTGTTTATAAATGGTAATTTTAGCCTAGTCAGGCTGCCGACATCATATTATATCAGACGATGACACGATTTCATATGATATCATATTGCCGTTCCCTAGTTATATAGTTTCAGCCAGCAATTTGGCTGCTCGCCGTCGATTTGACTGCTCGCCGTCAATTTGGCTGCTTCTGCAGTCAAAATAAATTTACCAGGACAAGTCCTATATAGCGGAAAATTGGCGGAGTGTGTTGGCATAAATTGGCATAAGTTGGCATAAATTGGCATAAATTTACCAGGACAAGTCCTATGCAGCGTCGCAAGCGACGCGGAAAATTGGCGGAGTGTGTTGGCAACGGAACGAAAGGTGGCAACGATGAAGCTGACCGAAGCGAGTTATTTACGCGACCGTTGGCTGACGTGTCGGGCTTCAATGTTTGTTTTTCGGTCGGACAAACGGACAAATGGGTAAACATGGGGGCTCCCTCCCCCTTGAAGAGGGGACACCGCCAAAAATGTGAAAGTCCGGTGAAAGTGAACATTTTCTTTTTCTTTTTCCAAATCCAGCCACGTGACCTCAGCTGTATTAATCCCAAGTGCATTCGTTTTGCCTTGTTTTGCCTTGTTTTGCCTTGTTTTGCGTTTGCATTTGTTTTGCCTTGTTTTGCCTTTGCATTTGTTTTGCCTTATTTTGCTCCGTCAAGCTGCGGGCGCAGTTAGGGTCTAATAGGGCACCAGGAAAAGTGTAATAATCATCATCATCATTGTCATCATCATTATTTGGGGACATGGGTTTGGAAAATAGGAGTTAGTGTTTTGGTATCCTGAGTGTAAACCAAATGTTTAAATGTCTGCTTCCAATCTCTCTGTCTCTCTCTCTCTCTCTCTCTCTCTCTCTCTCTCTCTCTCTCTCTCTCTCTCTCTCTCTCTCACACACACACACACTTACCCCTCCCCCCCCCCCCCCCCCCACACACACACACATACATACCTGCATGTTCATGAACAAACACAGACCACTAAGCATCATCATCCCCCTACTCCTCGCAGCGTTGACTTTAATAAGACTTCTCCGTCCATCACAATTAAGGAGAACGTACTGCTGATTTGTATAGGAGGTGTACGGTGAGCCCCCTACGTGTGGTTTATTTCAGATTTCTATAGGCCAGGTTGAGTAGCTAGATGGGCTTCTCAAGCCTGGTTTCAGGATTGTTGCCATCTCATCCGCGCTTTGCGCTCCGCCTTGGGGGGTTGGGGGGTTGATGCGTCGCCATGCAACAACGTAATGCTGACTCAGTGGCGATGTGTCGCCGGAAACAAACTGTCCCCTTTATGTGTCGCCGGAAACAAACTGTCCCCTTTATGTGTCGCCGGAAACAAACTGTCCCCTTTATGTGTTGTTTCAATCCGTGTACTTCAACTCAATCATCTAATTAAACTCAATCATCTAATTAAACTCAATGTTTCAATCCGTGTACTTAAACTAGAATTTGGACTATTTAGAATTATTTGGGAGCCATGCAAGGAAAAATTAAATTAAAAATTCTAAGCTTATTTATATGCAATTAAAAATAAGCTTAGAATTTGCTTGCATGGCTCCAGCCTGTAAGGCTGCTCGCCGTCTTTGGCAGTGACATAGTCAATTAAAATCAATTAATTATGATCAAAATATACTTCATGAAATCTCCTCCAACCCGTCTGCAATGTCTGTCTCCCCTTTTTACAAAGCTGTCCATTTCTTAGTTTTTTTCCAGCTACCAGCAGCAGCTTCTAGGCAGCCCCATGAGCAAGCCATGGGGCTAAGCCCCAAGATTTAATTTCCACTTTTGAAAAGTTGGTTGTGCCAGCTTCAAGGTGCACAAGCTTGCGTCAGTTTTGGCTGAATAGCCAGTCAGAGGAGCTGCAAGAAAGCTGCTGCTCGTAGCTGAAAATAAAACTATGGTCCTTTTGGCATCAAACATTCATCGGATACAAAGCAGCACATTTATCTTCTGTTGGTCTGTCTCTCGTTTCGACGATTGGCTCAATGGTTGAGTTCGATGAAATCAGACAGAAAGTGCCGGGTTCGAATCCCTACGTGTGCGCTTTAGTATTCACGGTCGCTGTCAACCGCCATGGTAGCTTTGTCCAGGTAAAGTAGCAGCCCGTTCCCCACCGCCGTAAGTCGGGGCTCCCTAAATACCACGCCCCACCAGGCGTAATCATAACATTCATCGGATACAAAGCAGTGCATTTGTCTTCTTTTGGTCTGTTACAAAGCTGTGACTAAGTCTTGATCTACAACAAAACAGCGAATTTGTCTTCTCTTCATCTGTTGCACAGCAGGGTACTACTAAGCGTACCCAGCAGCGCGGTGCCGTTGAGCCCCTCTAGGCGTTTTGCGCAAATTTTTTAACTCCCTGTGGGCGCAGCTCACAGTTTTTGCGCTTTTTGCACTAAAAAGCGCTGACCAATTTGACGTTTGTGCGCTTTAAGTGCTGACCAATTTGGCAAGAAGTAGTACCCTGTTGCAAAGCTATGCATCAGTCTTGGTCCTATGCAGCATCCCAAGCAACGCGGAAAATTGGCGGAGTGTGTTGGCAACGGAATGAAAGGTGGCAACGATAGAGCTGACCGGTGCGAGTTAGTTACGTGACCGTTGGCTGACGTGTCAGGCTTCAAATTTTTTTCGGTCGGGCAAACGGACAAATGGGTGAAGGGGGCTCCGCCAAAAACAGCGTATTTGTCTTCTCTTGGTCTTTTTCAAAGCTGTGATTGCAACCAATCAATGGTTTACCATCGTCATCTACTCCAGATAACCATTGTAAACCATTGCTTGGTTGTGATCTGTTGCAAAGCTGGGCATCAGTCTTGATATCATACAAAGCAGCGCATCTATCTTCTCTTGGTATGTTGCAAGGCTGTGATTGCAACCAAGCTATGGTTTACCTTCGTCATCTGCTCCAAATAACGATTGTAAACCATTGATTGGTTGTGATCTGTTGCAAAGCTGAGCATCAGTCTTGATATGTTGCAAGGCTGTGATTGCAACCAAGCCATGGTTTACCATCGTCATGTGCTCCAAATAACGATTGTAAACCCTTGCTTGGTTGTAATCTGTTGCAAAGCTGTGATTGAGTCTTGATCGGGAGCAGGGTACTTCAATTGACCAAATTGGCCAGCGCTTTAGCGCACTTGAAAACAAACTGCGCTTTGTAGTGCAAAAAGCGCAAAATTGCTTGCTGCGCCCACAGGGGGTTGCAAAAAACTGCGCGAAACGCGCAGTGGGGCTCAAAAAGGCAGCGCGCCAGCGCGCAAAAGCGTGCGCTTGGAAGTACCCTGATCGGGAGGCTAAGAACGAAAACACCTTTTATCTCAAGATTGAGCTTTTCTAGGGTTTAATATGCAAATATAAGTACGTATTCAGGGGTTGGCTGGGCTGGGCTGGGCTGGGCTGGGGGCTAAGCTGGGCTGGTCCGGGCTGGGGGCTAATCTGGACTGGTCTGGGGTCTAAGCTGGGCTGGGCTGGGGTCTAAGCTGGGCTGGGCTGGGGTCTAAGCTGGGCTGGGCTGGGGTCTAAGCTGGGCTGGGCTGGGGGCTAATCTGGACTGGGCTGGGGGCTGGGCTGGGCTGGGGGCTGACCCAATGTACAATTGCAATGGTCTATCGCTATGCTCTATGTCCCTTGCACTTGTATGCTTTCTCTCCCCATCCCCCCTTTATGATTTCCACATCCTCACCTCAACCCTCCAGGGCCATCACAACCGCCTACAAGGCTCTACTCGTTGAGACCACGGCTCTTGCCACTCGCCACTTCTTAGACGCTGTCGTACCTCACCAAAGTACCAAAGTACAATAGCAATGGTCTATGTTCGAGCTTTGGTCTATGGCTATGCCCTATGTCCCTTGCCCTTGTATCCTTTCCCTCCCCAGCCCCCATTATGATTTCCAGTTTTCCACATCCTTGCTCATCCCCCCATTATGATTTCCACATCCCTTCCCATCCCCTCATTATGATTTCCACATCCCTTCCCATCCCCCCATTATGATTTCCACATCCCTTCCCATCCCCCCTTTATGATTTCCACATCCCTTCCCATCCCCCCTTAATGATTTCCACATCCCTTCCCATCCCCCCATTATGGTTTCCCCATCCCTTCCCATCCCCCCATTATGATTTCCACATCCTTACTCATCCCCTCAGGGCCATCGCAACCGCCTACAAGGCTCTACTCTTTGAGCTGATCAGGGCTATGCTCTGTGTCCCTTGCAGTTGTACCCTTTCCATCCCCATCCCCATTCCCACCCCCCCCTTACGATTTCCACATCCTTGCTCATTCCCCCAGGGCCATCGCAACCGCCTACAAGTCTCTACTCTGTGTCCCTTGCAGTCGTACCCTTTCCATCCCCATCCCCATCACCATCCCCCCCTTATGATTTCCACATCCTTGCTCATTCCCCCAGGGCCATCGCAACCGCCTACAAGGCTCTACTCTTTGAGCTGATCAGGGCTATGCTCTGTGCCCCTTGCAGTTGTACCCTTTCCATCCCCATTCCCATCCCCCCCTTATGATTTCCACATCCTTGCTCATTCCCCCAGGGCCATCACAACCTTCTACAAGTCTCTACTCTTTGAGCTGATCAGGGCTATGCTCTGTGTCCCTTGCAGTTGTACCCTTTCCATCCCCATCCCCATCCCCCCCTTATGATTTCCACATCCTTGCTCATTCCCCCAGGGCCATCACAACCTTCTACAAGTCTCTACTCTTTGAGCTGATCAGGGCTATGCTCTGTGTCCCTTGCAGTTGTACCCTTTCCATCCCCATCCCCATCCCCATCCCCCCCTTACGATTTCCACATCCTTGCTCATCCTCCCAGGGCCATCGCAACCGCCTACAAGGCTCTACTCTGTGTCCCTTGCATTTGTACCCTTCCCATCCCCATCCCCCCCTTATGATTTCCACATCCTTGCTCATCCCCCCAGGGCCATCGCAACCGCCTACAAGGCTCTACTCTGTGTCCCTTGCATTTGTACCCTTTCCATCCCCATCCCCCCCTTATGATTTCCACATCCTTGCTCATCCCCCCAGGGCCATTGCAACCGCCTACAAGGCTCTACTCTGTGTCCCTTGCATTTGTACCCTTCCCATCCCCATCCCCCCCTTATGATTTCCACATCCTTGCTCATTCCCCCAGGGCCATCGCAACCGCCTACAAGGCTCTACTCTTTGAGCCCACTGCCCTTGCCACACGCCAGTTCTTTGACATCGTGGTACCTCACCTCAGAGCACGGGGTGACAGTGGGGTGGTGAGTGCCAAGCTGCCTCCGGGTCAGAGGGGCCAGGAATACGGAGTCAGTCATTCGGAGTACATGTCCCAATTCTATGGGAACCAGGACCCGGACAAGATTCGCACCCCTCCTTTCGAGATGGAGGTGCTGGAGGGCGCCCTGCTTGTCGCCACTGGTGAGTCGGCCAGCTTGTTTTGTTATGACATCGTTTCTTTGACACTGTGGTACCTGACTCGAGAGCAAGGGGCGACAGTGGGGTGGTGAGCGCCAAGCTGCCTCCAGGTCAGAGGGGCCAGGACTACGGAGTCAGTCACTCGGAGTACATGTCCCAATTTTATAGTAACCAGGGCCCAGACAAGATTCGCACCCTTCCTTTCGAAATGGAGGTGCTGGAGGGCGCCCTGCTAGTGGCCATTGGTGAGTTTGCCAGCGTGTTTTGTTTTGTTGACATGGTCTATCAGCCTTCAAGCTGCTACCAGTCTGTCAGTCATTGTCTTGAGTACGTTGCCTAATTCTATGGAAGCCAAGTCCCAGACAAGATCTCACCCCGCTTTTCGAGATGGAGGTGCTGGAGGGCGCCCTGCTAGTGACCATTGGTGAGTTTGCCAGCGTGTTTTGTTTTGATTTCATCGTCTATCAGCCTTCAAGATGCTACCAGTTAAATCAATCTCTGTGTTGAGTGCATGCCCCCATTCAAAGGGAACCAGGACGCAGACAAGATTCGCACCCCGCCTTTCGAGATGGAGGTGCTGGAGGGCGCCCTGCTAGAGGCCATTGGTGAGTTGGCCAGCGTGTTTTGTTTTGATTACATGGTCTATCAGCTATCTTTGCCTCACTGGCAGAGTGCAGGTCAGCCAGTTGCGAGATGGCTGCTGTCACACAGAGAGTCAAAAGCCTGCTTGCCGACCTTCCCATGATCCAACTTTGTCGAACTTGGTTTGGCTTGGACTGACTTGACCTGGCTTGGTCTGCCTATGTCTGACTGGCTCAGTGCAGGTGAGCTGGATGCGGAGATGGCTGCTGTCACACAGAGAGTCCAAAGCCTGCTTGCCAACCTTTGCATGATCTATCTTGGTCTAACTTGGTTTGGCTTGGACCAACTTGGCCTTGCTTGGTCTATCTTGATCCAACTTGGCCTGACTGGCAGAGTGCAAGTCAGCTTGGTGCCGAAATGGCTACAGTCACACAGAGAGTCCAACGCCTGCTTGCAAAACTTCCCATGATTCAACTTGGTTTGGCTTGGACTAACTAGGACTGGCATAGTCTGACTTGGCCTGGCTTGGTCTGTCTATGTCTGACTGGCAGAGTGCAGGTCAGCTGGATGCGGAGATGGCTACTCTCACACAGAGAGTCCTAAGCCTGCTTTCCAATCTTCGCATGATCCAACTAGGTCTAACTTGGTTTGGCTTGGACTAAGTTAGACTGGCATAGTCTGACTTGACCTGGCTTGATCTTTCTATGCCTAACTTGGTCTAACTTGCTGAGTGCAGGCCAGCTGTATGCAGAGATGGCTGCTGTCACACAGAGAGTCCTAAGCCTGCTTTCCAATCTTCGCATGATCCAACTAGGTCTAACTTGGTTTGGCTTGGACTCACTTAGACTGGCATAGTCTGACTTGACCTGGCTTGATCTTTCTATGCCTAACTTGGTCTAACTTGCTGAGTGCAGGCCAGCTGTATGCGGAGATGGCTGCTGTCACACAGAGAGTCCTAAGCCTGCTTTCCAATCTTCGCATGATCCAACTAGGTCTAACTTGGTTTGGCTTGGACTAACTTAGACTGGCATAGTCTGACTTGACCTGGCTTGATCTTTCTATGCCTAACTTGGTCCAACTTGCTGAGTGCAGGCCAGCTGTATGCGGAGATGGCTGCTGTCACACAGAGAGTCCTAAGCCTGCTTTCCAATCTTCGCATGATCCAACTAGGTCTAACTTGGTTTGGCTTGGACTAACTTAGACTGGCATAGTCTGACTTGACCTGGCCTTGATCTTTCTATGCCTAACTTGGTCTAACTTGCTGAGTGCAGGCCAGCTGTATGCGGAGATGGCTGCTGTCACACAGAGAGTCCTAAGCCTGCTTTCCAATCTTCGCATGATCCAACTAGGTCTAACTTGGTTTGGCTTGGACTAACTTAGACTGGCATAGTCTGACTTGACCTGGCCTTGATCTTTTTATGCCTAACTTGGTCTAACTTGCTGAGTGCAGGCCAGCTGTATGCGGAGATGGCTGCTGTCACACAGAGAGTCCTAAGCCTGCTTTCCAATCTTCGCATGATCCAACTGGGTCTAACTTGGTTTGGCTTGGACTAACTTAGACTGGCATAGTCTGACTTGACCTGGCCTTGATCTTTCTATGCCTAACTTGGTCTAACTTGCTGAGTGCAGTCCAGCTGGATGCGGAGATGACTGCAGTCACACAGGGAGTCCAAAGCCTGCTTGCCAATCTTCCTCCAGACATCAACCCTGTCAACTTGAACTAACTTGGTTTGGCTTGGACTAACTTGGCCTGGCTTACTCTGGCTTGGCGTGGCTTGATCTGTCTGTCTGACTTGCTGAGTGCAGGTCAGTTGGATGCGGAGATGACTGCAGTCACACAGAGAGTCCAAAGCCTGCTTGCCAATCTTCCCCGAGACATCAACCCTGTCAACTTGGAGGAGTTGAGGCGTGTGAAGAGTGTGCTAGTGGAGCTAGAGACCAAGGCGGATACGGTTCGGAAGATTCTAGAAGAGCTGATGGATGATGATGATGAGCTGAGGGAGCTAAATCTGAGCAGTCGGCCACGTCGCGAGGAACGGCGGCGGCAGCGTGAGAGAAAGAAGCTGGAGCAGGAGCTAGAAAGGTGCGGAGTGGGCAGGTGTTGAGTATGGAGGGAAGGCGTGGGTGTTGACTAGGGAGCTCAGTTTCTTTCCATGCGACGCGTCGCAAATTGAGCGACTCGGTGCGACCCCAGTGCGACGCACTGCCTGGGTGGATCAGGGGGTCATTTCTGACTTGTTGAGCCGTACCCATGCGTCGCCACGCAGTGACGGAACGGCGAGAAACACAGTTTTTTCAAGTTTTACTCAGCACAAGCTAGAAATCTGAAGCTCCTGTCTCAGCTACCTTTGTTGACTTGTTTCGGTGTGTGTGTTGTAGTGTGTGTTCCAGTGTGTGTGTTGGTGTCGGTGTCGGTGCGTGTGTTGGTGTGTGTGTCAGTGTGTGTGGGTGTGTGTCGGTGTGTATGTTGGTGGGAGGATATGCTCAGTCTATGAGACATAAGTAGGGTTGGGCCGACGTATGAACGTATGATAATACGTTCATACAATCATATGTATATTCATACGTATGATTTTTTCTCGAAACGTATATTCATACGTAAGTACAAACGTATGAGAACTGTACGTCGAAAAGTACAGCACACTTCCCGGCATTTAACTTTCTCGGTTTTCATTCAATATTTGATTTAGAAAACTCATTGGAAAGCTACTGACCTCCTCTATCACAATATGCAATAAAATTGACCTTTCAAGTGTACCATTTTGTTTAAATTTGGCCCAAAGTTTGATTTGACAGCCAGATATCAGGCACATATATCAGACAGTCACCTAGCCTTCCATTCCATTGAGCTGCCATGAGGGCTCGATGGATTGATGGTGCAAGCCTAGTGCAATTTGAACATGGACACTTTTGCAATATAGTTGTATAGTTATATTATTATACACGTATACGATTATATACTATACCAACTGGCGTTGAATGGCACCCTTAGACTGGCACCGCGCTTCTTCTCCAAGTTTGGGCGGGTGCACACAAAGCTGAGGGCCAACCTATCCTTTGAAAGGGGAGAAAAGATGATCTACATAGATGCCAACGCTGACCTTGCCGACAAAATCTACGTTGATGAGGAGGTGGCCTTGGATATCATGGGCCTTGAGGACTGAACCAGTAGCTGACTTAAGGAGCTGTCTAGAAGCTGCGACATACTCACATACTTGGTGTGTCACCTGTAGTTGACTCAAGGAGCTACCTAGAAAGATAACTTGAGCCTAGTGCAACGTGAACATGGTTACATAGATAGTATGTCAATATTATTGGCGGTGAATGGCTCCCTTAGATTGGCACCGCGCTTCTCGGTCAATGCGCTTCTGGTCCTGATTTATGTTCTGAGATTTGGACAATCTAAATTTGTCCGATTGTTTTTTTTAGAGTTGATATGTGATGCAAGGAAATTAGCTACTTGGCAATATCTTTAAACCCATGTAAAAGTATTTTCTCAAGAAGTGTATAATTTTCCTCATACCTTTTCATACGTTTATATGCATACGTTCATACGTTTATACGTTTATACGGCATATACAAATATAAATATGCGTTTGCTTCCCAACCCTAGACATTAGGTTTGCAAGAAAATTAGGTTTTTCAAGTTTTCCTTTAACCAAGCAAGAGATTTGAACCTCCTGTCTCAGCTGTCTTTGTCACCTTGTCATTTTGAGGATAGGCTCAGTCTCTAAGAAGTATGATAGGCAAGTACAAAGGTTTTTTAAGTTTTCCTTGGCCCCAAAAAGATATTTGAATCTCCTTGCCCAGCTGCCTTGGACGCCTTGTGATTTTGAGGATAGGCTCAGTCTATAAGATGTATACATGAAACAAAGTTGTTTTAAGTATCCCTCGGCCCAAGCAAGAGATTTGAAACTCATGTCTGGGCCCCTTTTTCTTCTTTTTTCTTTATCTGCGCAAACCTTCATGTGCCTTTTTCTTTATCTGCACACCTCTCGTGTACCTTTATCTGCCCCCCCCCCCCCCCCCCCCCCCCCCCCCCCTCTCTACCTTTATCTGTGCACACACACCCTGTACCTTCATCTCCCCCCCCCCCCCCGATTTGGGTGTATTTTTGGTCATGCCTGTGGTAAATTTAGCCCCCCCCCCCCCCCCCCCCCCCCCTGCATCTTCAGAGCCAATCTTCCCCACACCCCACCCACCCACCCCTGACCCCTAACCCTAACCCCTAACATTGTCCCCCCCCCCACCTACCAACCAACCCACCAGGGCCCAAGAACTGAAGGAAGAGATAGAGGATCAGTATCAACTAGATGACGAGGGCAGCAAAGCAGAGCGACGCACTCGTCGACCCTCCACCAACGCCAACGGCCATACCTTCCCTCATTCCCCAATTGGCGGCGGTCCGAGGAATGTAGGATCCCAGGCCATGGGCAAGGCAAACTCTTCTTCCTCGCGTCGGTACCCCACCTCATCCTCGGCATGGCCTAAACAGGAGCGTGTGGCAGATTTGAAGCAGAAGTACGACAAGGAAAGGCTGGCGGAGCTGCGTTCAAAGTTTGGGTTGGACCGGAGGGACCAAATGGTGGACGGCAGCATGGGCTTTGCAGAAGCTAGGGAGGATAGGGAGTCAAGATGGCGAGGAGATAATTCTGAACAGAGCTGGATAGAGTAAGTTATTGTGTGGTGTGTGTGTGGGGGGGGGGGGAGGGGGGAGGAGGGCATGGGCTTCGCAGAGGATAGGGAGGATAGGGAGTCAAGATGGCGAGGAGATAATTCTGAACAGAGCTGGATAGAGTCAGTGATTGTGTGGTGTGTGGGGGTGGGGTGGGGTGGGGTGGGGGGGGGGGGATAAAAGGGGGGAGGGGGGCATGGGCTTCGCAGAGGATAGGGAGGATAGGGAGTCAAGATGGCGAGGAGATAATTCTGAACAGAGCTGGATAGAGTAAGTGATTGTGTGGTGTGTGGGGGTGGTGTGTGGGGGTGGGGGGGGGGAGAGGGGGATAAAAGGGGGAGGGGGGCATGGGCTTCGCAGAGGATAGGGAGGATAGGGAGTCAAGATGGCGAGGAGATAATTCTGAACAGAGCTGGATAGAGTTAGTGATTGTGTGGTGTGTGGGGGGTGGGGGTGGGGGGGAGGGGGGATTGATAAAGGGGGAAGGGGGCATGGCCTTCGCAGAGGCTCGGGGGGCTCCGGGCGTTCCCTCTGGCGCGGAGCTACTTCCGTCCCCGCGCTGGCTAGAGTAAAGTGCTGTGTGGTGGTGTGGGGGCCGGGTGGGGGGAGGTGGCCCGGGTGGGGGTGGGGGGGGGGGGGGGGGGGGGGGGGGGGGGGTCGGCTGACCGGGGTGGCGGGTTCCGGTGCCGGGTTGGTGGTGGCTGGCTTGGTCGCTGATGTGTGTTGCGGGCGGTCGGGCGTCCGCCTGCGTATGGTGCGTCTCTTGCCCCCAAACTCCCCTACCTCCTCCGTCCCCTGCGCTGGGTGTCCCCCCTGGGGGCGCCCCCCTAATGGAGACGATTCGGAAGTAGAGCTGGGAGCTGGGCAGCAATGGTGGGTATGGGTAAGCATGTAGGGGGTGCGGTAGGGTGGCTGGGGGGGTGCTGGAACGGGGTGGCGGAGTAATCACAGTGTTGGGTTGGAATCGGAGGGACTAGGGTGGCCGGCAAAGCATGGTACTGCAAGCAAGGTGTCAAGTCAGTAGTGGTGTGTGTAGTGTGTGTGTGTGTGCGTGTGTATGTGTGTGTGTGTCGTCCCACCTGTACGACAAGCAAGTTGTCAAGTCAGTAGTGTGTGTGTGTGTGTGTGTGTGTGTGTGGTGTGTGTGTGTGTGCGTGTGTATGTGTGTGTGTGTGTCGTCCCACCTGTATGAAAATATGGTGTCAAGTGTGTGTTTGTGGTTGAGTGTACGTGTTGTGTGTATAGCTAGCAAGGTGTCAAGATAGTGTGTGGGTTTGGTTGGTGGTTGGGTAAGGTGGTTAGGGTAGGGTAGGGTGGTTGGTGGTTGGGTAGGGTGGGTTGGTTGGTCCCACCTGTATGGCAAGCAAGGTGTTAAGTCAGTAGTGTGTGGCTTCGGTTGGTGGTTGGGTAGGGTGGTTAGGGTGGGTGGGTGCTCGGGTGGGTGAGTGTGTATGACAAGCAAGGTGTCAAGTCAGTAGTGTGTGGTTCTGGTTGGAGGTTGGGTTGGGCGGTTAGGGTGGGTGCTCGGGTGGTTGAGTGTGTATGACAAACAATGTGTCAAGTAAGTGTGTGTGTGGTTCTGGTTGAAGGTTGGGTAGGGTGTTGGTGGTTGGGTAGGGTGGTTTGGTTGGTCCCACCTGTATGACAAGCAAGGTGTCAAGTCAGTAGTGTGTTGTGGTTAGGTAGGGTGGTTGGGTGGGTACTTTGGTTGTTGAGTGTGTGTGTGTGTGTGGTTTTGGTTGGTGGTTGAGTAGGGTGGTTGGGTGTGTGTAGTGTGTGGTGATGGTGGTGGTGTGTGGTGTGGGGGGGGTGAGGGGGGGAGGGAAGGGGGGGTAGTTAAGTGGGTTGGGTGGGTGGGTGGTTGAGGAAAGTTAGACAAGCAAGGTGTCAAGTTAGGAGTGTGTTGTTTTGCTGGGTGGTTGGGTTCCACATTAAAAAAAAACATATGAATTATAGTAAATGATTATAGTTATTATATAGTTATACATGAAGTAGAAGATCACTGATATAGATATTGAGTTATAGATGTTTTATATAAAAAAATATATATATATATTCATTACAAGATATCTACATAAGTGCCGCAGTCCGACCCTGAGTGGCACGGATGGTTATCACCTATTACCATTAGTCCAAAGAAAACTCTTTTTTGCCAATAAGTTGCCTAACCACATCAGTTCAACATATAAGTACTCAGAGTTGGGTTCTCTCAGGTGGTGGGAACCAGGCAAAGCAAAACATGTGATTTTTTCCACTATGGGGCTCCCTAAGTCGGTACGGATTTTCTTAGAATTGGAACGGAGCCTATCGCTATCAAAAACAAGTTTTCGTAAAGTCAAAAGTAGGTAGCCCTATTGTGAACATCTTTCCTCATAAGAAATTGTTACATCAGGTTTTGGATGGCAGTACATAAGAAGTACGGGTGACCCATGGACCCCCAAAATACTGATTA
>JACBWV010000524.1:279646-305841 GCA_013435795.1 Chlamydomonas sp. ICE-L
GGGGGATAAAGGGGTGGATGGCAGCATGGGCTTGGCAGATGTGAGTGAGGGTAGGGAGGATAGGGAGTCAAGACGTTGTGGTGATGATTCTGAACAGAGCTGGATAGAGTGAGTGTTTGTGTGTCGGTGGGTGGGTGGGCTCCAAATGTACCCGCGGCTTGACAGAGTCAAGGGGGACTTATGAACATCATGAACCACAACAAAAAGAAAGTAAAACAATGATGTGCCAATGTATAGATGGATAGATAGATAGATAGATAGATAGATAGATAGATAGATAGATAGATAGATAGATGGATGGATGGATGGATGGATGGATGGATGGATGGATAGATGGATAGATAGATGGAGGATGGATGGATATGGATGGATGGAATGGATGGATTAGATAGATCGCATAATGATAGATATGGATGAGATGGCTGGATAATGATAGTGAGATGGATGGTATGGATGGTGAGTGATGGATGGTGATGGTGGTGGTGTGATGTGGTGATGGTGTGTGATGGTGGGGGTGGTCGATGTGGTGTGTGTGTGTGTGGTGTGTGGTGGTGGTGGTGGTGGCTGTTGTAGTGTGTGGTGGTGGTGGTGGTGGTGTGGTGTGTGTGGTGGTGAGTGTCGTGTCGACTTGATGGGGATGACTATTAGGATCGATAGATAGATAGATAGATAGATAGATAGATAAATAGATCATGCTTCCATCTTCCCACCCCTGCAGTCGGTTTGCGGGTAGTGAAGAAGATGTCCTCGAGATGCAATAGGAACTAGACCCCCGGACTGTTGTAAAAATGATGATGATACTGATTACCTTGTCCTGGTGCCCTACTGGAATCTAAATGTGCGGCGGCTTGACGGAGTCAAGGGAGACTTATGAGCATCATGAACAACAACAAAAGGAAATCAAAAACATTATGTGCCGATCAGTACTTCAGGCTATTTCGGTCTATTTCAGGCTATTTCAGGCTATTCTGGTCTATTTCAGGCTATTTCGGGCTATTTCGGGCTATATAAATATACATATACATATATGTATAGTTCATGCTTCAATCACCCCACCTCTGCAGTTGGCTGGAGGGTAGTGAAGAAGACATCCAAGAGGCGCAAGAGGCAGAAGAGGAGATGATGGAGCACGAGGAGGAGCAAGAGCTCCGCACCCCTCAACCCCACAACCCCACAACCCTCACCCCTCATGCTACAACCCCCAACCCTCAACCCCACAACCCCACAACCCTCACCCCTCATGCTACAACCCCCACCCCTCATCCCACCCCTGCAGTCGGCTGGAGAGTAGCAAAGAAGATATCCAAGAGGCGCAAGAGCTCCACACCCCATCACCCTCACCCCTGAACCCCACAACCCCTCAACCCTCAACCCCACAACCTCCAACCCTCACCCCAACCCTGCAGTTGGCTGGAGGGTAGCGAAGAAGACATCCAAGAAGCGCAAGAGCTCCACACCCCATCACCCTCACCCCACAACCCCACAACCCCACAACCCCACAACCCTCACCCCACAACCCCACAACCCCACAACCCTCACCCCTCAACCTCACAACCCTCACCCCTGAACCCCACAACCCACAACCCTACAACCCCACAACCCTCACCCCTCACGCCTCAACCCCCAACCCTCATCCCACCCCTGCAGTCGGCTGGAGGGTAGCGAAGAAGACATCCAAGGAGCCCAAGAGGCATTAGAGGAGATGATGGAACACGAGGAGGAGGAGCAAGAACTTGAGGATATTGAGGACCTGCTAGAGTACTACCACCAACGAGCTGGTGGCACGCAGTCGGAGGCAGAGCAGTTGCTGGAAGGTGCGTGCAGTGTAGTGTTTTTCTGCTGCTGATGGTGATGGTTACATTTTTCCTGGTGCCCTACTGGACTCCAAATGTGCCCTTTGCTTGACGGAGTCAAGGGGGACTTATCTGCTGCTGAAAGGTGCGTGCAGTGCAGTGCAGTTGCTGGAAGCTGGTGGCACGCAGTCAGAGGCAGAGCAGTTGCTGGAAGGTTTGTACCCTTGTCTTGAAGTGGAGTGATAGTGGTCGGCTGCAGGGTACTTCCATTGACCAAATTGGCCAGCGCTTTAGCGCTTTTGAAAACAAAAAAACTGCGCTTTGTAGTGCAAAAAGCGCAAACATTGCTTGCTGCACCCACAGGGGGTTGCAAAAAACTGCGCAAAACGCGCAGTGGGGCTCAAAAAGGCAGCGCGCCAGGGCGCAAAAGCGACACTTGGAAGTACCCTGATCCCAACCCAGCCCCATGGACTGATGTAGTGATGCACGTACCTCCACTCCGGATGTGCCCTGATCCCAACCCAGCCCCATGGACTGATGTAGTGATGTACGTACCTCCACTCCGGATGTACCCTGATCCCAACCCAGCCCCATGGACTGATGTTGTGATGTACGTACCTCCACTCCGGATGTGTCCTGATCCCAACCCAGCCCCATGGACTGACGTAGTGATGTATGTACCTCCACTCCGGATGTGCCCTGATCCCAACCCAGCCCCATGGACTGATGTAGTGATGTACGTACCTCCACTCCACTCCGATGTGTCTGATCCAACCCGAATGGACTGAGTATGATGTACTATCACTGGATGTGCCTGATCCCCACACGCCCCATGGAATGATGTAGTGGATGTACGTACCTCACTCCGGATGTACCCGAATCCCAACCAGCCCCTGGGACTGATGTAGTGATGTACGTACCCTCCAATCCGGATTGTACCCCCCCCAAGGACTTGGTGCCACCAGCCTAACAGTGTTGTGTGTCTGAGATCACAGGGATAAGCAGGCTGCACGTGCTTTCATCCTGAAGCAGGGTTTTGTCGTATGTGTGAGAGCTGGGTGCGTGAAGACTTTGATTGAAGGTTGTGGGCGTGTGGTGTCTTGAACACTAATGGACAGGTACAAACCCCGTGCTTGAGTCCGGGGTAGAACACGGGCTTGAGGCAGTTGATCCTATATGTGAAGGTGCAGGCAGGTTGCTGAAATGAGTGCAGTGCAGGTTGCGGACTTCCACGTCGGAAGCTTGCTAAGGGCAGGCAGTTGTGTACTAAGGGGCAGCAGGCGGAACGTGCCCAAGTCGGAGGAAGACATTGTAGTGCGTCAGTGGTGTGCTAAATAGTGCACGTGAGTGGAAGCTGGCACAGAGTCGAGTGCGGGCTTGCAGTGCGTGGCTGAGTGCTGCAGATGCAGTTGCTTGACTGTGGACAAGTGGGGCAGGATGCAAGTTCTTGTAGGGCGATGATTTTTTCTGAAGGTGGTGCAGTGATGCGAGTCCACGTGGCAGTGGGGGGTGCTGGTGAGTGAATGTGCTGTGAATGCGTGCAGTCAGTGCTGAGAGGTCAAGCGGAGAGGCGAGAATGTTAGTGTGCAATGGCGTGTATGAGGGCGGATTGCAGGGTTGCGGACTTGCATAGTGAGCATAGCATTGCTTGGTGTGATGTGCTGAAGGTGCGTGCAGTGCAGTGCTTGAACGCTGGTGGCACACGAGCGGATGCCAGAGCAGTTGCTGTAAGGTGCGTGCAGTGCAGTGTTTTGCTGAAAGGTGCGTGCCAGTGCAGGTTGCTGAAGTGGTCACACACAGTCGGTAAGGCAGAGCAGGTTGACTGTAAGGTGCGTGCAGTGCAGTGTTTTTGCTGAAAGGTGTTCGGCAGTTGCAGTTTGCTGGAAGTGGTCGCACACACGGAGGAGAGCAGGTTGCTGGAAGGTGCGTTGCAGTGCAGTGTTTGGCGAAAGGTGCGTGCAGTGCTTGCTGGAAGCTGGGGCACACCGAGCGAGCATACATTTTGTAGTGCGTGCAGATGCAGTGTTTCTGATGAAAGGGCGTGCAGTCAGTGTGGCAGTGGTGCAACAGTCGGAGCAAGCGTGCTGTGTAAGGTGCGTGCAGTGAGGTGTTTCTAAAGGTGTGTTTGCAGTGCAGTTGCGTGGAAGCTGGTGGCAACATAGTCGGAGGCAGTAGCGTTGCTGTAAGGTGCGTGCAGTGCAGTGTTTTGCTGAAAGGTGCGTGCAGTGCAGTTGCTGGAAGCTGGTGGCACACAGTCGGAGGCAGAGCAGTTGCTGTAAGGTGCGTGCAGTGCAGTGTTTTGCTGAAAGGTGCGTGCAGTGCAGTTGCTGGAAGCTGGATGGCACCAACACAGTCGGAGGCAGGCAGTTGCTGTTAAGGGTGCGTGCAAGTGCAGGTTTTGCTGAAAGGTGCGTGACAGTTGCATTGCTGGAAGTGTGTCGCACACAGTCGGGGGAAAGCAACAGTTGCTCTGTAAGGTGGCGTGCAGTGCAGTGTTTTGCTGAAAGTGGCGTGCAGTGCAATTGCTGGTAGAGTTGGCACACAGTCGGAGGCAGAGCATTTGCGTATTAGGTTCGTGCCGTGTCAAGATTGTTTTGCTGAAAGGTGCGTGCAGTGCAGTTGACTGGAAGTGGTCGCACACAGTCGCGATGCATAGCAGTTGAGCGTAAGGTGCGTGCAGTGCATTGTTTTGCTGAGGAAAAGGTGGTCGGTCAGTGCATTGCCTGGAAGCTGGTGGCCAAGTCGGAGGCGCAGAGCAGTTGCTGTAAGGTGCGCAGTGCATGTCAGTGTTTTGCTGAAGGTGCGTGATTGCAGTTGTGGAAGCCACCTGTGGAACAACAGTCGGAGGCAGAGCAGTTGCTGTAAGGTGCGTGCAGTGCAGTGTTTTGCTGAAAGGTGCGTGCAGTGCAGTTGCTGGAAGCTGGTTGGTCCACAGTTCGGAGGCAAGCATTGCTGTTAACGGGGTGCAATTGCATGTTGCTGAAAGGTGCGTGCAGTCGTGCTGGAAGTGGTGACCACAGTCGGAGGCAGCAGAGCAGTATCTGTAAGTGCGTGCAGTGCAGTGTTTTTTACTGAAAGGTGCGTGCATGTGCAGTTCGTGCTGGAAGACTGGTGGCACACAGTCGAGAGGCAGAGCAGCTTGCTGTAGGTGCGGTGCAGTGCAGTTGATTTTGCTGAAGGTGCGTGCAGTGCAGTTGCTGGAAGCTGTGCACACAGTCGGATGAGCGAGCGTTGCTTATGGTAAGGTGCGTGGTCATGCGGGTTTTGCTGTGAAAGGTGCGGTGCAGTGAGTTGTCTGGACAGTGGTGCACACATCCGGATGCATAGCAGTGCTGTAAGGTGAGCGTCGCAAGTGCAGTGTTTTGCTGAAAGGTGCGTGCAGTTGCAAGTTGTGGAAGCTGGTGCACACAGTCGGAGGCAGAGCGTGCTGAAGGTGCGTGCAAGTGCGCGTTTTTTGACTGAAAGCGTGGCGTGCAGTGCAGTTTGCTGGAAGTCTGGTGCACACAGTCGGAGGCCAACAGTGCAGTTGCTGTAAGGTGCGGTGCGTGCAGTTTTTGCGAAAGGTGTCGTGAAGTGCAGTTGCTGGAAGCTGGTGGCACCCAGTCGGAGTCAGAAGCAGTTGCTGTAAAAGGTGGTAGCAGTGCAGTGTTTTCATGAAGAGTGCGTGACAGTTGCAGTTGCTGAAGCTGGTGCACACAGTCGGAGGCAGAGCAGTTGCTTGTAAGGTATGCGGGAGTGCAGTGTTGTTTGGAAGGTGCGTTGCAGTGCCAGTTGCTCTGGAAGCTGGTGGGCACGCTCGGAGGCAGCGCAGATTGCTTTAAGTGCGTGCAGTGCAGTGTTTTGCTGAAAGGTGCGTGCAGTGCAGTTGCTGGAAGCTGGTTCGGACACACAGTCGATGCATAGCACGTCTGACTGTAGGGTGCGTGCAGTGCGTGTTTTTGCTGAAAAGGTTGCCGGCGTGCAATTGCTGGAAAGCTGGGGGCACCACAGTCGGAGGCTCAGGAGGCAGTTGCGTGTACGATGTGCGTGGCAGTGCAGTGTTTTGCTGAAAGGCTGCGTAGGTCAGGTGCAGTTTGCTGAAGCTGGTGGCACACAGTCGGAGGCAGGCAGGTGCTGTCAGGTGCCCGTGCAGTGCGTGTTTTTGCTGAAAGGGCGTGCGATGCAGTTGCTGGAACCCGCTGGTGGACACAGTCGGAGGCAGAGCAGTTGTGTAAGGGTGCGTGTCAGTGCAGTGTTTGCTGAAGGATGACGTCAGTGCTAGTGCTGGAAGCTGGTGGCACACAGTCGGAGGCAGAGCAGTTGCTGTAAGGTGCGTGCAGTGCAGTGTTTTGCTGAAAGGTGCGTGCAGTGCAGTTGCTGGAAGCTGGTGGCACACAGTCGGAGGCAGAGCAGTTGCTGTAAGGTGCGTGCAGTGCAGTGTTTTGCTGAAAGGTGCGTGCAGTGCAGTTGCTGGAAGCTGGTGGCACACAGTCGGATGCATAGCAGTTGCTGTAAGGTGCGTGCAGTGCAGTGTTTTGCTGAAAGTGAATGCGTGCATTGCCATTGCTGTACGATTTCTTAGAATTGGAACGGAGCCTATCGCTATCAAAAACAAGTTTTCGTAAAGTCAAAAGTAGGTAGCCCTATTGTGAACATCTTTCCTCATAAGAAATTGTTACATCAGGTTTTGGATGGCAGTACATAAGAAGTACGGGTGACCCATGGACCCCCAAAATACTGATTATTTTCATATTGTGGGTGCCCTAAGTGTGGTACAACGCTGCACAAGCTGAATTGTTTCAATTTGGGTCTTAGCTTCCCTTCGTAGCACGAAGACTACCTTTTTTGTTTTTGAAATTTGAAATTTCAAAATTCATTTTCATTTTCAAAATATATTCAAAACATAACTTTTTTTCCAACTCTGTTTCAAACATCCACATCTGAAGTTAGTTTTTGATTTGGGAAAGGGGGTGAAATCTCAAGTTGGAAGGTGGGATTGGGAGGTGATCAGGTGAATTTTGAGTTGTACTGCTATCTCAGTAAATTCCGAGGCCAAGGCTGAAGCGCAGCCTCCGACCTTGTGGTAGGGGTTTGATAAGCCTTTTGTCCCGCGGTAACATGATTCAGAATAGCTCGCGCGGCCTCGTGTCTGGCGCGATCTGGATTTGTACCACGATTTATCGCACATCTGATGTACTGCCACCGGCCTTTCGTACAAGGCTGCTCGCGATCGCATGCGAATGCGGACCGGAAATACATGTGCGTGTAGCTGACACAATTGCGCGAAAGGTGGGCCAGACAGAATTCGATTCCGAGCATTTTGGGGCCTGTACGGCTCTGTACCACAATCTTGTACCCACTTAGGGCGTTTTTGGACTTACGCACCTATGGAGATACATAAATTAGAATACAGGTATATATATATATATATATATATATATATATATATATATAATGTAGAGGACATATATGTAACATAATATATGTGTATGCATGAATATGCGTGTATGAGTGTTAATGTATGTGTTTGCATACAATATACTGACCATGTAATTGTCATATACTGAACATCTATTTGCCATATAATTATCACATACTTTCCATACAATATACTCAACATGCAATTATCATATAATTTCCATATAATTTCCATATAATTTACATATAATTTACATGTAATTTACATGTAATTTACATATACTTTACATATACTTTACATATAATTTACTTATAATTTACATATAATTTACATATAATTTACATATAATTTACATATAATTTACATATAATTTACATATAATTTCCATATCATTTACATATAATTTACATATAATTTACATAAACTTAACATATAATTTACATATAATTTACATACAATTTTCACATACTTTACATATAATTTACATATAATTTACATATAATTTACATATAATTTACATATAATTTACATATAATTTACATATAATTTACATAAACTTAACATATAATTTACATATAATTTACATATAATTTACATATAATTTACATATAATTTACATATAATTTACATATAATTTACATATAATTTACATATAATTTACATATAATTTACATATAATTTACATATAATTTACATAAACTTTACATATAATTTACATAAACTTAACATGTAATCATCATATACTCAACAATTCATTACCATATAATTTCCAAATAATATAATAAATGTGTAAAATATACGACTTCAAATACATGTATGTGTCCCACACTTAAAAGAAGAGAAGCAGGGAGGTGATCCACAGCAGCATGAAGCATGATGTGATACATGACGTAGGAGATTAACACATGTGTGATGCATTACATATAGATATGTATAATACATGTGTGATGCATTACATATAGATATGTATACCACATGTGTGATGCATTACATATAGATATGTATAACACATGTGTGATGCATTACATATAGATTACGCGAGAGCAAAGCTGCTTACCTGTAGCTTCCTCTTCGTGCATAGATACCTGGTTGGGCGTGCAAGCTGTTTCCCGAAAGGGCCTTCGTTCGGTCAACTCTGTCACGCACTCGCTACAGCTCAGCGCAAAAATAACCTTATCGTTGCAGGGTTGCAGGGAGTGGTGTGGGGTGGGGGGGAAGATCTTGAAGAGGTATTGCACGCGGTGCAAGGAGCACGCAGCAAGAAGGAAGTCGGAAGAACGTCACAGGGTTGCAGGGGCTTAGATCACGCAGAGATACCATGAGCCGTGCGAGTGTCTTAGCTCGCAGCAAGATGAATGTATCAATAAAGCCTGCAGAAAGGCTGGAGAATGGAAGTCAACTGTCTCCAATCACGAATCAGGCGATGTGATTGCGAATCAGGCGATGTGAAAGCATAATGAGATGACGAACGTAATGCTGAGATGAAGAACCAAGTGCGCATGCGCGAGCCAAGTGAAAGTCAAGGGCCAGCCGAATCATGAGCCGAAGTGAAAGTTCTGGAGCATGAGCCGCAGGTCGCTCCGTGAAGAAGCAATACACTGAAAACTATTATTCCGATTCTCTGCTCGAAGGTCAGCAAATGACCTCCGAGGAGAGGATCTCCTCACTCATTTCATTGCAATTCATCGCAGTCAAAGTATGGGAGGCAGTTGTGGACATGAAATGAGCATAGCTTAGCGCATCTGCTGTTTCGGTCATTGAAATTTTTGCTGGGCAAAGACTTGGGTGTACAGAAAGTCGGTTGCAAGTCGGTTACACTTCGCGCTCCCATGGCACGTGGGTACGCGATGATGACACCACCACGACCACGACCACGACCACGACCAAGACCACGACCGCGACCACGACCATGATTTCTTTATATATATATGTTATCATTATATGTATCATATACGTATGAAACATACAGACTTATGCACGTATCCCACACTAACAAAGAGAGAGTTAGGAAGATGAGCCACAGCATCATGAAGCGTGATGTGATATATGGCATTGAAGATACAAACATATGTGATACATTACATATAGATATGGATAACACATACAGACTTATGTATCCCTTTGTATACATATACATACATATATTTATTATTATTATTTATTTATTTATTTTTTATTATCTTATTATTATTATATTATTACATATTTATATACATACATACAGATGAGTATAACACGTGCAGATGTATGCATGCATCCCACACTTACAAGGAGAGAGGCAGGAAGATGAGCCACAGCAGCATGAAGCGTGATGTGTGACGCGTGTACCCGATCGGGATGGGAACTGCATGGATTAGGTAGGGTTTAGGGCTTAGGGTTTAGGGTATAAGGTGTAGCCGATCGGGATGGGAACTGCATGTATTAGGTAGGGTTTAAAGCTTAGGGTTTAGGGTATAGGGTGTAGCCGATCAGGATGGGAACTGCATGGATTAGGTTGGGTTTAGGGCTTATGGTTTAGAGAATGGGTACTGAAGGAGGGTTTAGGGTTTAGGGAATGGGTACTGAAGGGGAGGGATAGGAGAGGACAGTGGGGACAGGAGACTAGGGTTTTTTTGTCAGAAGGTATCCATGTGAGGTTTGTGTAGCCGGTGGGGGAGGAGGCAGGGGGAGAGGAATATAAGGGGTCAGGTGGTAGTGGTGTGTAGAGTGTGTAGCTGATGGGGATGGGGACTGCATGAGTAAAGTAGGAGGGGGCAGTGAGGAGAAGGTACAGATGCAGGAAAGGGTTAGCGAAGATGTTGCACAGAGGGTAGTGGTGGGTCGCTGAGATGTGATGTTTGTGTAGCCGATGGGGGAGGAGGCTAGGTGAGAAGAATACTGGGGACAGATTGCCCCCACCCAACAATTACATCGGAGCAGCTTTTCACAGGTCCCATGGAAATAGAAAACATTCAAAGTAGCTAAATTCGAAGTAGCTAAATTCAAAGTAGCTACATCCAAAGTAGCTAAAATCAAATGATAGTACTTACATTGGAGCAGCTTCTCACAGGTCCCTAGGACTGCTCCAAATTCTGAGATCTCCATCATGGACTCGCAAATCTCATTCAAGTGCGCCTTTTTCACTCTTCACTCATTCAAGTGCGCCTTTTCACTCCTTTCCTTCATTCAAGTGCGCCTTTTCACTCTTCACTCATTCAAGTGCGCCTTTTCACTCTTCACTCATTCAAGTGCGCCTTTTCACACTTTTCCTTCATTCAAGTGCGCCTTTTTCACTCATCACTCATTCAAGTGCGCCTTTTTCACCACCTCTACCCTCACCACCCCAGCCACACCGATCCACACACACACCACACACACACAGCACCACACAAACCTAAGCAACAACACCCACACCACGCAAACCCACACACACAGCAACAAAATATAAATAAAGCCTAGTTCTAACATCGGAGCAGCTTCTGACGGGTCCAAGGGCAGCTCCAAATTATAAGATCTCCCAACCAGCATGGACTCCCAAATCTCATTCAAGTGCGTCTTTTTCACCACCTCTACCCTCACCACCCCAGCCACACCTACCCACAGACAAAACGACACACACACACCACACACACAGCAACACACAAACCCATGCAGCCACAGTCACACCACAAACACACAGCAACACAATATAAAGCAAGCATAGTACCTACATTGGAGCAACTTCTCACGGGTTTCTAGGAAACATAAAGCATTCAAAGTAGCTAAATTCAGAGTAGCTACATTAAAAGTAGCTAAATTCAAAGCACAGCACTTACATCGGAGCAGCTTCTCACAGGTCCCAAGGGCTGCTCCCAATTCTGAGATCTCCGAAACCATCATGGACTCGCGAATCTCGTTAATGTGTGCCTTTTTCACCACCTCAGTCAGCACGTGCAGTGCATAGTGTGGCCGCAAATCAGCTTTCTGCACATCATTTAAAGTGTGGGATTTGGGGTTATGCCTTTTGTGCATTAATGAGCCTCAGGCATTACCAAGTTACCAACGATGCATCAAAATATACTTCACCGCCTCTAAAAGCACATGCAGTGCGTAGTGTGGCCGCAAATCAGCTTTCTGCAGGATCATTGTGGTGTTAGTGGTTTGCGCACTTTGTGCATTTTGTGCATTTCGTGCATCAAAGAGAGAAACAATCGTGTGTATTATTCTTTTTCATGTGTATCTTTCAGATAGCAGCAGTTACCAACAATGCATCAGAAAATACTTCACCACCTCCATCAGCACGTGCAGCGCGTAGTGGGGTCTCATATCAGCTTTCTGCAGGATAATTGTGGTGATATAGTAACCGCATTTTGTGCCTTTTGTGCATTAATGAGCCTCAGGCATTACCAAGTTACCAACGATGCATCAAAATATACTTCACCACCTCCATCAGCACGTGCAGCGCGTAGTGGGGTCTCAGATCAGCTTTCTGCAGGTTATTTGTGGTGTTATGGTCTGCGCATTTTGTGCCTTTTGTGCATTAATGAGCCTCATGTGTTACCAAGTTACCAACCATGCATCAAAATATACTTCCCCGCCTCTACAAGCACATGCAGGGAATAGTGTGGCCTAAAATCAGCTTTCTATAGGAGAATTGTGGTGTCATGGTTAGCGCATTTTGTTCATTAATGAGCACCATGTGTATTTGTTTTGCTTTCGGATATCAGCAGTTACCAACAATGGATACAAACATACTTCACCACCTCTACAAACACATGCAGTGCATAGTGTGGCCTCCAATACTCCTACTAAGAAGAGTGCAACACCGACAAATGAGCGAGTTTGAGCTTTATTTACACTGCAAGCTAAATTACTATGCTTATATTTTGCTGAATCAACTTAATTAAAGTGGTAGAGGTAATAGAATTTCGCAAGGAATCCGACTTTGTTATCATTTAGATCAAAAAATGACGTTTGCAAAAAAGCGTTTGTTTCACCAGAATTCCGTACTTTGTACCGCAATTTTCTATGCTTATATGTTAGCCAAACAACATGAAATTAGTGCACATTATCATAGAATTCAATAGAGAATTGGAACTTGTACTAAAATTGAGGTTTGGGGCATTTTTTTTGCAAAAGTTTGTTTTGCTGTTTTCACACGATTTTGATTTTCTAGTGAATGAGCCAAATTGCTTAAGTGCCTAGGTGCAAAGTTTCGATTTTGCGAATTGCGATGCTTAGATGTGCTCGTGTGAGAATGTGACATTGATATATAATATAGGTAATTGTTATTTGAAGTACAGTGAATGCTTAAATGTGCTCATGAATGCTTCATATCGTGACTAATAGCATCAAATGTCCGATTTTGTGTACACATTTTTTGCCAGGTCTTTTTGTACTTTGTACCGCACTTTACTCTACTTATATGTGGCCAAAACATGATTTCCTTAGTGCTACATACCATAGAATTTCAAGGCGTTTCCGAATATGCAATAAAAATGGCATTTGGAGAATATTTTGGCAAAACCTTATTTTTGTCCTTTTCAGGGTGTGTTTTTGTACTTTGTACCGCCATTTACGATGCTTCTGTGTTGGCGAAACATGAATAACGAAAAAAGGGGGTCATAGATTTTCAAGGAGAACCCGAATATTCAATAAACATGAAGTTTGAAGTTTTTTTTTTTTTTGTGTAGGACACATTTTTTTGGTCGGTCAGGAATCCCAAGCGATAATCCCTTCAAAACAGAAAATGTACCATTTTCGTGTGGCCTCCAATCACCTTTCTGCACATCATTTAAGGTGTCGGATTTGGGATTATGCATTTTGTGCATTAATGAGCCTCAGGCATTACCAAGTTACCAACGATGCATCAAAATATGCTTCAGCGCCTCTACAAGCACATGCAGTGCGCAGTGTGGCCGCAAATCAGCTTTCTGCAGGATAATTGTGGTGTTAGTGGTTTGCGCATTTTGTGCATTTTGTATATTTTGTGCATTAGAGAGAAAAACAATTATGTGTATTTTGTTTATCTTTCAGATATCAGCAGTTACCAACAATGCATCAAACAAGTCCTATGCAGCGTCGCAAGCGACGCGGAAAATTGGCGGTGTGTGTTGGCAACGGAACGAAAGGTGGCAACGATGGAGCTGACCGAAGCGAGTTAGTTACGCGACCGTTGCCTGACGTGTCAGGCTTCAAGTTTTTTCCCCGGTCAAACGTATAAATGGGTAAACATGGGGGCTCCCGCCCCCTTGAAGAGGGGGCTCCGCCAAAAATACTTCACCACCTCTACAAGCACATGGAGCGCACAGTGAGGCCCCAAATCAGCTTTCTGCACATCATATGTGTTCATGTGCTTGAGAACCGTATTACTACAACCAGGAATCAGTGTTTACTGCAATCGAAATACACTTCACCACCTTTACAAGCACATTCAGTGCATAGTGAGGCCTGAAATCAGCTTTCTGCACATCATATGTGTTCATGCGCTTGAGAACCATATTACTACAACCAGGAATCAGTATTTACTGCAATCAAAATACACTTCACCACCTCCGTCAGCACATGGAGCGCATGGTGAGGCCTGAAATCAGCTTTCTGCACATCATATGTGTTCATGCGCTTGAGAACCATATTACTACAACCAGGAATCAGTATTTACTGCAATCAAAATACACTTCACCACCTTTACAAGCACATTCAGTGCATAGTGAGGCCTGAAATCAGCTTTCTGCACATCATATGTGTTCATGCGCTTGAGAACCATATTACTACAACCAGGAATCAGTATTTACTGCAATCAAAATACACTTCACCACCTCCGTCAGCACATGGAGCGCATAGTGAGGCCTCAAATTAGCTTTCTGCAAGATGATTGTGATGTCATGGTGCACTTTGGTAGTGGAATTGTGGTCATGGTGGCTTTGGTCATGGAATTTGTGGTAATGGAATTGTGGTCATGGTGCATTTTGGTGGTGGAATTGTGGTCATGGTGGCTTTGGTCATGGAATTTGTGGTAATGGAATTGTGGTCATGGTGCATATTGGTGGAGGAATTGTGGTCATGGAATTGGTCATGGAATTTGTGGTAATGGGATTGTGGTCATGGTGCATTTTGGTGGAGGAATTGTGGTCATGGAATTGGTCATGGAATTTGTGGTCATGGAATTGTGGTCATGGTGCATATTGGTGGAGGAATTGTGGTCATGGTGGCTTTGGTCATGGAATTTGTGGTAATGGAATTGTGGTCATGGTGCATTTTGGTGGAGGAATTGTGGTCATGGAATTGGTCATGGAATTTGTGGTAATGGAATTGTGGTCATGGTGCATATTGGTGGAGGAATTGTGGTCATGGTGGCTTTGGTCATGGAATTTGTGGTAATGGAATTGTGGTCATGGTGCATATTGGTGGAGGAATTGTGGTCATGGTGGCTTTGGTAATGGAATTTGTGGTAATGGAATTGTGGTCATGGTGCATATTGGTGGAGGAATTGTGGTCATGGAATTTGTGGTCATGGAATTGTGGTCATGGTGCATTTTGGTGGAGGAATTGTGGTCATGGAATTGGTCATGGAATTTGTGGTAATGGAATGTGGTCATGGTGCATATTGGTGAGGAATGTGGTCAATGGAATTTGGTCATGGGAATTTGTGGTAATGGATTGTGTTCATGGTGCATATTGGTGGAGGATTGGTCATGGAATTGTGGTAATGGAATTGTGGTCATGGTGATTTTTGGTGGAGAATTGTGGTCATGGAATTGGTCATTGGAATTTGTGGTAATGGAATTGTGGTCTGGTGCATTTTGGTGGAGAATTTGTGTCATGGATTGGTCATGAATTTATGGTCTCTGGAATGTGTCATTGGTGCATTTTGGGTGGAGGTATTGGTGGTCATGGAATTGTTCCTGGAAGTTTTGGTACTGAAATTGTGGTCATGGTACTTTTTGTTGGAGGTAATTGTAGGGCATCTGGTAATTGTGGTAATGGATTGTGGTCGGCCGTAAGCACCAAGCACTTCGTAATATGCTTAACAACCACCTCTCAAGGCACATTCGGCGTCATAGTGTTGGCCTCAATCGGCTTTTCTGGCAGGATGTATGTGGTGTTGTGGTTTGTTCATTAGATTTGGAGTGTAATTGTATGGGTGTTTGGTTGTCTTTTGTGCTAATTAGAAAGCCAATAGCCCAGCAGGTGCGATTAACCAACAGAATTAGCGCACAAAGACAGCGAGTTGCTCAAAGTCAGATAACTGAGCACCAGCCATGGGTGACCATCACCACGCAGCCAAAGCAATAGGGTAGTGGCACGCAAAAATGCGCTTTTTAGACTGGGCTGGGACACGGGATAGGAGTACTGTTCTTATGTGTTATGCGAGTTTTTAAAGGAGTCGACAATTTAGGTCCTATGTTGGCTCCGGTGTTCTACTCGCGACTGGTGGAGTTACATAAATATACCATCCTCATCTCTAGTGCTGACTTATACAAGATACAAGCCTAAGTCGTCCTCACTCATGATGTAATACAAACTAAAGACACCAGCGTCAAGGGACGAAACAGGAGTCTCCGAAAATTTGACTGGACTCTCTCTCACCAGAGTGGGGCTCAGTCACCTCCTAAGCCTGTCCTAAGAGCTGGTAAGGATAATGTCCTGATGTATGACCGCATTAACTCCGCCTTGTATCTTCTACTCAACAACAATCAGAAAACTATTTCACGCTCGGTGCTCAAGCGGATTGTGCGATCCCATGCACCTCCTTTGGTGGAGGGCGTCTTCCGATTCTTGCACACTCGCACACACGCAGGGGGTGAGTAGTATCTACCCCGCAAGCACCTCTTCCCTCTACACATCTCTGCAACCGTGTCTCGCCCCATAACTTGTCTTGGAAATCTCCTTCAGACCACACAAGATACTCGACAAGACTCAAATACTACGAAACTGCACCCTCCGAGCACCAACGCCTCCCACACCACCTCACTCCGTCCCTTTTCTACCAACTTCCTTACACCACAACACTAGACGACGACACAACCCCACCACACAGAGTGCGTGTACAGCCGGTCATACACAAATCCGACCCACCAACACACCCCGAACAAAGGTCTCACCCCCTTACAACCCCCTCCAACTCGCAGAACAAGACCCCCACATTCCACACTACTCCCTCAGCAGACCACCCCGACCCCCCCGCACCAAAAAGGGCCAGCCGTAAGCAGGGACACCACCTAGAACGCAATAAACAACTCCTACCTACTATCAAGACACCGAGACTAGCAGCACACACAAAACACAAATGAAACTACGCATTCCAACACCCGGGGACGAGAGGAGATAAAGTCAGCGACAAAAAAGCCAAAACACTCCAAACACAGGTGTAACACAAAAAGAAGAGGAAAACCCTGAGTCCCGGAAAAAAAAAAATACAAGGAGGTAAAGAGAAAACCAAACACTGAAAACAGTACAAAAGAAAAACATAAAAAAAAAAGGGAAGGAAATGAAAAAACAAGCGGCCAGAAGCGAGACAAAATGGACAGGGGAGAAATACACAAAGAATGGTCTAGATCAAAACCAGAAGCGAAAGACCAAACAAGACAAACAGAAACAAAAAAAAAAAACAAGGGGACGCTCTCTTTAACACCAAACACTCAATCGCAGGGGGGGGTGGGGAGAAAGAAAGGTGGGGAGAGGGAGGGGGGGAGGAGGAGGGGGGGGAGGAGGGAAGGAAGGGGGGAGGGGGGGAGGAGGGGAGGGGGGAGGAAAGGTGTGCGGGAGGAGGGGAGGGATGGGGGGAGGGGGGGAGGAGAGGGAGGGGAGGAAATGGGAGAGGGGGGGGAAGGAAAAAAAAGTAAAAGGGGGAAGAGGAGGGGGGAACACAAAAGAAGGGTGGAAGAGAAGATAGGAAAATAAGGTTGGAAAGGAAAGAGGTGGAGAAGTGGAGTGTCGCAGTGTGGTCAGGCAGCCCCCACCCACACCACAAGTCCCTCCCCTCGACAACCGGACGGACAGGGTGAGTGAGTACTAGGAAGTGGGTTCAGGTCACCACTCGACGAATGGTACGTGTACAGGTTCAGCGTGGGTGGGCCACAACACCCACAGCTTAACCGCCCAACTGCCGAGGAGCCTCCCACAACTCCCCCACACAAAAGACCCGCTAGGTGCGGAGAGCTTGTCAGCATGATGAGGTGCACTAATGGTGGAATGGGAAAGATTGTAAGGAAATAATTAACATAGATCACAAATGACTGGACACTACCAGTTGGTGGTGCAGTTGTGTGTCAAAGTGCGCTCAGTAAAAGATGTAAGAGTGAGGAAGTGGAAGGAGTGTTGAATGCGGAGGGAACAGGGGGAGGAAGAAACAAAGAGGGATCCAAGAAGAGGGGGTAGGGAAATTTAAAGGAGGAAGACAAAGCCGGGTGTGGGCACATCACGAATGAAAGAGTACAGGAAGTAGCAGAAGAACCGGCAAAATCTGCACAGAGAAGGGAAAAAGTGCTGTGTAAAAACATGTGAATATGAGTAAATAGGTGTGTTGGGGAAAAAAAGTGAACAACAGAACAAAAAAAAGGCGGATGGAATAACAGAAAACAAAATTATAAAACCCGAAACCAACCCACAATGAATGCCGGGTCATAACCAGAAACACCACAACTCACGAAAGCGCACAACACACAACACACAAAAAGGAAAGGGGAAGGAAAGAGAGTAAAAATGAAAGCAAAAACGTTAAAGAAAAAAACAGGGAAAAGAAAGCAAGAGGTAATAATACAAACCACAAAATTGGGTAGTATGGAAAAGAAAACAAAAACTGAACGTCCTCGGTCTAGGAGTACAAGAAAACAAAAAACAAGAAAACAAGTAATGAGGAAAGAAGTGGGGTATGGGGGGAAGGGAAAACACAACGTCACAGAGTTGTGGTTCTACTACACTCACACGATGAAATTAAGCGCAAGAGGGAAGAAAACAACATCAAAAAATAAAGAGCTGGGGGGCAGGTATAAAAAGAGGAAACCCCAGGCAACGAACCACACGAGATCGGGATCCTTCCCCCCCCCCGACCCCCCAGGCTTGCGCTTCCATTCGCCATGCTTTTGGCTCGCAACTATCCCTGAAATCAAGGTGATTACCCAAGTATAGATACCAACCGAACTACAGAAATCTGAAATAAAAAACACTGGACCTTGATGCGGCAGAAGTAGCATTTCCAGCATGGCAGTCCAATTCTGATGAACGTTTGAAACCATTTTTATATTAAAATAAATGTTTGAGCTGCGCCTTTCATGACCGACAGCTCTTTGTGTCCAAGTGGTAGAAGCAGCGTCGCCAGATTGGCAGGAAAATGATAATCAAGCTTTAGAAATAGTATTTAAAAGTGAAAACGATATTTTGAGCTGCCTCTAAATGTACCGCCTGCCCACGGTCATGCTGCAGAAGCAGAGAATCGCAAGCTTGGCAGGCGAATGGAAATCAACTTTTTAACATTTTTGTATTATTATTAAAATCGGATTTTGAGCGCGTACCACTGGCTTTAACACTGTCCCGCCCAAAGCCAAACTGAACGCCCCCCCCCACCCCCCACCCACCCCCCACCCACTCACACACACACACACACTGCATAACAACACAACACCACCCTGCGACCACCTCAACCTACCAAACGCTCTCACGTCTCTTGTTGCAAAGCACGCCCGCAAGCTTTGTAGCAAATGTACCCCCCCCACCATCCCGCCACCCACACCGCACATCGACCACACACACTCGCCCTCAAGCTATCCCCAATAGCTAGCCGATCACGCTCATTAGGCAAAGCAGCGTCGCCACACACCCCCACCCCCACCCGCACCCCCTCAACACCCCACCACACACCACACTCAACTACCAATATCTGCTCACACCGTGGCATAATCATCAGCGTTCGCAATCTTTGTAGGCACATTGACCCCCCCCCCCCCCCCCCCCCCTCCCAACCAACACACACGCACACACACACCCTCAACCTACCAATACCTGCTCACGCTCATGAGGCAGAAGCAGCGTCGCCAGCTTGGTAGGAAACTGATTATCAATATTTTAAAACATTTTAAATTAAAATCAGATTATTTAAGCTACTGTCCGGACTGTCCAGCCCAGCCCTGAACGGTGTTGTGCCCGGCCTCCCCCACACACACACACACATTCAAGAGGGGCCCACAGAGGGGGAGAAAGCCGCCACACCGCCAACCACCCAACAACACAGACGACGGACGGCACACAGCCCCAACTACCCTGACGCCCGGCACCTGGGCAGTACGGGACGGGGGGGCTTGTAGGAAACACAGAGCGGTGGGGGGAACTCGACTGCAAAGGCAACACTCAACTCACTACGCGGTCTCGACCACCAGCGCGTTATTCTCTATGCAGTGATGACTAATGCGGGGTGGCTCGACTAGGTGTCTAGGACTGACCACATACGCCACTATCAAGCACGAGGGTGCGTGTTCGCGCGCGTCTCAACTAACCACCACATGACGGGCTCTCCCCCACCAGACCCTCGAGCCAAAGCGTGCTCGGCGCTATTCAACAAAAAAGCAAAGCTATAGGAAGGTTCCTGACAACAAACCGAGACGTGCAAGTGTCAGGCATGTGAGATCAGAACCTGGGAAAGTACACAAACAAAAATCAAATGACGCTGCACCCACAAGAGGATCTATCCATTGCGACCAGATCCTCCTCATACCTAAACACTCTCCGGAAAAGAGAACAGCATTTTTCCACCCCTCCCACAGCCCATGGAGCACCCCACTAAAACCCGTCACTGCATTCTCGGCACTAACAAAGGTCTCTGCTACTCTTCACACACTAATCCAACAAAGCAAGAAACACTGACTTAACCTCCCATACACGGAAACCCCGTCAAAGGCACAGGGATCAGGTAGCACCACCACGCGCACCTCATCCTATACGCCACAGAGCTCACACCCACACCCCCTCCTCCATCCACAACCAAGAAGTTCATTAGAGTGATAAAACAACACATCAACTTTAACATCACCCTCCGCACCCCCAAAAACCGAACACACTATCAACCCGCACCGCACCAAAGAAAGTATACGTATCGGAGTCTATCAGGTCTGTATCAGTTCAGCCCTACCTTTCCTCTCACTGGACCCCCATTTCCCTCTCGTGTTTGCGGGGTCCATGAGAGATCCGCCCGAACCCCCACTACTAAATTCTTTGAAACACACTGGAGACCCAACACAACATAAAAAGCCCAACTGCGGAATTTAAACCATATTGGGCCAATCAAACAAACTCCAGGGTGATCGCTCCCAGCCCAAATAGGGGGGAGTGAGTACCATCAACACACCCCAACACACAGAGAAGGGGGAAGGGGAGGAGAGGGAAAAAAAAAGGGAGAAAAAAAAAGAAAAGAAGGAAAAGGAGAAAAGAGGAGGAAAGGGGGAAGAAAAAGAAAAGGAAAGAAAGGGAGAAGAAGATGGTGATGGAGAAGGTGAAGAGGGAATAAAAAGAAGGAAAACCACAAAAAACAAAAAAACCCGAAACACATTAAAAAAAAGCAAAAACAAGAAACCACCCCCATAACCCCCCACTCCTTGATCACCACACCCAATACCAACGCAATAACCCCACCCCAACCACCCCCCATACACACCACCCCAAACACTTGGATACACCCACCACACAACACCCTAACCACTCCAGTAACGACTGGTACCCCCACACCCCCACACACCTCACACCCCCACACACCCCCACCACACACGCACCCACACAGCCTGGCACCCACCAGCAGATGACACTGTGGAGATTGTAACCCGTCTCAAGTAACAACCAAGCCAAGCCAATAGTCCCCCCCCCCCCCCCACCCACACACACACCCACCCACACACCCACACACACCCACACAGCCTGGCACCCACCAGCAGATGACACCGTGGAGAATGTAACCCGTCTCAAGTAACAAGCAAGCCAAGCCAATAGTCCCCCCACCCACCCACACACACACACACACACACACACACACACACACGCACCCACACAGCCTGGCACCCACCAGCAGGAGACACTGTGGAGATTGTAACCCGTCTCAAGTAACAACCAAGCCAAGCCAATAGTCCCCCCCACACACACCCCCACCCACCCACACACACACACACGCACGCACCCACACAGCCTGGCACCCACCAGCAGATGACACCGTGGAGAATGTAACCCGTCTCAAGTAACAACCAAGCCAAGCCAATAGTCCCCCCCCCACCCACCCACACCCACCCACACACACACACACGCACGCACCCACACAGCCTGGCACCCACCAACAGAAGACACTGTGGAGATTGTAACCCGTCTCAAGTAACAACCAAGCCAAGCCAATAGTCCCCCCCACACACACACACACACCATACACCAACTGGTAGTGCATCTCCTCATCTCTAACATGACGCTTAATACAGTCCACTTCACAAGAATCTTTAATTTAAAATGTAATTTAATTGTGTACACTGAACCGGCACATCTTCTCACCTTCTACGTGACACCGAATGTGTCACTCCACTTGAGAATAATTAATTTAATAATATGAATTTAAGATTTAGTCATGCATCAAATTGTGTACACTACACCAGCCTAGCTTCTCACTTCATGCGTGACGCTGAAGGCTACCATACAGTTGACAATAATTAATTTAATAATTACTAATTAATTTAAGATTTAATGATGTATCAAATTGTGTATACTAAACCAGCTCAGCTTCTCACTTCATGCGTCACGCTGAAGGCTACCATACAGTTGACAATAATTAATTTAATAATTACTAATTAATTTAAGATTTAATGATGTATCAAATTGTGTATACTAAACCAGCTCAGCTTCTCACTTCATGTGTGACGCTGAAGGCTACCATACAGTTGACAATAATTAATTTAATAATTACTAATTAATTTAAGATTTAATGATGTATCAAATTGTGTATACTAAATCAGCTCAGCTTCTCACTTCATGTGTGACGCTGAAGGCTACCATACAGTTGACAATAATTAATTTAATAATTACTAATTAATTTAAGATTTAATGATGTATCAAATTGTGTATACTAAACCAGCCCAGCTTCTCACTTCATGTGTGACGCTGAAGGCTACCATACAGTTGACAATAATTAATTAAATAATTACTAATTAATTTAAGATTTAATGATGTATCAAATTGTGTATACTAAACCAGCTCAGCTTCTCACTTCATGTGTGACGCTGAAGGCTACCATACAGTTGACAATAATTAATTAAATAATTAATCGTTAATTTAAGATTTAATGATGTATCAAATTGTGTATACTAAACCAGCTCAGCTTCTCACTTCATGTGTGACGCTGAAGGCTACCATACAGTTGACAATAATTAATTAAATAATTCATCGTTAATTTAAGATTTAATAATGTATCAAATTGTACACAATTCACCAGCCTAGCTTCTCACTTCATGTGTGACGCTGAAGGCTACGGTCCACTTGAGAATAATTAATTTAATCATTAATCATTAATGTAAGATTTAATGATGTATCAAATTGTGTACACTACACCAGCCTAGCTTCTCTCTTCATGTGTGACACTAAAGGCGACGTTACAATTGACAATGATCAATTTAATCGTTTATTTTGTGTTTTTACACTAAACCAGCACAGCTTCTCACCTCCAACGTGATGCTTAATGTGACGGTACAGATGACTATGATCAATTGAATCGTTTATTTTGTGTTCTTACACCAAACCAGCACACAATTTCATCTCCAATGTGACGCTGAAGGATACGGTCCACTTGATAATAATCAATTTAATAATATAGCATGAATTTGATCTTCAATCATTTTTCAGATTGTGTACACTAACCCAGCACATCTTCTCACCTCCAACGTAATCCACTGAATGTGACGGTACAGTTGACGCCAATCAATTTAATCATTTTTTGTTTTGTTTTTACACTAAACCATCAAATCTTCCCACCCCCAGTGTAACACTGAAGGCTACGGTACAGTTGACAATGATAAATTCAATCGTTAATTTTGTGTGTTTTACACTAAACCAGCACAGCTTCTCACTTCCAGTGTGACACTGAGGGCTACAGTCCACTTGACAACAATACATTTAATCGGCTTTCGTTTTTTAAACATAACCAGCGCAACATCTCAACTCCAGAGTGACACTGAGGGCTACAGTCCACTTGACAACAATGCATTTAACAATTAAGCATTAATTTATTATTTTATCATGTATTAAATTGTGTACACTAACCCAGCACAGCTTCTCACCTCGAACGTAACACTGAATGTGACGGAACAGTTGACAACAATAAATTAAATCATTTTTGTGTTTGTACACCTAACCGGCAAGTCTTCCCACCCCCAGTGTAACACTGAAGGCTACGGTACAGTTGACAATAATCAATTTAATCGTGAATTTTGAGTTTTTACACTAAACCAGCACATCCTCTCACCTCCAACGGAATGCTGAATGTGACGGCTTCTTGACGATCATTAATTTAATAATTAATTAAATTATGTACACGACACCAGCACATCCTATCACATCCAGAGTGACACTGAAGGCCACGGTCCACATGACAACGATGAATTCAATCATTTTTCGTTTTTGGCGGAGCCCCCTCTTCAAGGGGGCGGGAGCACCCATGTTTCCCCATTTGTCCGTCCGACCGGAAAAAAACAAAAATTGAAGCCCGACACGTCAGCCAACGGTCGCGTAACCAACTCACTTCGGCCAGCTCCAACGTTGCCACCTTTCGTTCCGTTGCCAACACACTCCGCCAATTTTCCGCGCCGCTTGCGGCGCTGCATAGGACTTGTTTACTCAAGACCCAGACATCTACTCACCTCCAGTGTGACACTGAATGTGACAGTACAGTCCGGTACAGTTGACAATAACTTTAAAACAAGTGCAAACAATTTCTATGCAGCGTCGCCTGCGACGCTAAAAAAATGGTGGAGAGTGATCGCGAGGGAGCGACAGGTGGCAACGGAAGCGAGTTAGTTACGAGACCGTTGGCTGGCGTGTCGGGCTTCATCACCGTCAGACGGACGAACGGACAAATGGGTAACACTGGGGGCTCCCGCCCCCCAGAAGGGAGGGCTCCGCTAAAAATCATCTTCTCACCTCCAGTGTGACACTGAATGTGACAGTACAGTTGACAATAAGTTAAAAACAAGTGCAAAAAAAGAGGTGCAAAAAATCTTCTTCTCACCTCCAACGTGACACTGAAGGTAACCGTCCACTTGACAACGATGTTGGTTAGGACAGGGTCATCAAACCACATGGCGCTGTCCCTCACCAACTCTTTTGTCACGTTTCTAACGTCAGACATGGCATCCATGGCCTCTTGCCACCTAGGTTGGGGGTAAGGGGGGGGGGGGGGGGGGGTGGGGGTGGGGGGAGTGAGTGCAGGGGAGCTGAGGGGGCTAGGTTGGGGGGGGAGGGGGGCCAAGGTTGGGGCTGGGGGCTGGTAGTTTGAGTCGCCCACAGAAGCCAACAAGGTCAGAGAACACATGGCGCTGTCCCTCACCAACTCCTTCATCACGTTTCTAACGTCAGACATGGCATCCATGCATCTCGCCACCTAGGTTGTGTGTGTGTGTGTGGTGGTGGTTGGGGGGGGGGGGGGGGGGGGGGTATAAGTGGGTGTGTGGTGTGTGGGGGGGTGTATGAGTGGGTGTATGAGTGGGAGTGGGGGTGGGTGTGAGAGTGGGGGTGGGTGTAGAGTGGGTGGGTGTATTCCAGTGCGAGTGCGGTGAGATTGGGGGTGGGGATGTTATATTGGGTTTATGCTCTCTCTGTCGTTTTTCTGTTTCTTGGGTCTGCTCGCTCGGTTTTATTCGGTTTATCCGGTTGTCGTCTGACTAGGGTGCGTCGGCGTTCTGCGCCTGTTTGTCGGTCCTCTCGTTCTTTGGTCTTCGCTTCTTTGGGGGGAGGGTGGGGGGGGGGGGGGGGGTTGGGGGGTTTTTGTTTTTGTTTTGTTGGGCTTGTCTTTGTTTCTTTGGGGGCGCACCTTGCATAGGAAACTTCTTGGTCCGGAGAACCATGAGCGTTGAAAGGGCAAAGGAGGTGAGCTCTACCGCCAACTCGCCGAAATGGAGCACTGTAGATACACCATTCAGGGAGGGCAAGAGGGCTCTGGTTTTCACACATCAGCGACCGTCTGTAGACAGCAATGCAGGAGGACCGCATTGCCCGTAGCAACGCTAATGGATCGAAAAGGGTTTCGAAAGGTGGAGCCTCCGAACATGCCGCAAATGTGACGTGCAGGTAGCGGAGGTGCTGATAGGAGGAGGTAAGGGGAAATGGAGTTGTTTGTATGTGGCGGGGGGGGGGGGGGGGGGGGGGGGGTAATGGTGTGGAGGGAGGGTGGGTGGGTGGGTGGGGGGGTGGGGGGGTACATGCCTCAAACATGCCGAAAAATGGGACGCAGTAGCGGGAGGTGCTGAGAGGAGGTATGGGAAGGGGAAAGGGGAGGTGGTCGGTGGTGCTGTGGTGTGGGGGGGGGTGGGGGGGGGGGGGGGGGGAATACGTGGCGTAGGTAGCAGGAGGGCTGATGAGGTGAATGGGAAGGGAAAAAGGGAGATGGTGGTGGGGGGTAACTGGTGTGTGGGGTGGGTGGGGTGGGGGGGGGGGGGGGGGTGGGGGGGGGGGGTCGGGGGTGTGGGGGGGGGGGGGTCTGCTACTTGGGATGCTTGAACTTGACAATTGCAGGATAGAAAGTGAAGGGTAGGACGAGGGTTTGAAGGGTAGCCTCCAAACATGCTGCTGAATATGTGGCGTAGGTACCGGAGTGCTGAATGAAAAGGCGGATGTGAAGGGGGAAAAGGGAGGTCGTGTGTGGTGGGGGGGGGGGTGGGGGGGGGTTGGTAGGGTGGGGGGGGGGTATAGGTGTGGGAGGGTGGGTGGGTGGGTGGTGGGTGGGTACATGCCTTCAAACATGCCGATATGTGGCCGTAGGTGAGCGGGGGTGCTGAGAGGAGATTGTGAAGGGGAAAAGGGGAGGTGGTGGTGGTGGG
>JACBWV010000524.1:310455-327955 GCA_013435795.1 Chlamydomonas sp. ICE-L
TGACGCTCCCGGTCCACGGATCTTCATCCTGGCCCAACGTGAACCAGAAGGTATCATCATCGATCAGGTTGCGTTGCGCGGCTCGGTCTTGTCTTTTAGCGCTGCATTGGAACCCGTTTGCACGCTTGGAACTGTGGGCTGGGGTGATGGAACAGTGGCCGAGTCGTTGGAGCGGTGGCCGAGACTGTTGGGACGGTAACCTAGACGGTTGCGTCGACCCGAGGCAACCGTGGAGCTCTCTGGACAACGGTATGAGGTGGAGGGTTGGGAGAGACAGCTCCTTAGTGCGCGGGTAGCAGCTAGAGACATGGAGCGGTGCAACGCAGGAGGTTAGCTTCTGTGCTCTTTCCTTCTAGCGCTGCGTCGCTAAAATTGGTGGCATGTGCAAAGAAATGAAAATGGACACTCTTTTCGCGGGAAGAGGGGAAAGGACCAAGCAGGTAACCACCGCCTTGAATCGCTAAGTGAATTGCTTTTCGCGGAAAGAGAGGACGAGGCCGTGATTTAGTTCAGTCGTAATTATAGCATGGTCGACGTAAGGTGCCAGCGTGTTCACCTGTGCACAAGTACGCGTAAACGAGAGCTAGATTTGTGGCCTCATACGGGCGATCGAAACCAGGCCCCCCCTCACCCGCCCTCACCTGATCGACACCCCTCAGATCGAAACCCTAGTGACGACGGTACCGAACTAGTCCAGCCAGGAGACTGCCAGTTCGGGCCAGTACGTACCCAAAACCACTTCTCATGAGCTAAATGTACGGTGCCAACAAGCCACTGAACCAGGGCTGTTCAAATTGTACAGGAAAATCTGTTAAAATTAACCTTCCGAGACGTACCTGTAGTCCGGTACCTGCCAAAGCTACTTCTCATGAGCCAACATGCACATTTCCAACATAGTAGACCCTCAAAAATCTATGGTAGAGACGTGTAACGTAACTTTTTGAGCCACTCTGCGACTGAAGTAGCACTGCAAATTTAAGGCTTTCAGACGTAACTGTTGACAAAATCTACGTTTCGTTAGCCCATTCTACGTCTCGTTTTTGTGTGAAAGGTATTGCAGTAATTGCACCCGAGGAGGTGGGTCTTCCGGCGTGAACCAGCGACACCTCATGAGCCTAAACGTGCGTTTCGAATACAGCAGATCCCCCTGAACCTGTGCGTTGAGACGTGACACGTAATGAACCAGGGCTGTTCAACTGTACAGCAAAAACTACATTTTGTCACGTACCTGTTTTTTCAAGTTTGTCATGTACCTGTTTTTCAACTTACATTACATTACATTACATTACATTACATGTTAAAGTCTACTTGACACCGCGAGGGTGTATGAGACTCTGTGCTTTAAACAAAAAGAAAAAGCACCCACAAAGCAAAAAACCCCATTACATCAGGGGTGTGTCGAGGACAAACAAATCAAACTCCCAACCACCGTTTTGGTGGCGTAGGTATTAAACCCCTTAGAGCAGGACCCAGATCTCAACCACTTACAGTGGCGGAGGTAAGAAGCTAACAAATGAGAAGTCACAAGAAGAAAAAAAGGGATAATAAATTGCGGTGCCACTAAGCAGTCCAGGGCTGTACTGTAACTGTACAGCAAAAACTACATTTTGTCACGTACCTGTTTTTTCAAGTTTGTCACGTACCTGTTTTTCAACTGTACAGCAAAAACTACATTTTGTCACGTACCTGTTTTTTCAAGTTTGTCACGTACCTGTTTTTCAACTGTACAGCAAAAACTACATTTTGTCACGTACCTGTTTTTTCAAGTTTGTCACGTACCTGTTTTTCAACTGTACAGCAAAAACTACATTTTGTCACGTACCTGTTTATCAAGATCTAGCCATCAGTCCATACATCAGACAACGCCTCATCAGGATCTGCATCCTTATCTGTCAACCCCTCATCACCAGGCTGTGCATCCACATCAAATCCCTCACCATTAGACTGAGCATCCTCATCAGAGCCATCGCCACCAGCCTCTTCAACCTCATAATTGCTAGTGGGCTCGGCAGCCAGGGTAGGTGCAACCTTCCTTGGCATACTTGATACTTCTCATCCTCTTTCCTAGCTCAGATGTTGGAACGGAACACCTCTCGGTACATTCAGGGTTAGAGGCACTACCAGTCCTAGCTGCAACAGCACCCCCCTGCCACACGCGATTAGTATGCCATGATGCATGTGCCATTCTCTGAATTCTGACTTGGTGACTTCCACCAGGGTTCTGACTAGGTGACAAAGGTGCGATGGAGGGCTCACATCACTTATGAGTTGAATGCACTACCCCGTCCTAGCTGCAACAGCACCCCCCTTCTACACGCGATTAGTATGCCATGATGCATGGGCCACTCTCTGAGTTCTGTCTTGGTGACTTCCACCAGGGGTCTGACTAGGTGACAAAGGTGCGATGGAGGGTGACAGAATGACACCGTTGGGTGGAGAGAGGGACAGAGATATCTTGACTCAGGCAATGCTTACAGGAGAGGGGCGCTATTAGCGCCTCCGGACTGTTCACACAAATTAGGTTACGGGCTTAGAGCAGAGGCTACATCCACGTCTTCATACACGTGGACACGCCACTATCAGTGAGACTGACCTACCGGTCATCTAACTCTGACAGAGGTCTCAAATATTATGGGTTAGATACACTACCCGTCCTAGCTGCAACAGTACCCCCCCTCTTATCAACTGCGATGGTCTTCCTAGCTGCAAATACCTTGGCCTTGCGAACTGCAGCTCACACTTTCTCAGCGACCCCAGCCAGGAATCAAGATACAGCTCGAGATCGAATGTTGTACTGTACAGCTTGAGATGCAATGTTGATGGCAATTGGTAGGATGTTACTTGAAAGGGGGTTACCCCTATCACAACTTATACTGCACTGTATTTCAGCTACCCTGGTCGAAATGTTGGCGGACGGCCGATCCGCCCGTCAGCGCTCCCTGTTTGGGCAGAATCATGCTTGAACCCCTTCCACCTAATTGTCCGCCAATAGGTCGTGCGTCTACGGATATATCATATATGGGATTGTTGTGGTGTTAATGCATCGCACGGGGGGGCTAGGATTTTAATATGGAGAGCAGCCCAGCGTAGGCTGAAAAACCTTGCACCAACTCAATGCAATGCAATTTGATTATTGGAGACTTTAAGTACGGTATATATTCTGCGGAGTACAACAAGCCGCAGTACCATCCCTCCATAATAATAAGTCAAAGCTCGTGGCAAATGCTTGAGACTGGAGGGTAAATTTATTATACTTTTCCTGGAAATTTTTTGTTTCCTGCCAAAAACGATGAGCAGCCTAATTGCTGGCTGAAGCTATGTAACCAAGCTCAAGTTTAAGACTGGATGGAACACCACCGATATGTAAGGTCGTTAGAAGGGCACTTCAGGAGGACCCCCCATATCTTCTGCCTGAGACGCAACCAATGTATAGCCTGCATCCTGCGACGCAACGGACTCTTTCTTGTGGTCAACGGACCCTCCCCACGTTGCGTCCTGCAACGCAACGTACCCTTTGACGTTGTGTCTGTGACAGAGGACGCAGCGTCCTGAACAACCCTGGATGGGACATCACCGATATTACAGGTCGTTAGATGAGTTCGGAGGCTGTGAGTAGCCCAGAGTTGGCCAAAATCATGTAACAATCCAATCCAACTCTGAGGGGGTGCCAAGGTGCCAATATCTATTTATGAATCCTCGGTGGCGCTGTTTTGTGGAAGGGGTCCCACCTCCTGGGGGTGGAAACTGGGAAATTGAAATTGAAATTGTTACATCCGTGTAATACCGTTACTCACAGGACGTGAAGTTAAGGACACCATAGCGTAAGCCGGAGCTAGCTACAGCGAAAACTGGGAATTCTTTCAATAGCGAGCAGCTGTACTGGCTGGAGCCATGTAACCAAGTTCAAGCTTCGAGGCCAGCCTCCTCCACGGTCCAGACCAGGGTACTTCAAATGGCCAAATTGGCCAGCGCTTTAGCGCACTTGAAAACAAAAAAACTGCGCTTTGTAGTGCAAAAAGCGCAAAAATTGCTTGCAGCGCCCACAAGAGGTTGCAAAAAACTGCGCATTAAGCGCAGAGGAGGTCAAAAAGTCAGCGCTCAAAAGCGCGCACTCTGAATTACCCTGGTCCAGACCAGGGTAATTCAGGAGGACCCCGGCTCTGCTGCCTGAGACACAACCAATTGTATAGCCTGCGACCTACGAAGCAACAGACCTTTCCTTCTGTTCAACGGATCCTCCCCACGTTGCGTCCTGCGACCTGCGACGCAACAGACTGTTCGACGTTGCGTCTGTGACGGTGGAGGCAGCGTCCTAAACAACCCTGGTCCAGACATGGGAAAGTCTTTAAACTGTCTAATCCGTTTAGTTTGCCCCCTAGTTTCTGTGATAGTAACGGAGGGGTACTCTCTCTCTCTCTCTCTCTCTCTCTCTCTCTCTCTCTCTCTTCTCTCTATATATATATATACATATATATATATAAATATATATACTAGTACGGTGGCCACACCTACTCTCACGAAGACCCCCCAATCATAGTACGGTGCCCGTTTGGCCTTTGGCCACACCTATTTGGGGCTGGTTACATAATGGTTCACACTTGAAGCCCCCCCCCATTCACACACCACCACCACCAAACCATTATCCGCCCCCTCCCCCTTCTCTCCCGTTGGCCACACCTGTTTTGGGCTGGGTTGCAAATGGTTTTCTCAGGAGTGCATGCAACTTAAAACATTGACGGACGCATATCCCTTGCGATGGTCTCCCTTGTGCACCCACAAGCACACGAACACCACCGTACTTCCCCCCCCCCCCCAGTTATCTCCACCCCCACCCCCACCCAACCATGTACCCCCGCCCACAAACATACTCCCTTACTCTTCCTCACATATTTCCTGACTCCATACCTTGCCCCACCCAAGCCATCCCACCAGCCCCCACCCTCTCCCCACTCTCATCCCTCCCCTCCCTCCTACAAGCACCCACCAGCACACACATACTCCATATCTGCCTCCCTCCACTTCAGCTGTTGGCTTTGCCATAGCTGAAAGGCAAACGGGACGAAGAGCATCGACAACGTTTGCGCATCATCCGACTCCGCTAAGAGCATCGGACCTGCTTCCCTGCCGCCTCAGCTGTGATCGATAGTCGTCCCCATTGAAAAAGTTGAACCTGCGCAATCGCAACAGTACATAACTAAAGCTTCTTCTTAGCGAGCATATATTCAGTTCGGCCGAAGAACAATCCTGTTCACTGCAACTGCTCCCGAAGTCAACTCGATCTGAGACTTGGAAACATCGCTAGGTTCATCCATTTAAATTTGCCGCGTGCTCGCTATAGCACAATGCACAGCGACGACATGTTTATCGATGCAGTGGGAAGAAGTTGCAGTCAAGTTGCTGATTTGAGATGTTCGGTGAAGTAAGGGCGAGAATGCTCAGCGAGATTTTTCATTCGGTCAACTTGATGCGTACTGCTAAGGCCACAATGCGGAGGCGACCATATTCCTAACGCAATGGGAAGAATTTGCAGTCAAGTAGTGACATGGGATGGATGCGATTCGGACATTTCTGACAGGTCAGCTGACTCACCACGTCACCTCCCGTTGTGCGCAGCGACAGGTCCCTTGACGCAAGGGAAAGGTCTTGCAGAGATGCAGGGGGAAAAGCTTGTAGGAAGACGAACTGTAGCGCTACCGAAATCAGGTGGATGAACTCAGGCGGGAAAAGGAGAAATCGGGCGGGATGCGCAACAGGTAGAATACGCAGGAGGCGAAGGTTGCATAAGGCAGAATTCTCAGGAGGCCAATCAGGCAGAAGTTGAAGCAGGAGGGATTAAAAACGGGAATTGGCTGAGCGGGAATTGGCTGGGCGGGAAGTCGGTTAAGTCGGTTACATACGCTATTGGAGCTGGAATTACCGCGGCTGCTGGCACCAGACTTGCCCTCCAATGGATCCTCGTTAAGGGATTTAGATTGTACTCATTCCAATTACCAGACATTAAATGCCCGGTTACGCGATGACACGACCACGACCACGACCATGATTTCTTTATATATATATTATATATGTATATTTCTTTACATATTTCTTTATTATATTATATATGTATATTTCTTTATATGTATATTTCTTTATATATATATATTACAAATGTATATATATATACGGGATCATACGGTGGGACTTGGAATTGGAAGACGGTGAGCAGCCCAGAGATGGCTGATAAACCTGTAACAATCCAATATAATCTAAGGTCAGCCCCCCCAGACTGAGAGACTAAGAAATCAAAAGGCTACCCTTCCCCCAGTGTCGATAGGGACCACACCAAGCGACTAACCAGCCAAGTCCCTTGAGCCATTTTGGCCTACCCCTGGACTGTTACATACATATAAGTGTCGCTAGGGACCACCAAGCGACTACTATCCCATTGCTGACTCCTAGGGTTTAGGGTTTAGGGTTTACTCTATAGGGTAGTTACATTGTAACTAATAAGTAGGCCATAAACGGAAATTGTCTAGGTACGGAGTACTTTTGGGTACACAAATATATAAATGCACTTGTTTGTGCAGGACGGGTATCTGACCCATAATGACTCACATACGGATATTTGATCGATATATGGTACAGGACAGGGCCTACTACTATCCCATTGCTGACTTCAGGCAGCGTGTCTCAGTGTGTGTGGCATTACACCTGCGACAACAATACTTGGCTCCACATCGTGCACATGAATACCTGAGGCAATGCAGGGGTCGGTGTGTGGTGTGTGGTGTATGGTGTGTGGTGTGTGGTGTGTGGTGTGTGGTGTATGGTGTGTGGTGTATGGTGTAGGGTGTGTGGTGTATGGTGTGTGGTGTGTGGTGTATGGTGTATGGTGTATGGTGTATGGTGTGTGGTGTGTGGTGTATGGTGTGTGGTGTGTGGTGTATGGTGTGTGGTGTGTGGTGTATGGTGTATGGTGTGTGGTGTATGGTGTGTATGGTGTGTGGTTCGCTCGTGGTGTATGTGTATGGTGTATGGTGTATGGTGTGTGGTGATGGTGTATGGATGTGTGTGTTGTTGTGTTGGTTGTATGGTGTCTGGTAGGTGTATGGTGTTATGGTGTGATCGGGTATTGGGTGTGGTGTGGGGATGTGAGGGGGTTTGTGGTGAATGCGTGTGGTGTATGGTGTTGGTGTGGGTGTTATGGTGAGGTGTGTCGGTGTGTGGTGTCTGTGTATGTCGGTTGTATGGTGTGTGGTGTATGGTGTATGGTGTATGGTGTGTGGTGTATGGTGTGTGGTGTATGGTGTGTGGTGTATGGTGTATGGTGTGTGGTGTATGGTGTGAGGTTTGTGGTGAATGGCATGTGGTGTATGGCGTATGGTGTGATGTGGAGGTGTACATGGTGTGGAGGTGCCGTGGGGTACAGTGTGTGTCCTCTCTTTCTGCCTTCTGTCCCCTCCCCACCTTCCCATCACTCACTTGGACATGTTCCCACACACAGAGCAGAGATGTAGCAACATTGATGCCCCCACCGTCCCACCCACCCACCCCCTGAAAATGCCCCTTACATCCCTCCCCTCCCCTCTCCCCTCTACTCACTTGGACATGTTCCCACACACAGAGCGGAGATGTAGCAACATTTATGACCCCCCCACCCCCACCCCAGGCCCCCACCCCCACCCCAGGCCCCCACCCCCCCTGAAAATACACCTCACAACCCTCCCCTCCCCTCTATCCTCCCCTCCCCCCTACTCACTGGGATATGTTCCCACACACATAGCTGAGATTAGCAACGTTGATGACCCCCCTCCCCCCCACTGAAAATACACACACCTCCCCTCCCCTCCCAGCTCGTCCCTCCCTTCCCCCTCCCCCGACTCACTTGGATAAGTTCCCACACACAGAGCAGAGCTATAGCAACGTTGATGACCCCTCCCCCCCACCCCCTAAAATACACCCCCAACCCCCAAAATACACACCCCCAAAACCCCCAAATACAACCCCCCAACCCCCCAACCCTGAAAATACGCCTCACATGCCCCCTATTCACTTGGATACGTTTACACACACACAGCAGAACTTGATAGCTGTTGATGCCCCCCCCCCCCCCCCCCCCCCCCCCCCCCCCCCCCCCTGAAAATACACACACCTCCAATTTCCCCCCTTCCCAACCTCCCCCCCAGTCACTAGGGTCTCTTCTCATACACAGATCAGAACTTTGGAGAAGTCAAGACCCTCTATCCCCCCCCCCCCTCCCCCCCCCCCCACCTCCCATTTCCCCCCTTCCCAACCTCCCCCCCAGTCACTAGTGTCTCTTCTCATACGCAGATCAAACCTGAGAGAAGCCAAGACCCCTCTACCCCCCCCCCCCACACACCCACACCCACACCCACCTCCTCACTAGGATACAAAGGTAACGATAACACCTGGTGGGGCGTGGTTAAGGGAACCCGTCGTACGCCCGTAGGGAGCGGTCTTCTACCTCAACTGGACAAGCTACCATCGCGGTTGACAACGACCTGCAACGCCAAGAGCGACCGAAGGGGGAATCGAATCCCCGTCCCCCGACTCTTCATCCTTAAAGTGATCTGGTCTACCACTAGACCAGTGTACATCACTGAAAGGGGCTCTCACTTCGAGATGTTTCCACACACAGAGCAAAGCAATAGCAACATTGAACCCCCCCCCCCCCCCCCCCCCCCCCCCCCCCCCCCCTGAAAATAAATCTTCACATCCCTCCACCTTACCACTCTCCCTTTGCTATGTTCCCACAACACAGAGCAGAAATGAGAGGAAATGTGCACAACCACCTTCCACCCCCCCCCCCCCCCCCCCCTACTCACTTTGATTATGTTACCACACAAAGAGCAGAAATTGCAGAGAAGTTGATGACACTGATGGTGCATCTGAAACAGTAAGTCGCTGGGCCATGTTGGAGGAAGATTAAATAGTTGTGAAGGGGTGGTGGTGCGTGGTGGTGGTGGTGGGTGGTGGTGTGGTGGTGGTGGTGGTGGTGGTGGTGGTGGTTGGTGGTGGGTGGTGGTGGGTGGGGGTGGTGGTTTGGTGGGGGTGGTGGTGGTGGTGTTGGTGGTGGTGGGTGGTGGTGTTGGTGGTGGTGGTGGTGGGGGTGGTGGTGGTGGTGGTGGTGGTGGTGGTGGTGGTGGTGCGTGGCCTGGGTGGTGGTCGTGGTGGTGGTGGTTGGTGGTGGTGGTGGTGGTGGGAGGGTATTGGTGGTGGTGGTGTGGTGGTGTGGTATATGGTGGTGGTGGTGGGTGTTGGTGGTGTGAAGGGTCCGTGTGGTGGTGTGGTGGTGTGTGGTGGGGGTGTAGTGGTGGTGGAGGGTAGTGGTGGTGGTGGTGGTGGGTGTTGGTGGTGGGAGGTGGTATCTTGTGGTGGTGGTGGTGGTAATGGTGCGGTGGTGCGGTGGTGTACTGTTGTGGTTGTGGGTAGTGGTTGTGGTAGTGGTGGTGGTGGTGGTGGTGGTGGTCGTGGGTGTTGGGATGGTGGGTGGGTGTGTTGGTTGGTCGGTTGGTGGTGGTGGGTGGTGGTGGTTTGTGTTGGTGGTGGTGGGTGGCTCTGTTGCGTGTGGTGTTGGTGTTTGTGTTGGCTGTTGTGTGTGTTGGGTGTTGTGGTTGGTCTGGTTTTGGGTGGTGGTGTTGGTGGTGGGGGGGGGTTGTGGTTGTGTGTGGGTAGTGGTGGTGGGTGTGGTTGGTGGTGGTGGTGTGGTGGTGGGTGCGAGGTAGGGTGGTGGTGGTGGTGGTGTGGTGGGTGTGGTGGGTGGTGGTGGGGTGGTGGTGAGGTAGTGGTGGTGTGGTGTTGGTGGTGGTGTGGTGGTCGGTGTTTCAGTGGTGGTGGTGGTGGTGAATGGGTTAGTGTTGTTGTTGTTGTTGTTGTTATTGGTGGTGGTGGTGGGTGGTTGTAAGTGGTTGGTGGTGGGAGGTTCGTTTAATGTTGTGGTCGGTGGGGTAGTGGTTGGTGGTGGTGCGTGGTGGTGGTGGATGGTGGGGTGGTTTGGTGGTGGTGAGTGGGTGGCTGGTGGTGTGGTGGGTGGTGGTGATGGTGGTGAGTGGGTGGTGGTGGTTGTGGGTGTTGGTGGTAGTGTTGGTGTTGGTGGTGGTGGTGGGTGGTGGTGGTGGTGGTTGGGGTGTTGTGGTGGTGGGGTAATGGGTGTTGGTGTTGTGTTTTGTGGCTGTGGTGTGGTGGGTCGGTGGTTTTGTTGGTTGTGTGGTGGGGGGTGGTAGTGGTGGTGGTGGTGGCTGGTTGCGTGTTTATGGTGGGGGGTGGTTGGTGAGTGTCCGGTGCGCGGTTAGTGGTGAAGTTGTGGGTCGATTGGTTGTGGGTGGTGGTTGCTGTGTGGTGGTGGTGGTGGTGGTGGTGATAGTGTGGTGGGGTGGAGGGATAGCTTGTGGGGTGGTGGTGGTGGTGTGTGGTGGTGGTGGGTGGTGTTGGTGGTGGTGGGTGGTGGTGTGTTTGTGGTGGTGTTTGGTTGATGGGTGTTGGTGATGGTGGTCGGGGTCGGTGGTGGTGGCTTGTGGGTGGTCGGTGGTGTTGGTGGTGGTGGTTGAGTGGGTGGTGGGTTTGGTGGTGCGTGGTGGTAGGTGGGTCGGTCGGTGTGGTGGTGAGTGGTAATGGGTGTTGGTGTTGGTGTTGTTGTTGGTGTTGGTTGTTGGTGTTGGGTGTTGGTGGGTGGTGGTTGGCTCGGTGGTGTTTGGTGGTGGTGGGTGGTGGTAGTGGTGGTGGTGGTGGTGGTGGTGGTATTAGTGGTGGTGGTCTGAGTGGTGGAGGGTAGTGGTTGTGGTGGTGGTGGTGGTGGGGGTGGGTGTGTAGGGTGGTTCGTGGCGTGGTGGTTGTGGGTGGTGGTTGTGGGTGGTGGTTTTGGGTGGTGGGTGGTAGGTGGTGGGTTGTCGGTTGTGGTGGTGGTGGTGTCGATATTGGTGCGTGGTGTGGAGTGTAGTTTGTTGGTGTGGTCGGTGGTGGTGGGTGGTGGGTAGGTGGGTGGTGGGTGGTGGGTGGTGGTGTGGTGGGGGTGGGGGTTGGTGGTGGTTGGTGGTGGTGGTGTGTGGTGGTGGGTGGTGTGCGTCGGTGCGGTGGTGGTGGTGATGGTGGTGCTGGGCTTGGTGGTGGTGGTGGTGGTTGGTTGGTGGTGGATGGTGGTGGTGGTGTGGTGGGTTGTTGTGGGGGTGGTGGTGGGTGGGGGGTGCGTGTTGGTGGGGTGATTGGTAGGGTGGAGGGTAGTGGTGGTGGTTGCGTGGAGGTGGTGGTTGTGGTGGTGGGTGGTGCGTAGATGTGGTGGTGGTGGGTGGTGGTAATGGTGGCTTGGTGGGTGGTTGTTATGGTGGTGGTGGGTGGTGGTGGTGGTGGTGGTGGTGGGTGGTGGTGGTGTTGTGGTGGTGGTGGTGGTGGTGGTGGTGGGTGGTGGTTGGTGGGTGGTGTGGTGAGTGGAGTTAGGTTAGTGGTTGGTGGTGGTGGTGGAGGGTAGTGGTGGTGTGGTGTGGTGTGTGTGGGGTTGTGGTGTGGTTGTGGTGGGGTGGTGGTGTTGGGTGGTGGTGAGGTCGGTGTTGGTGGTGTTATGGTGGCGTGGTGGTAATAATGGGTGCGTGGTGGGTGGTGGTAATGCGTGGTGGTGGTGGTGGTGGGTGGTGGTTTTGGTGGTGGGTGGGTGGTGGTAGTTAATGGTTGGTTGTTGTGGTGGTCGGTGGTAGGTGTTGCGTGCTGGGTAGTGTGTAGTGGTTGGTTGTGGGTGGTGGTTGTGGGTGTGGTTTCCGGGTGGTGGTGTGGTGGTGGGTTGGTGGTGGTGGTGGTGGTGGTGAAGTGGTGGTGGTGGGCGAGGGTAGTTTGTGGTGGTGGGGTTGGTGGTGGTGGATTGTTTGGGTGGTGGTTTGGTGGTGGGGGGTGGTGGTGGTGGTGGCGTGGTGGTGCGTGGTGGTTGGTTGGTGGGTGGTGGTGGGGGGTTGGTGGTGGGGAGGGTGGTGGTGGTGGTTGTGTGGTGGGTGGTGGTGTGGTGGTCGTGGTGGTGGTTGGGTGGTGGTGGTGGTGGTTGTGGTGGGTTGTGGTGGTAGTGATTTGTAATGGGTGTTGGTGTTGGTGTTGGTGTGGTGTTGGTGTTGTTTGGGTGGGTGGTGGTCGGTGGTGGTTTTGGTGGTGGGGTGGGGTGGTAGTGGCTGGTGGTGTTGTTGGTGGTTATTGTGAGTGGTGGTGGGTGGTGGATGGTTAAGTGGTGGTTTGTGGTGGTGTTGGTGGTGGGGTGCGGTTAGTGGTGGTTGTGGCGTGGTGGTTGTGGGTGGTGTTGTGGGTGGTGTTTTGGTGGTGGTGGTGGTGGTGGGGGTGGGGTGGTGGTGGGGGTGTTGACGTTGTGGTGGTTGTTGGGGGTCGAGGGTAGTTGTGTGGCTGGGTGGTTTGTGGTGGGGTGGTGGGTGGTGGGTGGTGGGGGGTGGTGGGTGGTGGTGGTGGTGGTGGGTGGTGGTGGTGGTGGTGGGTGGTGGGTGGTGCGTTTGTGTGGTGGTGGGTGAGTGGGTGGTGACTGGTGTGGTTGGGTGGGGTCGGTGGTGTGGTTGGTGCTGGTGGACGGGTCTGGTGGTGGTGGTGTGTGGTGGTGGTGGTGGTGGGGAGGTGGTGGTGGTGGTGGTGGTGGTGTGGAGGGTAGTGGTGGTGGTGTTGGAGCGTTGGTGGTGGTGTGGTGGGTCGGTGGTAATGGTGGTGGTGGGGGTGGTGGTTAATGGTGGTGGTGGGGTGGTGGTAATTGTTGGTGGTGGTGGGTGGTGCCGTGGTGGTGTTGGTGGGTGGTGGTTGGTGGTGGTGGTGATGGTTGGTGGGTGGTGTGGTTGGGTGGGGGGTGGTGGGTGGTGGTTGGTGGAGTTAGTTAGTGGTGGTGGTGGTGGTGGGGGGTAGTGGTGGTGGTGGTGGTGGTTGTGGTGGTTGGTGGTGGTTGGTGGGTGGTTGTGGTGGTGGTGGTGGTGGTGGGTGTGGGTGGTGTGGGAGTGGTGGTCTGGTGGGTGGTGTATGTGGTGTGGCGTGGTGGTAATGGTGGTCGGTGGTGGTGGTGGGGTGGTGGTGGTGTGGGGTGGGTGTGGGTTGGTAATTGGTGGTTGTGGTGGTGGTGGTGGTTGGTGGTGGTGGGTCGTACCAGTGGGGTTGTGGGTGGTGTTTGTGGGTGGTGGTTTGGTTGGTGTTGTGGTGGTGGGTGTTGGTGGTGGGGTGGTTGGTGTGATATGGTGGTTGGTGGGGAGGGAGTTGTGGTGGTGGTGGTGTGGTTGGTGGGGTGGCTGGTGTGGTGGTGGTGTCTGGTGGTGGTGGTGACGTGGTTTGTTGTGGTGGGTGTGGGCTGGTGGTTGGTGTGGTTGGTGGTGGTGGTGGTGGGGAGGGTGGTGGTGGGGGTGGTGTGGTGGGTGGTGGTGGTGGTGGTGGTGGTGGTGGGGTGGTGGTGGTGGTGGGTGGTGTGAGAGTGTAGTGTTGGTGGTGGTGGAGGGTGGGTCGGCGGTGGTTGGTGGGGGTGGTAATGTGGTGGTGGTGGGTGGTCGTAATGGTGTGGTGGGGTGGTGTTAATGGTGGTGGGTGGGTGGTGGTGTGGTTTGGTGGTGGTGGTGGTGGTGGGGGTGGTGGTGTTGGTGGTGGTGGTGGCGTGGTTGGTGGTGGGTGCTGGCTGGTGTGGTGGTGGTGTGGGGGATTACGTGGTGGTGGTGGTGGTGGAGGGTAGTGCGTGCGTGTGGTGGTGGTTGTTGGTTGTGGTGGTGCGTTGTTGGTGGTGGTGGTGGTGATGGTGGTGGTGTTGGGTTTGGTCTGGTGGTTCTGGTGGGTGGGGTAATGGTGGTGGTGGGTCGGTGGTGGGGGTGGTAAGTGGTGGGTAGTGGTGTGGTGGTTGTTGGTGGTGGTGTGGGTGTGTGGTGGGTGTTGTGGGTGGGTAATGGGTGGTGGGGTCGGGGTGGTGGTGGTTGTTGGTGTTTGGGGGTAGTGCGTGGTTGGTGGGTAGTGGCCGGTCGGTGGGGTGGGTGGTGGTTATGCGGCGGTGGTGTTGGTGCGTGTTGGTGGTGGTGTTGCTTCGGTGTTCGTATAGTCTGTGGAAGCAAAGAAAAAGTCAGATGGGCAGCTTGGAGGCAGCTTCCCTAGTGGTGGTGGTGGTGGTTGTGGTGGTGGTGGTGGGTGTGGTGGTGGTGTATAGTTGATGGAAGAAAAAGAAAAAGTAGATGGGAATGATTGGAGGAAGTTCATAGGGTGGTGGTGGGTGGTGTTGGCTGTTACTAGTTGATGGAAGAAAGAAGATATTATATGGGCATGCTTGGAGCACATTTTAAATAGGTTGTGTTGGTGTTGGTGGTGTTGGTGTGTTGTATAGTTCTGAAGCAAACAGAAAAGTAGCTGGCATGCATGGAGGCGGAAGTTACACTATCTGGTGGTGGTGTTGGTGGTGTTGGTGGTGTTGTTAAGTTGCAGGAGAAAAAGACAAGTAAGATGGGATGATTGGAGGAAAGCTTAAATAGTGGTGGTGGTTGGTGTGGTGGTGGTGGTGGTGGTTGGTGTTGGTCTTTGGTTGTATAGATATGGACACGCAAAGTAAAAGTAGCTGGGAATTGTTGGAGGCAGCTTCACAGTGGCTGGTGGTCGGTGTTTGTTAGGTGGTGGTGGTGGTTGGTGTTGGTGTTGTGTTGGTGTATAGTATCTGGCAGCAACAGTCAAGTAGCTGGGCATGCTTGGAGGGCAGCTTCCCTAGTGGTTGGTGGTGGTGTTTGTGGTGGTGTTTGTGGTGGTGGTTGGTGTTGTGTGGTGTTGGTGTTGGTGTAGTATCTTGCAGCAACAGTCAAGTAGCTGGGCATGCTTGGAGGCAGCTTCCCTAGTGGTGATGGTGGTGTTTGTGGTGGTGGTGGTGGTTGGTGTTGGTGTTGGTGTATGTCTCTGGCAGCAAACAAGTCAAGTAGCTGGGCATGCTTGGAGGCAGCTTCACTAGTGGTGGTGGTGGTGTTGTGGTGGTGTGGTGGTGGTGGTGGTTGGTGTTGGTGTTGGTGTATAGTATCTGGCAGCAACAGTCAAGTAGCTGGGCATGCTTGGAGGCAGCTTCCCTAGTGGTGGTGGTGGTGTTTGTGGTGGTGGTGGTGGTGGTGGTGGTGGTGTTGGTGTTGGTGTATAGTATCTGGCAGCAACAGTCAAGTAGCTGGGCATGCTTGGAGGCACCTTCCCTAGTTGTGCCTGGGTGGTGGTGGTGGTGGTGGATGTTTTTTTATTTTTTATTTGTGGTGGTGATGTTTTTGGTGGTGGTGGTGGTGGTGGTGGTGGTATGTTTGACCTCTTCTTGCTCCAGCTGACATGAACTATTCCCCAAGGTACCCTCACCCTCCCTCCCGCCCACCCACAAATATCAGCCCCCCTTCCCTCCCCCCCCCCCTTTACATACACACCCACCACCACAAACTCCAGCACACAGACACCCACCTACCCACATACATATATAAGCCCCCCCCCCCCCCCCCCCCCCCCCCCCCCCCATCCCCCTTTACGTACACACCCACCACCACAAACGATAGGACACACCCACCCACCCACTCACAGATATCAGCCCCCCTCCCCTCCCCTCCTACAGACACACAAACACCACCACAAATGCCAGCGCGCATGCACCCATCTACCCACCTCCTTAAGGATTCTAGTGAACGTTTTTGGTCCTCTTCTTGCTCCAGCCCCAATGACCTATAAACCCCAACCTTCAGACCCCCAACCAGACAAACACCGACCCAACCCCCAAACACCACCCCATACCCACCTCCTCAAGGAGTCTAGTAAACGTTGTGGGTCCTCTTGTTGCTCCAGCCCCAATGACCTTTAGTCCCCAACCCCTCTAACCCCCAACTCCCAGACCCCCCCCCCCCCCCCCACCACCACCAGCCCAACCACCAACCACCAACCTCCAACACCAACCCATACCCACCTCCTCAAGGAGTAGTAGTAAACGTTGTGGGTCCTCTTGTTGCTCCAGCCCCTAATGACCTACAGCCCCCCCCCCCCCCCCCCCCCCCCCCCTCTCTAACCCCCAACTCCCAGACCCCCCCCCTCCCCCCCCGAACCACCAACCCAACCACCAACCACCAACCTCCGACACCAACCCATACCCACCTCCTCAAGGAGCCTAGTAAATGTTTTGGGTCCTCTTGTAGCTCCAGCCCCCGATGCCCCCTTCTTACGTTTTGTCCCTTTTGACTTCTTTCCTTTACTCCCTAGCCCAGCCACCTCTGCAAGGGCAACAGCACACCAGACAAGAGTCAGTAACACAAATGCTGAGTGGCAACAACAACAGGCAGCACAGTAGGCGATGGGGGGCAGGGGTAGGGGTAGCGGCAGGGCCAGGAGGGAGGATCAAATTTTGCTTCGAATTCTTGCCTTTACTCCCCAGCCCTGCCACCTCTGCAAGGGCAACGGCACAACAGGCAAGAGTCAGAAACACAAATGCTGAATGGAAACAACAGGCAGTACAGTAGGCGATGGGGGGCAGGGGTAGGGGTAGCGGCAGGGCCAGGAGGGAGGATCAAAATTTGCTTCAAATTCTTGCCTTTACTCCCCAGCCCTGCCACCTCTGCAAGGGCAACGGCACAACAGGCAAGAGTCAGAAACACAAATGCTGAGTGGAAACAACAGGCAGTACAGTAGGCGATGGGGGGCAGGGGTAGGGGTAGCGGCAGGGCCAGGAGGGAGGATCAAATTTGCTTCAAATTCTTGCCTTTACTCCCCAGCCCTGCCACCTCTGCAAGGGCAACGGCACAACAGGCAAGAGTCAGAAACACAAATGCTGAGTGGAAACAACAGGCAGTACAGTAGGCGATGGGGGGCAGGGGTAGGGGTAGCGGCAGGGCCAGGAGGGAGGATCAAATTTTGCTTCAAATTCTTCCCTTTACTCCCCAGCCTAGCCACCTCTGCAAGGGCAACAGCACGATAGACAAGCGTCAGTTACACAACTGCTGAGTGGAAACAACAGGCAGTACAGTAGGCAATGGGGGGCAGGGAAATGCATCGCCTGCATCAAATCAAACAAATCATATCATAGCAAATAAAATCAGTTAAAATACAATCAATCTCACCATCCTCATCTTACTGAAGTGCAAACTCTTCATCACCACTTTCAACAGCCAGGACATCGCACGCATCAAATAAATTCAAATCAATCTCACCATTCTCATTTCACTGAAGTACAAATGGCAAATAAAATAAAATCAGTTTAAGTACAATCAATCTCACCATCCTCATCTTACTGAAGTGCAAAGTCCTCGTCACCAATTTCAGCAGCCCGGGCATCGCACGCATCAAATCAAACAAATCATAGCAAATAAAATAAAATCAGTCTAAGTACAATCAATCTCACCATCCTCATCTTACTGAAGTGCAAAGTCCTCGTCACCAATTTCAGCAGCCCGGGCATCGCCCGCATCAAATCAAATCAAATCAATCTCGCCATCTTCATTTCACTGAAGTACAAATTCATCATCACCACTTTCAGCAGCCAGGGTATCGCCCACATCAAAATCAAATAAATTCAAAT
>JACBWV010000524.1:330455-383434 GCA_013435795.1 Chlamydomonas sp. ICE-L
GATGATGATGATGTAATGATGGTGATGATGACGACCATCATGCATTTTTTCCTGGTGCCCTACTGGACTCCAAATGTGCCCTCGGCTTGACCGAGTCAAGGGGGACTTAGCTGGGGGCCACTTGGTAAGGGAGGAAGTCATGTATAAATATGAATCAGGTGCGAATGGGATCAAGTTTTGTGCCCATTAAATCATTGTCTATATAAAGATAAATAAAATAAATAGTACGCCTTATTACAAGGCGTGAGGTTGAGGGGGCCAGCCCGTTTGCTTTCACTTGGGCCAACCACCAATAGGGAGGGTTTGGGGCCGGTTCCATGTGTCGTCTGCACGCAATTTATATAGCTGGGCATATAGACTTATACAATATATACATATAATATACATATTTATATAGCTGGGGGCATATTTATATAGCTGGGGACATATTTATATATGCTTGGTAACACCCGTGCTGATGCACACTTCACATCACTTGGGCCAACCACCAATAGGGAGGGTTTGGGGCCGGTTCCATTTGTCGTCAGCACGCAATTTATATAGCTGGGGGCTGCTTGGTAACACTTGTGCTGATGCACACTTCACATCAAATGTGAAATACGTTATCTGATTCAGATGTATGAATAGCCACATTGGGTGACAATGTTATACCCGCCATCTACAACGCCTGGTTTCGGAGCTGATTCAGGTGTCTGAATAGCCACATTGGTTGACTATCTTACACCCGCTGACTACAACGCCTGGTTTCGGAGCTGATTCACATGTCTGAATAGCCACATTGGTCAACTATGTTTCACCCGCCGACTATAACGTCTGGTTTCGGAGCTGATTCATATGTCTAAATAGCCACATGGGTTGACAATGTTACAACTGCTGAAATGCACCTAAGCAGTACAACTAAGATTACATGCATTAAGCAGTACCCTGCCAGTTCAGCTCTTGACCTCGCTGTAATGGGTATGGGGGTACGGGTCAATATTGAATGTATGTAATGTCTATAATGAAACAGGCGATCAAAGGCAATATTGAATGTATGTAATGTCTATAATGAAACAGGCAATCAAAGGCAATATTGAATGCATGTGATGTCTATTATGGAACAGGCAATCAAAGGCAATATTGAATGTATGTAATATCTATTATGGTACAGGCAAGCAGGCTATAATGTCTGTTATGGGTATGGGTCAATAATGAATGCATGTGATGTCTGTAATGGAACAGGCAATCGAAGGCAATTTTGAATGCATGTCATGTCTACAATGGTACAGGCAATCAGGCTATAATGTCTGTTATGGGTATGGGTCAATATTGAATGCATGTGATGTCTATAATGGTACAGGCAATCAAAGGCAATATTGAATGTATGTCATGTCTACAATGGTACAGGCAATCAGGCTATAGTGTCTGTTATGGGTATGGGTCAACATTGAATGCATGTGATGTCTACAATTGGACAGGCAATCAGGCTATAATGTCTATTATGGTACAGGCAATCAAAGGCAATATTGAATGTATGTGATGTCTACAATGGTACAGGCAAGCAGGCTATAATGTCTGTTATGGGTATGGGTCAATATTGAATTTATGTGTTGCCTATAATGGTACAGTCAATCAAGAATTAAAGATAGGAATGGAAGTGGTACGCTGCCTGTGTGGCTGTTGGTCACACCTTTGTGGTCTGGGGGTAAATGTAATGCTTGCGTGTCTTTAAAGATAGATAGAGGCATTATACATAGCCATTAAACTATTCAACATAGGAGTGTAAGTAGTACGCTGCTTGTGTAGCTGTTGGCCCCACCTTAGTGGTCTGGGTGTACATTTAATGCTTGGATGTCTATATAGATAAAGGCTTTATACAAAGCCATTAAACTATTCAACATAGGAACGTAAGTAGTACGCTCCTTGTGTAGCTGTTGGCCTCACCTTCGTTGTCTGAGGGTAAATTTTAAACGATGATAATGATGATGATGATGATGATGATGATGATGATGATGATGATGATGATGACGATGATTGTATTTTTCCTGGTGCCCTACAGGGATCCATATGTGCCTGTGGCTTGATGGAGTCAAGGGGGGCTTAAGAACATCAAGCAAAAAAAACATGTTTTTATTTTAATAATTGAATGCCTACGCAGGTAGAGGCATGAAATAATAATAATTCAATTATTAAACATAAAAGCATGGGCAAATCCGTATTAAATCATTAATCCAGGGATGGACACCCAGGTCCTGGTAACGTGATCAAAGTAGGCAATTCATCCAGTGAATCAGCATAACCGATACATGCTCTCTGGGATATTTACTTTCGTACAATCCAACCCACTTAGTACAGGGTCTTTTTTCAGATGCTACATGTAGCACAAGTACTAAATTATGGACCTTCACGTTTCGAGAATGCTATGTATAGGGTTGCATTGCGGGGCTAGTAGCCCCCCGGAGGCTATAAAGAGCACCATGGTGCTAAGCCAGTGGTCCCTTAAAACAAAGCTCTGGTTTACTCACCCCCCTGCATCTTCTAGAAATGTGGACAGGATAGAGATTGAGGGGTGGGCTAGGGCGGGCTTGGTTGTTAGCCCAGGGCGGGCTGATATCCTATCAGAGGGGGCTTGTGGAGGGTTGGGACCCTCCTCGCGACTCTAGGTTTACTCCAGCAGGTAGGGACAGCTGATTCAAGCTTGAGGATTTCAGATCTTTTTCGATGCTAGATGCTAAAAAGTCCGACGCCACAGCAGAAGGATTAGGAGCTTCGGGTTTTCTTTCAGAGCAAGCAACTGAAAGAAGGGGGGACTCGAACGACTCGGATGGAAGGGTTGGGCGAGGAAATATGTCGACGGGAGGATACAAGAGGGTAAGACGCTGCAGGTTTTTGATCGCCAGCGAAGCTCGGTCGAGGGTGAGCGCAGCAGCGGGGCTGAACCATCCTGGTCTGCGCTCAGAGCGCGGACCAGGATGGGCCAGGACAGTTGGCGTGGCCTGGTCATTATCGGTTGGAATCTTGGTTATAATTCTCATCGATCTGTTGCTTCGCTTCACCTTCTTCTCCCCCACTCCCTGCAACCCATTCGATGTTCTACCCATCCCCTGCAACCCACTTGGCTCCCACTCTATGAGGGCTGAGTCCCATCAGCTTCGTCAACTTGACTCCCGACTGTTTGCGACTACCTGCTTCTGCTGCGACTCTTCTTCATTCTCAAGATTCCGATTACCAACATTCGTGCATGCATGCTTCGGCTCAGGTTATGGGATGGAGAGCTAGCAATTCTAGAGCCAACATGATAAGTTGATATCTTGTTCTTTCAATGCGTCCAATGTGCCTCTTGACTTCGGCATGTCTTCAAACTGACACTCACATGATTAATTCCCTTATTATTTTGCTCATACCTTTTAATTAACAAGCTAGCTAGAGTAAATTGACTGGTCATGCCTACGTTGGTCCCTAATTACTTTTCATTACAGTTATCTGTTATTAGCTGTAGAAGTTTTATCCCGTTTCGATGCACGGTTGACTAGTTGACCATCATATTAATGACTCTGTGTGGGGGTTGAATCCCTCCGTGTTTTCCTGTCGCTGTCAACCGCCATGGTAGCTATGCCCAGGTCCCACCAGGCATTCTCATTACATAACTGTTATTAGTTGTAGAAGCTTTGTCAGGGATGGAGACAGACGTGCTGCATGAAGAGGCCCTGCGTAGCACCACACCAGATCACAGCCACATCACCACCACACCAGATCACAACCATGTCACAACCAGATTACCCCACACCAGGTCACACCACACCACACTAGATCACAGCAGATCACAACCACATCACAAGCACACCATCCAACAATCACACCATCCAACAATCACACCACCACCATACCACACCACCACCATGGCATTAGTAGTAGTAGTAGTAGTAGTAGTAATGTGTGTATGTTTTGTGGCCAACACCAAAATAGCACCTAGGAAAGGAAAATAGCATCCATAGATTTCCATTCCCAAGGAAATTGCACCAGTTAAAGGTAAATTGTGTCAAAGACACATTTGGGAAACTTGATTTAGGGTTTGGATGGAAGTTGGTTGCAAGGGAAATTTAGTTACTGTGGAACTCTACGAAGCGATATCTAAGGCTAAGCAAAGTGTGAAATGCTAAGTTAAAGTTGAGCAAAATGGGACAATGCTGAGCTGAGCTAAGCAAAGTGCTAAGTTAAATGCTCAGCTAAACGAATTGGGAAATGCTAAGCAAAATGCTAAGAGAAATGAGCTAAGGAGGAATTGGAAAGAGAGAGAGAGAGAAAGAGAGAGAGAGAGAGAGAGAGAGAGAGAGAGAGAGAATGTTACATACACTCCGAGAGAGAGAGAGGGTACGCTACATAAACTCAGTAAATCATTGCCAAGACAGGACAGCAGAACAGCCTGCCAACCACCAAATTTTATAATAGGGAGCATGAAAGATTACAATGGCACCTTATCCTGGCAGTGGAAACACCACCGCCCCCGAGGGAACGGACTCGAGACACTCACTGTCATCCGGCAGTGAGGCTCGAACTCCTGCAGGCGGTTGCTTTTCTTACGGTGTCTGGACCATACAGCCCTCCAGACTGGGTAGAGAGGGGAATAAATAATAATGGTTATGTATAGGTACTGTAAAGTCTGCTCAGCCGGTATGGTTTGATCGTACCTTGGCAATATGGCGGGACGGTCAAGCGAGCTAACTAGAACCGTAACCCCCAGGTGTCACCAGTGAGCGTAGTGTTTTGCTCGGAAGCTGAACCCTGGAACCTGAACCTGCATCTATATCTGAGACGCAACCGTTCTTCCAAACACTTGCTCCCCTCTCTCCAACAACGCAACCGACCGACTGGATTTGTGCGACGCTGTCAGACGCAAGGCACCCTAACAGTGTTTGGTCAGCGGCGTGCGGTCAACAACGGTAGTTTTGGGTCAAACATCCTGCCTGGTCAGTGTACGCAAGTAGTCAAATAGTCACCATACGTTAGGGTCACGACCAACACCCGTACGTTAGGATCAGGGCCATTGGCTGTGACAACTGGCAAACCCGGGTGACGACCTGGCAAATTGTGACAAATTATTACTAAATTGTGAAAAACTCGTAGCTCTATTCATCAATTTTCATTTAGTCCAACTTTTGTGCTGACGTGGTGCCTACCTGGCACTTACTTGTTGCTAATTAGACAGGGTGGCAACAGATAGCTGACAGATACAGGAAAACAGTTGGTAGAAAACAGTTGGTAACCCTACTTGCACTCCTTTTTATGGATCTTCCAGTGGGCCTTCTGGTGCTCCCTGGAGCAGTACAGCTCCCTGCACCCCTGACACCGAAACATCTTGGGAGCCCCTTCAATGCAGTATGCGCAGAAATGTGGCGACTTTAGTATGGCCCGGTTCCCTGTTGCACCATTTGCCTCTACCAGCAGGTGGTGGCAACGAGTGTACATAGACATGGTGTGTTCATCATCATCCCCCAAAGCACTACAGTCGCCAGTCATGAGTAAGTGGACGTCAGGCAGAGAGAGAGGTAGGCCATGCCATCCAGGGACGCATGCCACCTTGAAGGCTGCAAGCATGGACTGGCGTGCCACACTCTGCTTTCCAAACCAGATGCCTGCGACGAAAAGGCGGAGGCTGTCGCACACATAGGCATTGCTGGTACCAAAGGTGCCAAAAGCTGAGGTACGGATGTCCAGTGAGCGCTGGTAGATAGGGATAGCCTGATCTGGTTTTCCAGAGTGTGCCAACGCTCCTGCATCCAGCTCAAGCATTCGCAAGAGCACACCACAAGCTTCACGCTCAGAGAAGCGCTCCAAAGCCCCCATGCATGTGCTTGGGCATTGGGCTTTTACAATTCCGATTGCTGTTCCCACCGGCATTGTAGCCGACAGTTGTGCGACACGCTTGAGCATTGTGGACGTCTCACTTTCAAGGGAGGCTAGCTCAGGGTGGCGGCGGCAAGCATCACAGCGAGCGCAGTCACATTCAAAGCCGTTGCCAGAGTTCCATCCAGCCAAAATCTGGGTACGCTCCTCGAACGGCATCATGGGATCTAAATATGGCAGAGTCAGCTCCTCGCCAGCTTCAACATCCCGAGCGGTGCTGATGAACATGAAGTCGCCCACATTAAAGTAGGTGCTGTTGGGCAGGCAGCTGTGGTTGAAGAGGGATGGACGAATTCAAAGGCCTGTGCCTGTCGTGACCGAATTACACATGGACGACCACGTGCTCTTCATCTCCTCTCTTTTGGATGGGGGGAGCAGAACGCCAGACTTCTCGTTCCAGTGTAGTTCCTTTACCAGTCGCCACAACCCACCTTAGTACCACTAAACCAGTTGTTGCATAGGATCCCTCGGATCACGTCCACAGCGCCGGTATAGCCTGGCAGAGGCTTGCCATCAAAGGCAGAGCCAGCGCTCAGTGTGTACAGTTCACTGCTGCTCTCAGGTCTGTCCAGTATAGCTTGGACAACCCGAGGTAGGATGCGAGCACTACTCCCAGCATTCATGTGCGAGCCACGCAAGGTTGTATCAATACTGTGCACGTTGTCTTGCTCAAAATCAAAGGCCTTGGCTGCCATGAGCAGTGTTCCTGCAGGGATTGCCTTCTCAGCCACCATACACTGGCCTTTTGCCCTGCTGCCCTCCACCATCTTGATGTGTGGCGATTCATAGTCACAGTGGCGTTGGGAGACACAACCGGGGGATGCATCGCTCACACCACTCTCAGACTCTTTGAGCAGAGCCTGCAAGTCATAGTCTCCGCTTTCTTGCTCAAGCACTGCATGCTCAATATCAGCACGCAGTGTAGACACTTTGGTGGCAGCATCAGCCTTGCCGCTAGTGGCCAGGCTATCAAGCAGAGGATCAGCTGCTGCATCCCTTGCTTCCACGGGCCGCTGCAGCATCAATAATGCAAGAGCTCTGCAGTAGGCACTCTTCTTGTATGTTGGATCCAATCCGAGCACCCCCTCAGAATCAGCTAGAGCAGCAGACCAGCGACCCTTGCGTACATGGCATTGCGCTCGATTGCACAAGAAGCGAGCACGGGCTGGGTCTTCAGGAGGTGCTGTTCGAAGGGCTTTGTTGTAGAAACTGATGGCCTCGAGGAAGTGGCCACTAGAAAATGCCAGGTTGCCTTGCTCGCTAAGCTCTGCTGCAGCAGCAGCCGATACCTGGATCACCTCCTGCTCCTCCGTCCACTCAAAGTCAGAGTGGACTGTGCACTGCTCATAGCGACGCTCAGAAAGCAAGTGGACAGCTTGTGGATTGTCACATCGCATACACACCGGATTCGCCTCGTTATCACGTGGGAAGCGCAGATACGGATGTACAAAAGCAATGCGGGAGCCGACGGGTAGCATCACCCGTGGTAGCACCTCAGCTGGCACATAATTGTACAGATGCAGAGTCATAATGTTCCCCTGTGTGTCTTTAACAATCATTGAGGTGGCGACAGTTCGGAAAGCTTCCTCCACGATGGTCAAGAACATGACTCGACCGACTTGGATCATGTTTACTTTCTGGACAGCCTCAGAAAGCACAATAGGCTCCAAGCCAGACAGTCCCTGGGGTGCGACCCCATGTGTGACAGGTGCCAGCATACTACTACTCACTCGCTGAATCACATTCTCGGAATCCCGGGCTCGGGCCGCTTCAGCACGATGTTGCAGCACCAATTCCATCCTATTTGGAAGAGTGCCATGCATCACTGGTAGGGGGCCTTGAGTCTCACGTCTCTTGACAGCTTGGGCTATTCGCATAGTGCCTGACATCAGGGATGCAATTTCCTCATCTAGCTTCTTGTCTTTAGCCATATCTGCTAGCATGCCTGCCATCCCCTCCATTTATCCAGGGCTCCACCTGTTGCTGGATCCTGGCTATGGCTTAGTATTCCGTCCAGATGCTTGGTGATAGAAGGGACTAGAAGCCATAGATCTGCAAAAATGACAGGAAAATGAGTTTAGTGATAGAAAAGTAATGGAAGGGAGTAAAGGCCTTGCATTTTCAAAAATGACAGGAAAATAAGTTTAGTGATAGAAAAGTGATAGAAGGGACAAGAATCCTTAGATCTGCAATCATGATAGAAAATTTATAGAAGGGACTAGAAGCCTTTGATTTGCAAAAATGGGAAATAAGTAAGTCCAGAGTAAATCAATCAATTCCCAAATCAATTCATCATTTGTTGAAAAAGGTTTCCTTCTACTCCTGCTCATGTTTCATTCAGAAGGGGTTGACATTACAATGATGTGCGCGTTTATATTGATGCGATCGATGCGCATACGTCAAATAATTGTTACAATGAGTAGAAGACAGTGAAAACTACTGAACAGTCTGGCGGTACTTAGCAGTACATCGGCGTTTCATTCTACTCCTGCTCAAGCATTTCCCCCTACTGAGTGGATAGACAAAAACTAAATGTTTAGAAATCCCCGTAACTCTCAAAATAAAGGAGACGAAAGGAAATACGCATATGCACCATCCCAATGCCACCCCAGTCACCATCATCATCTATGTAGAACCACGATTTCCACTTTCTCGCGTACAGGTGTAATCGAGTTAGCTTGCCTGCCCTGCTTGACTGCAGGGATGACGAGGAATGCATTGGAGATCGATTCATGAATGCGTCATGCTTCGTGTCTGGGGTCGTTCAGTGGGGTCTGGGGTCGGTCGTTCAGGTTCAGTGGGGTCTGGGGTCGGTCGTTCTTTATGAATTATAGTTTCAACTGCGTTCCTGAGTCTCAGCGCTACTTGGCACAATCGCTAGCCCTAGGCAAAATAGCGCATGGACAGGGTCCTTGTAGGGTATCGGGTATCCGCCAGATCTGCGTGCTTCAATCTTGATGGGGCAAGGCAAGGGCACATGTTGCTTCAATTGCTTACCTTCAGGAGCCAAGGGCGCAGGAGGGCGAAGGCTGGCAAGCGCTTTAGAGGGGATGCAGGTGCGATGGAAAACCTTGGGCAAATGGGCAGGCACTCGCACTCGTCGACTTTTATATTCCGGTTTGTTTAATAAGCAAGGTTTTAGAACACGTTTTTTTCACGGGTGGCGAGCAACTCAGCAGTTGCACACTTTGCTGAACCTTCGCCTTTGGCTTGCAAGCGGCTGATGAGTTTGAGCTGGCACCAGAGTTGGCGTGGCCTCGAGTCGGTTGAGATTCAGTTGGTGGTCACCGGTTAATGGTCGACGGTTGGCGATCCAGCCTTAGCTGAATTCCTTCTACGCGACAGAATCGTTGAATTTCTGTTCGCGTTATTCTGATCTGCGAATACTTATTAGTAGATTGAGCTTCTAAACGCGCTTCCCCCTCTCCAGCTTTCTGATGCGCTTGATTTGGGGAACATCTATACCGGCGAATTATCTTTTCCCCTTATCGCGTAGAACATATTTCCCCCTCCTTCTCTCATCCACGTCCTTTATAGCTCCATCAAACACCTAGCTACTTGCCGTATTAGGCTGTTTCTCTCTCGCAAGCAGCAAAGATGGGCTTGACCACTGTACCCTCTAAAGGCGCGCATGTGGGTGCCGCGCAATCTAGCTCAGATGTAAACTCCCCCCAGATCCAAGATTCATTGGCAGCAGCGCTCAGCGTCCCTGCAGGCGCAGTAGAGCGCAATAGTAATAACAGGAGAGGCAGCCAGGGCGGGACCCCACCCAAGGTCAGCCAATCCAGCATCGATAACGCCGCTGTCGCTGCTGCCGTTGCATTACAAGAGAACTCAGAGAAGGAAGTCTCCCCGAAATCCCTCCCAAGCTCGGTCAACGCCCCCCTTTCTGCTATACCAGATTCAGACCCCTCCACTCCAACACCAGTCTCACCCCCCTCAGTTACCAAAGGCTCGGTGCCAGCACCAGTTCTATCCCCAGCTACCGGACTGTTTGCCAAACCAGCACCAGAGCCACTTCCAGTACCTGTGCCAGCTATGGCTGCCTCAGGCCCCCCCAATCCCACCCCACCATCCCCATCCCCCTCAGTCCGCTTTGCCTCCCCCCCCAAGAATCCCTCCCCCACCACGTCCGCCTCCGCCTCCGCCACTCCCTCTGCCACCCCCAACTCAGCACGTGCACCATCCAGCTCAGCTGCTAGCCCAGCCCCCCCCTCCGCCCCCGTCCCTATCTCTCAGCCCGCCGCCCCCTCCTCCATACCCCCCTCCTCCATAACAGCCCCAGTCAAGCACTCCCCCTCCAGTGTGGCTGAGACTGTCAAAGCCGCCATTCGGGAGTCTGGGGGTGTTGTGAGTTGTGACTTTGACCCTGTTGCTCAGAAAGCGCTGCAGGTGGAGATGGAGAAAAAGGAGGGCAAGGGGGGCGCAACAGGTTCAGCTGCAGCAGCAGCTCCCAAGAGCATTCTGAAGAAGACAAGCAGCAAAGAAGAGGGTGAGGGGATTATCCACATCCATCTGCACACATCTAATTGACCCCCCCCCCCCCCCCCCCACACACACACACACACTCTCTCTCATGCACTCTCTTCCGCACACACACACGCACACACACTCATACAAACACATGTACACGCACACATATATACAACAGGCTCAGCTGCAGCAGCAGCTCCCAAGAGCATTCTGTAGAAGAAAAGCAGTAACGAAGAGGGTGAGGGGGATTATCCACATCCAACTGTACATTCACGCACACAGACAAACACACACACCTCATTGACACACACAAATACTCTCACACACACACGCACACACATCGACACACAAACACGCCCACACATGCACACAAACACACGCACACACATCGACACACAAACACGCCCACACATGCACACTCACACACGCACACACATCGACACACAAACACGCCCACACATGCACACTCACACACGCACACATACATGCACATCGCACAGACATTGTGCACACACACATACACACATGTGCTAGTCACACACACACAGGCACACTCACATACGCACACAAATGCCCACGTACATGGGCATCACACACATACACACATGCATATCGCACGCACACACACGCACACACACACACACACACACACACACACACACACACACACACACACATATATAACGTTTATGCAGACACACATGCGCACACACCACACACTACACACTACACACATGTGCGCACACCATACACACTACCATACCATGCACACCATACCATACCATACCATACCATACCATACCATACCATACCATACCATACCATACCATGCACAAATAACTGGACGCGCGCACACATACGCACTACGCACACACAAGTACATACCACACACAGAGTATGCACACGCACACACACGCACAGACCACACACACCACACTCACCTAAACACACACACCTAAACACACACACACACACACACACACACACATACACCACCACCACCACCACCACCACCACCACCACCATATCCCAAGATAGCCCCCAAACCTGCTGGTAAGCCATTTGATGCTACCCTAGACCAGCTAGTGCTCACACTCTTCGGATTGTGGGTAGTGATCATCCACATACATATGTAGCCCCCCCCCCCTCCCCCCCCACCCCCCCCCGCGGACCCAGGCACACACCCCACACACACACCACAACACACACACCCATCCCCTCCCCCACAACTCCCCCCCCCCCCATCCCCCTAAACCCCCCTACCACCCCCCCCTTTCCCCCTTCCCCACGCACCTAACACACCACACCACCCACCCTTTCCCCACACTCCCCCCCTCATCCCCTACAAACACCCCCCTACCACCCCCCCCCGACCCCCTTTCCCCCCCCCCTTCACCCAAGCCACCTCACACACACACACCCCCCCTTCCCCCCACTCCCCCCCATCCCCTACACCACCCCCCCTACCACCCACACTTCCCCCTTCCCCCCACACACCTACACACACACACCCATCCCCCCCTTCCCACACACACCCCACCCCCATCCCCTACACCCCCTACCAACCACCCCACCCCCCTTGCCCCCCTTCCCCACACACCTTACACCACACACACACCACCACCCCCCCCTTCCCCCACACTCCCCCACCCACCCACCCCTCCCCTACAACCCCCCTACCATCACCCAAACCACCCCCCTTCCCCTTCCCCCCCCACACACCTAACCATACACACACACACACCACCCCCCCTTCCCCCACATCTCCCAACCCCATCCCTACACCCCCCTCTACCACCCCCCTTCCCCCTTTCCCTCTCTTCCCACACCACCACCTACACACACACAACCCTCACCACCCCAACCCCCACCCCCCCCCCTCCCCCACACTCTCCTCCACCCCATCCCCTACACCCCCTACCACCCCCCTTCCCCCTTTCCCCACACCTACCACACACACCACCACCCCCCCTTCCCTCCTCCCCCACACTCCCCATCCCCTATCCCCTACAACCCCCCTACCACCCCCCTTCCTCCCCTCCCCTTCCCCCCCACCTCCCACCACACACCACCATCCCGCCTGGGTGACGGGGCGCCCCACTCCCCACCGAGAAGGGGAGGGACCATCCCCTACAACCCCCCCCTACCACCCCCCTTCCTCTTCCTCCCCCTTCCCCCACACACCTACACACACACACCACCACCCCCCCCCCTTACCACCCCCCTTCCCCCACACTCCCCACACCACCCCCTACACCCCTACCACCCACCCCCTACCACCCCACCCCCCTTCCCTCCCCCTTTCCCCACACAACACAATACACCACACACAACACCACCCCCCTTCCCCCGCACTCCCACCACCCATCCCCTACACCCCCCTCCACCCCCCCCCTACCACCCCCCCCCTTCCCCCAACACTCCCCCCCACACACCCGACACCTACCACACACCAGGTCCCAAGATAACCCCCATACCTACTGGCAAGGCATTTGATGTTATTCTAGACCAGCTAGTGCTCACACTCTTCGGCTTGTGGGTAGTGGTCATCCACCCTCACACTCACACACACTCCATCCCACCCTATTTCCCTCCCCTCCCCCCCCCCCCTCCTCCCCAACCCATCCCCCACAACCCCCCTACCACCCCCCTTCCCCACACACCTAAACACCTACACACACACAGGGCCCAAGATACCCCCCAGATCTACTGGCAAAGCACTTGATGTTACCCTAGACCAGCCAGTGCTTGCACTCTCTGGCTTTTGTGTGTAGTAATCATACACATACATAAATACACCCAACCCACCCACACCTCCACACCCACACACCTAAACGCCCAAACATCTACACCTGCACCCACTGGTCCCAAGATAGCCCCCAGACCTACTGGCAAGGCACTTGATGTTACCCTAGACCAGCTAGTGCTCACACTCTCTGGCTTTTGTGTGTAGTAATCATACACATGCATAAATACACCTAACCCACCCACACCTCCACACCCACACACCTAAACGCCCAAACATCTACACCTGCACCCACAGGTCCCAAGATAGCCCCCAGACCTACTGGCAAAGCACTTGATGTTACCCTAGACCAGCTAGTGCTTGCACTCTCTGGCTTTTGTGTGTAGTAATCATACACATACATAAATACACCCAACCCACCCACACCTCCACACCCACACACCTAAACGCCCAAACATCTACACCTGCACCCACAGGTCCCAAGATAGCCCCCAGACCTACTGGCAAGGCACTTGATGTTACCCTAGACCAGCTAGTGCTCACACTCTTTGGCTTGTGGGTAGTGGTAATCCTGATCCTAATTTGGCTCCTCCGACCCTCCTCTGCCTACCTGGCAACTTTCACTGGCATTGGTTTCGGTATCAGCCTGGGGTTCAGCCTGCTGTACTACATGAATAAGAAAGAGAAGAATGAGTGTAACCAAGTGGTGAGTGGGTGGGTAGGAGGTCAGGTAGGGATGGGGGTGGGGGTGAGGTAGGGATGGGGGTGGGTAGGGTATAATGTGTGTGTGGCCGTAGTGTGTGGGGGATGTGTGTGCAGGGTGTGGAATAGGGTGTGTGAATCAGCCTGGGGTTCAGCCTGCTGTACTACGGGAATACGAAAGTAGGAAGACTGAGTGTAATACCCCAGTGGTATGGGGTGGGGGTAGCCCCCATGGGTGGAGGATTTGTGTGGTGTGTGTGGGGGTGAGTGGGGTGGGGATGGGGTTGTTGGGACTAGGCCATTGTTGCCAGGAATTGTGTGGTGAGGGTGGGGGTTGAGTGGCGGGTGGTGATGGTGGTGGGGTGTGTGGTTCTGGCCGTGGTGCGTGGTGTGTGGTGTGTTGTGGGGGTGAGTTGGGTGGTGGTGGTGTAGTGTGGGTGGTGCTGGCAAGTGGTGGTGTGTGTGGGTGCGTTGGGGCTGGGTGGGGTGTGTGGGGGGTGCGGCCCGCTGTGCCGTGTTGTGTGGGGTGCTTGGGTGTGGGGGGTCGTGGGGGTCGGGTCCGTGGGGGCGTGTGGCCGTGTCTGTGTGGGGGTCCGTGGGGGTGGGGTAGTGGGGGGGTCGTTGGGGGGGCTCCCGGTGCGTGTGTGTGGGGGAGCTCCGTGGCGAGTAGGGTCCGGGACGTAGTGTGTGGGGGTCCGTGGGGGTGGGGTGGGGGATGTGGGGGTTGCTGGAAGTGGTGAGTGTGTGTGGGGTGCAGTGGGGTGGGGTGGGGTGTTGGGGGGGTGCTGGAAGTGGACTGAGTGTGTGTGGGGGTGGGGGGGGGTGTGTGGGGGGTGCTGGAATTGGTGAGTGTGTGTGGTGTGTGTGGGGGTGAGTGGGGGTGGGGTGTGTGGGGTGTTCTGGAATGGTAGTGGTGTGTGTGGGGGTGGGGGTGGGGTGTGTTGGGGGTCTGCTGGAAGTGGTGAGTGTGTGTGGTGTGTTGGGGTTGAGTGGTGTGTGGGGGTGGGGTTGTGGGGGGTGCTTGCGTGGTGATGTGTGTGGTGTGGTGTGGGGGTGAGTTGGGGTGGGTAGGGGGTGTGGGGGGTGCTGGAAGTGGTGTATTGTGTGTGTGGGGGTGGGGGTTTTTGGTGTGTTGTGGGGGTCTGGAATTGGTGACTGTGTGTGTGTGTGGTGTGTGGTGGTGGTGTGGTGGGTGCTGGTAAGTGGTTAGATGTGTGTGGGTGGTGGGGGGGGGTGTGGTGGGGGGTGCTGGAAGTTTTGATTTTGTGTGTGGGGTGGGGGTGGGGTGTCGTGGGGGTGGCTGGAAGTGGTGAGTGTGTGTGGGGGTGGGGGGGGTGGTGTGGGGTGCTGGAAGTGGTGAGTGTGTTGTGGTGTTGTCGTGGTGGGGTGGTTGGGGGTTGCTGGCGAAGTGGTGAGTGTGTTGTGGGGGTCGGGGTGTAGTGGTTTGGTGGGTGCTGGAAGTGGGAGTGTAGTGTGGGGTGGTGGGGTGGGGTGGTGTGGTGATGCTGGAAGTGGGTGAGTGTGTGTGTGGGGTGGGGTGGGTGTGGTGGGGGGTGCTAGTGGTGAAGTGTGTGTGTGGGGGTGGGGTGGGGGGTGTGTGGGGGGTGGCTGGAAGTGGTGAGTGGTGTGGTTGTTTGGGGGTGTGGGGTGGGCTGGAAGTGGTGAGTGTGCGTGGTGTGTGTGTGGGGGGGTGGGGTGGGGTGTGTGGGGGGGCTGGAAGTGGTGAGTTGTGTTGTGCAGGGTGTGGGTAGGGGGGCGGATCACCTGGGCTTCAGCCTACGGTACTACGTGAATAAGAAAGAGGAGAATTAGAGTAACCAAGTGGTGAGTGTGTGTGTGGCAGGGATTGGGATGGGTAGTGTGGTGTGTGTGTGTGGGGGGGGGGGGGGCTGGGATGGTACGGTGGTGGGTGTGGCAGGGATTGGGATGGGTAGTGTGTGTGTGTGTGTGTGTGTGTGTGGGGGGGGTCGGCTGTTAGGGTGTGCTTCTTTGTGTGTGTGTCGGGTGTGCCGTTTGTTTTCTTTTTCTCTTTTCCGGCATCGGCCTCAAGGGTCTGCAAAACCTGTTAGGCACCACCAACACTAACCACTAACCACTAACCACCTAACCACCTGAACACCATAAACTCTAACCACCTGAACACCCACCCATGTTCAATGATTGCGGCTGGGTACCGTCATCGGCCTCAAGGGTCTGCAAAACCTGTTAGGCACCACCAGCACCAACCACTAACCACCTAACCACAATCACACACACACACACTCACACACACACTCAACCACTCAACCACTAAACCACTCAACCTTTTTTGCAGCTGGGTGCTGTCATCGGCCTCAAGGGTTTGCAAAACCTGTTAGTCAACGACACACACACACAGAAAGACACACACTCACTCCCTCACTACCCTCACCTTTTTTTGTCAGCGGTGCTGTCATCGGCTCAGGGTTTGCAAAACCCGTTAGTCAACGACACACACGCAGAAAGACACACACTCACTCACTCACTAAACCACTCAACCTTTTTTGCAGCTGGGTGCTGTCATTGGCCTCAAGGGTTTGCAAAACCTGTTAGTCAACGACACACACACACAGAAAGACACACACTCACTCACTCACTAAACCACTCAACCTTTTTTGCAGCTGGGTGCTGTCATCGGCCTCAAGGGTTTGCAAAACCTGTTAGTCAACGACACACACACACACAGAAACACACACTCACTCACTCACTAAACCACTCAACCTTTTTTGCAGCTGGGTGCTGTCATCGGCCTCAAGGGTTTGCAAAACCTGTTAGGCAACCTTCCCTCATGGCTCAGCTACACTGAGAAGGAGAAGATGGAGGTGAGGGGGGTGGACTTGGTTGTGGTGGTGGTGTGGTTGTGGGGTGCTGTGCAGAGAAAGGAAATATGGAGGTTGGGGGGATGGATGGGAAGTTTTTGTGGAGGGGGCTATACAGATCAGAAGGTATGGAGGTGGGGGGATGGAGGGTGGAGTTTTTAGGTGTGGTGTGGGGATAAAGAAAGGTCGTGACTGATGGACGTGAGAGGGTTGTTGGGCTACGCAGAGAAAGACAAGATGGAGGTGAGGGGGGTGGAGTTTGTGGAAGTGGTAGTGGTGGTGGTGGGAGGGGGTGGGGGTCTATACAGAGAAAGAAAATATGGAGGTGAGGGAGGTAGAGGTGGAGTTTAGGGTGGCGGTGGTGGGGTTGGCGGGGAAGAAGAAAGGTTTGTGTGTGTGTTTTGTGTGTGTATGTGTTTTGAATGTCTGTTTGAAAAATCAACACTGTGGGTGGGGGGATTTAATGAAGCAAGGGCCAGAGCGACAAACAAACAGTAGGACAATAGTTAAAACATACGAGCAAACACACAAGCATACAAACCATCAAACATACAAACAAACATACAACAAATCAAATATGCAGTCAAACATACAATCAAACAAACAAACAAACAAACAATTACAAAAAAAACCAAACAAGCAAACAAACAAACAATCGAACATACAAACAAACAAACAATCAAACATACAAGCAGACATACAAACAAACACACAAGCAAACAAACATACAAGCAAACAAACAAACAAGCAAACATACAATCGAACATACAACCAACCAACCAACCAAACAAACAATCAAACATACAGGCAAACATACAAGCAAACAAGCAAGCAAGCATACAAACAGGCAAACAAACAAACAAACAAACAAACAATCAATCAGACATATAAGCAAACAAACAAACAAACAAACAAACAAACAATCAAACGTACAGGCAAACATACAAGCAAGCAAACAAACAAACAATCAAACGTGCAGGCAAACATACAAGCAAGCAAACAAACAAACAATCAAACGTACAGGCAAACATACAAGCAAAACAAACAATCACTCAACGTACGGCAATCAAGCAAAACAAACAACAATCAAACCCCGACAGGCAAACATCAGCAAACAAACAAACAATCAAACAATCAAACATACAGGCAAACATACAAGCAAACAAACAAGCAAACAATTAAAAAAGCAAGCAAGCAAATAAACATGCACAAGGTCAATAGTGTAAACATTCGGTGTCCTGCCCCCTTTTTTATTTGAAGTATATGTGAACTGCCAACAACCAACAGCTGCCAGTAACAAACTATCTACCAGCCAACTAACTGCCAACACAGTAACTGCTATCAAACAAACTATCTACCAGCCAACTAACTGCCAACACAGTAACTGCTATGAAGCTAAGTATCTACCAGCCAACTAACTGCCAACACAGTAACTGCTATGAAGCTAAGTATCTACCAGCCAACTAACTGCCAACACAGTAACTGCTATGAAGCTAAGTATCTACCAGCCAACTAACTGCCAACACAGTAACTGCTATCAAACAAACTATCTACCAGCCAACTAATTGCCAACACAGTAACTGCTATGAAGCTAAGTATCTACCAGCCAACTAACTGCCAACACAGTAACTGCTATCAAACAAACTATCTACCAGCCAACTAACTGCCAACCAACCCTGTTTCATGTGCCAGTGGTTCAATTCAATAGTGGAAGAAATGTGGCCGTATGTGGACAAGGCTGTGTGTAGGCAGGTCCAGGTGAGTCCCATGTTACCCACCACCTCCACCACCTCACACACACACACTACTACCACACCACACACACACACCACTACCACCGTACGTGGACAAGGCTGTGTGTAGGCAGGTTCAGGTGAGTCCCATGTTACCACCACCTCCATCACCTCACACCCACTACTAACCCCCACACCACAACACACACCCACTACCACGACCACCGTAAAGATGTGTACAAGGCTGTGTGTAGGTAGGTCCAGGTGAGTCCCATGTTACCCACCACCTCCACCACCTCACACACACACAGTACTACCACACCACACACACACACCACTAACCCATCTCGTACGTGCCCCAAGGCTGTGTGTAGGCAGGTTCAGGAGTCCCCATAGTACCCACCACCTCCACCACCTCACACACACTATACCAACAGAAGCCACCACACACACACACCCCTACACCGTACGTGTAACAAGGCTGTGTAGTATGGCAGGTATCAGGTGCGTCCCAATGTTACCTCACCACTCCACCACCTCACACACACACTACTATACCACACCACACACACACAACACCACTCCACCGTACTGGACAGCCTGTGTGGTAGGCAGTCAGGTGCTGGTCCCATGTTACCCACCACTCCACCCCTCACACACACACTACTATACCACTACCACACCACACACACACACCCCTACCCCGACGTGGACAAGGCATGTGTGTAGGCATGTTCAGTTGATTCCCATGTTTACCCACCAACCTCCATCACCACACACACCCACTACTATACCACACCCACACACCCCACACTACCCCGTACGTGGACAAGGCTGTGGTAGGCAGGTTCAGGTGAGTCCCATGTTACCCACCACCTCCACCACCTCACACACACACTACTACCACACCACACACACACACCCCTACCACCGTACGTGGACAAGGCTGTGTGTAGGCAGGTTCAGGTGAGTCCCATGTTACCCACCACCTCCACCACCTCACACACACACTACTACCCAACATCCACACACACACCCACTATACCCACGTACTTTTTACAAGTCCTGTTTTGTAGGCAGGTTCAGGTTTTCCCATGTTACCACCTACCCACCACCTCACCACCTCCAACCCACACTACTACCACACCAAACACACACAATCCACTACCACCATTATACGTGGACAGGCGTGTTGTAGGCAGGTTCAGTGATCCCAATGTTACCCACCACCTCCACCACCACCACCTCACACCACACTACTTACTCTTCCCCAACCACCACACCCCACCACTACCACCGTAGTGGACAAGGCTTGTGTCGGCAGGTTCAGGTGAGTCCATGGTCCGTACCCCCCACTCCCCACCTCACACCCCACACTACCACACCACACACACACACCACTACCACCGTACGTGGACAAGGCTGTGTGTAGGCAGGTTCAGGTGAGTCCCATGTTACCCACCACCTCCACCACCTCACACACACACTACTACCACACCACACACACACACCACTACCACCGTACGTGGACAAGGCTGTGTGTAGGCAGGTTCAGGTGAGTCCCATGTTACCCACCACCTCCACCACCTCACACACACACTACTACCACACCACACACACACAACCAACCACTAACCACCGTACGTGACAGGCTGTGTGTTAGGCCGTGTCGGCAAGTGTGAGTACCCATGTTACAGACAGAGCACCACCTCCACCACCTCCCACACACTACTACCACAACCACACACACACACCCACTAACCGACGTACGTAATGGAGTAGACACGGCTGTGTGTAGGCAGTTTTCAGGTGAGTCCAATGTTACCAGCACCCAACCCTCCCACCACCTCACCACACACTACTCTATACCACACCTCAAAACACACCCAAAAAACTATAACCCGGCACCTGTACTTGGACAAGGCTGTGTGGTAGGGCAGTTCAGGGATGCGTCCCATGTGATAATGTGAGTACGACGAGCACCACCAGTCCACCACCGGAGTCACAACACCACTACTACCACCAACATGAAAACCACACACCCAACACACGTCATCGCGACACACCGTTACTAGTGGAACCACCGACTTGGACAAGTCTGTATGTAGGCAGGTTCAGGGAGTCCCAATGGTTATGCCGAGTAAAATACACTTCACAGAATCCATTCGGCACAAACATAATCCACCACCTCACACACACACACTTACCACAACGCACACCCACACACCACTAACCACGACGTGGACAAGGCTGTGTAGTGTAGGCATGTGGTGGGGGCCTGTGGTTCCCATTGTTACCACCACTTTCACCACCAAAGGTCACCACACACTTCCTACCCACACACACACACCACCACATAACCGGATACACAAACTCAGATGTGTGTGACATGTAGGAGGCCGTGGACAAGGCTTGAGATGGTGACAAGCAGGCGAGTTCAGGGGATCCCCTTTCCCACACCACCTCCACCACCGCACACACACACTACTACACACCCCACACCACACACCACTAACACCGACGTGGACAAGGCTGTTGTAGGCATGTTCAGGTGAGCCCATGTTACCCCCCACCTCCCCACCGGGGAAAAACCTCACACATGGGACACACTGAGCTACGTCAGGAAGAGCGCAAGGGAGCCACCAAAGGGGAGAGGGCACACCACTCCCCTACCTACCGGTACGTTGACAAGGCTGTGGTGTAGGCAGGTTCAGGTGAGGTCCCATGTTAACCCCACCCCCTCCACCACCTCACAACACACACTACTACCACAACCACACCACACCCACTACCACCGTAACGTGGACAAGGCTGTGGTGTAGCAGGTCAGGTGCGTCCCATGCTTACCCCCACCACCTCCACCACCTCACACACACACTACTACCACACCACACCACACACCACTACCACCGTACGTGGACAAGGCTGTATGTAGGCAGGTTCAGGTGAGTCCCATGTTACCCACCACCTCCACCACCTCACACACACACTACTACACACACACACAACACACCACCCAAACCAACACACACACACACCATACCAACGTACTGGACAAGGCTTGTGTAGGCAGGTTCAGGTTAGTCCAATGAGTCCACACACCGCCTCCACCACCGCACAAACACACCCGTTAACCCTCCACACACACTACACCCACACACCCCCTACCACCGTACCTGGCAGGCTAGTGGTGTAGGCAGGTCCAGGTGATTCCCATGATACCCACCCCTCCCCACCTCCCACCACACTCACGACACACCACACTTACACACCCACCCACCACACACCATACCACTACCAACCTACGGAGACAAGGCTGTGTGTAGGCAGGTTCAGGTGAGTCCCATGTTACCCACACACCAACAGTCCACGCCAGACCACACCGCCACACAGCCGCACACCCCACCCACCGGGTGTGGGGGTGTGGGTAGTGAGGTGGGGGGAGGAATGGCGTGTGGGTGAGAGAGTCACCCCCACCACCACCACCACCAACCCACTCTCTCTCTTGGGCAGGTTCAGGTGAGTCCCATGTTACCCACCACCACCTCACTCACACACACACCACCACCACACACCACCACACACCGCACAAACCACACCACACTTTCATTCTGTTGTGTAAGCATTTTCGTTTATTTTTGTCATATTAATGAATATTCTGGCGCATATCAGTCCCTGTTATATTAAATATCAGTCAGTAGGTATTAATATCAGTCTGTTTTTTTAATATCAGTCAGGTATTTGATATCAGTCTGGTATTTAATATAATGGTCTGATGTACTTATGAACGCTTCCCTCCCTCCCACTAAAGCAAATACAAGTACTCTAGTAATGCAAGTTACTCAAGTAGTGCATTGAAGTAGCATACCAGCTCGAATCAACATGTTTGTGTGTGTTCGTTTGCTTAATCATGTGATGTACTCATGTATGTGTCCCTCCCTCCCATTCAGGGTAATTCAAAGCGCGCGCTTCTGCGCTTTTGAGCGCTGACTTTTTGACCCCCTCTGCGCTTTAAGCACAGTTTTTTTTTTTTTCAACCCTTGTGGGCGCTGGGTCACGCAATTTCGCTTTTTTTGCACTACAGCTCAATTGTTTTTTTTTCAAGTGCGCTAAAGCGCTGCCAATTTTGCCATTTGAAGGACCCTGGTAACCATGGGCACTTGTAGCAAACCCTTGAGTGAGCTTGAATGGCATAGCAGCTGAATCCACAAATTTTCTATTTGCTTGCTGTGTAATGACCTGATTGTACTCAGTTATTTCCGTCCGCCCTCCCCTCCCTCCCTTCCTCCCTCCTCCCTTCCTCCCGCTCCCTCCCTCCCCCCCTCCCCTCCCTCCCCCCTCCCTCTCCCTCCTCCCTCCTCCCTCCTTCCGCCCCCTCCCTCCCTCCTCCCATCCCTTCCTCCCGTCCCTCCCTCCCTCCCTCCCTTCCTCCCTCCCCCGCTCCCTCCCTCCCCCTCCCCATCCCTCCCTCTTTCCTCCCCCCACCCCCACCATTTTGTTACTTGTTTTGGGGTGGCAGGACTCCGGGCATAATTATCTTTGTAATGTTTAAAATATATTTTAGTGGCATGAAATGTAATTTAGTGGCATGACATATTGTTTAGTGGCATTACATATTGTTTAGTGGCATGACATATTGTTTAGTGGCATGACATATTGTTTAGTGGCATGACATATTGTTAAGTGGCATGACATATTGTTTAGTGGCATGAAATATAATTTAATGGCATGACATATTGTTTAGCGGCATGACATATTGTTTAGTGGCATGACATATTGTTTAGTTGCATGACATATTGTTTAGTGGCATGACATATTGTTTAGTGGCATACATATTTGTTTTAGAGTGCATGAAATATAATTTTAGTGGCCTGACATAGTGTTTGTGGCCTGACATAATTGTTTAGTGGCTGACAAATTGTTTTATTGCATGACATCCTTGTATTAGTTGGCATGACATATTGCGCTTAGGTGGGGCATATAATTACTATATAAGTGGCCATGAAACATTGTTTAGTGGCATGAAATATTGTTTGGTGGCATATTATGCTCATGAATGCCTCTCTCCCTCCCACTGCAGCAAACGACCGAGACTGTGTTGAAAGATCTGCTCACCCAGGTGCCTGTGCCTGGAATCAAGAGTATGAAGTTTTCACACCTAACCTTCGGAGAGGCTCCATTTCGAATTGAGAGTGAGTGGAAGTGGAAATGGGGTGGTGTGGGGGTGCCCGCTTCGGTTGGGGGGGGGGGAGGGTTTGAGGACTAGCCGACGCATAGGTGCCTGTGCCTGAATCAAGAGATGAAGTTTTCAAACGCCTAACCTTTGGGGGGATCCCTTATAGAAGAGAAGAGTGAGTTGGAGTGTGGTGAGAGGGGGTGATTGTGTGTGTGTGGGGGGGAGTGGGGTAGTGTTTTTTAGGACTAGCTCACACCCAGTGCCCTGTTACCTGGAATCAAGAGTATGAAGTTTTTTGCACCTAACCTTTGTGAGGCTCCCATTCCTAATCAAGGTGAGTGGAGTGTGGTGAGGGTGTGTCGGTGTGTGTTGTGTGTGGGGGGGGGGGCTGACCCAGGTGCCCTGGTTCTGGGACAAGAGCATGAACGTTTTCCACATTACCCTCTTCCGGAGAGGCTCGTTTCAAATGTAGGTTTAAGTGGGGTGTGGTGATGGAGTGGTAAGAGGGGGGAGGGGGGGGGGGGGGGGGGGGAGTCGTGTGGGGGGTGTGTTGGGGGCGGGGGGGGGGGAGGGGGGGGTGGGGGAGAGTGCCACCCCCAAACGCACCGTATAATGTTCGTCCTGGGCGGGTATTACGTGTATACCCGGGTATTTACGGGTAGTACCCCCTGCGCCTCGATTACATTTTGGGCGCGTCGAACTCACAAACCCCCCTCGCACGCTGCGTACCGCTTAAGAAGTCATCGCCACTCTTCCCATCCGCAATCGGGTTGAGTGTGGTCGCAGGTGCAATTTCGTCGACCGCCTTACAGTTCGGGTCTGGCGGGCCAACCTATAGCTAAAACCACTGGAAACGCTAGGCCTCGTTGTGAGGTTCTTCCGACGCTGTGCACCAAGCTTGCAGGATGGTTCATCAAGCCGCACCATGCATCGACCGCAGCGCTTTGCGTTTTCCTGCGTCGTAAAAGCAGCGTGGTAAAGGCCGCAGCTTCAATGTAACGCTCGATATCGGGGTCGAGGTCCAGGCTGGTCGAAGAGTCCTTGTCCCGGCGAGCTCCAAGGTCGAACTGGAGGGATTTGACGACAGCGATACATCGGAGAATGAGTTATCTAGCGACACGTCAGAGGAGGAGGACGAAGAAGTCGACACGAGAAAGATTTCCGAAGATGACCTTGGCGTGAGGGTCCATGAGAACAACTTGCAAGAGGATGGCTGCTGGCTACACTGAACCAGGGCCTGGAAGGCTGAGGCATGCTGAGCTCCTGGATTGGACCCAGACAGTGCTCCACTGATGTTTTTCCTTCGGTTCTTGCCCAAGAAAGCTGTGTCTGACATATTGAAGCTCACTGATGAGAGGGGGAAGCAGATGCAACCGCCCTACATGGAGCATGGAATTGGGAGACTTCTACACATGTGCACGAGTGCACGCGCGCACACACACACCTATATACACACACAAGCACACCAACACACACACTTGCATGCATGGACATCATGCATCCTAGGTCCTAACACATTCACACACACACACACAGGTACTTCGTCACACATGCAAACGCACCCACATGCATGGACGCAAACACAAGCTAGACACATGCACACACGTGCAGGGCACACACATACACGCATGCTGTAGGTGCTTGTCCATGTGTGTGTGTATGACACATTGCCACCACTAACTTCCCTCACTCACACACCAACTACCCACAAACACCCACATACATGTAGGTGGGTGTCTATGCAGGTGGGTGTATGATACATTGACACCATTACCGTCCACACACATACACACCAACCACCCACAAACACGTATGCGCACATGCATGTATGTGGGTGTCCATGCAGGTGGGTGTCTAGTAATTGTGGGGAGGCTATCCTGCTCCCCAAAACAGTGGGAGAGGCTGTTTCTTCTGCAAGGACACCATGTCTGCGCGCGCGGAAAAAACCTTTGACTCTCTCCTTCGAATAGGAGGAGCCAGTAGTCAGAACTTGACCAGATTGTGGGGACAACTTCTCAACCATGTCCCCAAGGGATTCTGAGAGTCTGAGGCTTATAGCTGGGGTCTCAAGACATCTACAGATGTTTTAATTTTAAATTTGACTTTTCGGAAAACATACAATTTTCAAATTCAAATTCAAACATGTGCATGTACCACTGTAGCTTATTGGGCAATATATATGTGTTCTACTATTCTTTAAGTTGACGCTGTAAAAATCCCCATACCATTTGAAAAAGATATGACCCTTTTATTCCACTTTTCCCTAATCAATTTTCGGGTATTACCGGTAATACCCGGCAACCCAGGACAAACAATAACTCTGAACCGAACAACTGAAATGATACCTTTCTGACCTGTGTGTACGCGTGTGGGAGTGAGTGTGGGTGGGGGTATGGGGGTTTGAGTGCGGGGGTGGGTGGGTGGGTGGGAGGGTGGGTGGGTGGGTTTGATCATCGACATTGAGTTGGGCATCCGCTGGTGTGCTTGTGCAAAAATCACCCAAATCATAATCCCCCAACCCTGCCCTCCATCCACCCAACCCAACCAACCCTGCCCTCCATCCACCCAACCCAACCAACCCTGCCCTCCATCCACCCAACCCAACCAACCCTGCTCTCCATCCACCCAACCCAACCAACCCTGCCCTCCATCCACCCAACCCAACCAACCCTGCCCTCCATCCACCCAACCCAACCAACCCTGCCCTCCATCCACCCAACCCAACCAACCCTGCCCTCCATCCACCCAACCCAACCAACCGACCCTGCCCTGCTTCCCCCACCCACCCACCCCCCTACAGGCATCTATATGAACCCCAACACATTCAAATTCTCCGACATTGAGTTGGGCATCCGCTGGTGTGCTTGTGTTAAAATCACTCAAATCATAATCCCCCCACCCTGCCCCCCACCCACCCACCCACCCCCCGGACAAGCATCTGTGTGAACCCCGACACCTCTAAATATATCGACGTTGAGTTGGGCATCCGCTGGTGTGGTGACGCAAACATCACCAAAATCATATTCCCCCAACCCCGCGCCCCACCCACCCACCCAACGCACCCACCCCCACCCTCCCCTTCAACCGTAACCGTAAACCCCACCCACCCACCCACCCCACCCTCCACTCCAGGAATCTATGTGAACCCTGACACCTCCAAGTTCGTCAATATTGAGCTGGGCATCCGCTGAAGCGCTTGTACAAAAATCACCCAAATCACAATCCCCCAACCCTATGCCACCCAACCTTGACCCACCCAGCCTTGCCCCACTCAACCCTGCCCCACCCACCCAGCCCTCCCCCACCCAACCCCCTCCAGGCATCTATGGTGAACCCAGACACCTCCAAGTTCGTTGGCATATAGTTGGGCAACTGCTGGTGCGCTGATGCCAACATCACCCAAATCATAATCCCCCAACCCTGCGCCCCACCCCCCCCAACCCTGCCCCCCCCCCCCCCCCCCCCCTACCCTTCACTCCAGGCATCATGTGATCCCTGACACCTCCAAGTTTGTCGACATTGAGTTGGGCATCCGCTGGTGTGGTGACGCAAACATAACTCTAATCATACACCCACCCACCCACCCACCAAACCCTGCGCCTTCCTCAATCAACCCTGCCCCCACCAGGCATCTATGTGAACCCTGGCACCTCCAAGTTCGTCGACATCGAGTTGGGCATCCGCTGGTGTGCTGATGCCAACATCACCCAAATCATACACCCACCCACCCACCCACCCAACCCTGCGCCTTCCTCAATCAACCCTGCCTCCTCCAGGCATCTATGTGAACCCAGACACCTCCAAGTTCGTCGACACCGAGTTGGGCATCCGCTGGTGTGCTGATGCCAACATCACCCAAATCATACACCCACCCACCCACCCACCCACCCTGCGCCTTCCTCAATCAACCCTGCCTCCTCCAGGCATCTATGTGAACCCAGACACCTCCAAGTTCATTGGAATAAAGTTGGGCAACCGCTGGTGTGCTGATGCCAACATCACCGAAATCATAATCCCTCCCCAACCCTGCGCCCCCCCCCCCCCCCCCACCCCCACCCCACCACCCCCACCACCCCACCCTAACCCTACCCTACACTTCCCCGATCCCGCCCCCCCCCCCCCCCCCCCCCCCCCCCACCGCACACACACACACCACCACAAGCCTGCCTCCCACCACACCACCACCACCACCACCACCACCACACACACACACACACACACACAATCACTCTAGCCATTGAGCAGGCAGGAGGATGGCCTCTCCCCAATCCCGAATCGTGCAACCCCGACCCCTGCACCCCAAAACCCCCCCCCCCCCCTACCCTTCACTCCAGGCATCTATGTGAACCCCAACACATCCAAGATCATCGACATCGAGTTGGGCAACCGCTGGTGTGCTGATGCCAACATCACCCAAATCACAATCCCCCAACCCTGCACCCCACCCACCCAACCCTGCCCAACCCACTCACCCACGGCACCCCCCCCTACCCTTCACTCCAGGCATCTACGTGAACCCCGACACCTCCAAGTTCATCGACATTGAGTTGGGCATTTGCTGGTGTGCTGATGCCAACATCACCCAAATCACAATCCCCCAACCCTGCACCCCACCCACCCAACCCTGCCCGACCCACTCACCCACCGCACCCCCCCCTACCCTTCACTCCAGGCATCTACGTGAACCCCGACACCTCCAAGTTCATCGACATTGAGTTGGGTATTCGCTGGTGTGGTGATGCCAACATCACCCAAATCACAATCCCCCAACCCTGTGCCCCACCCACCCAACCCTGCCCAACCCACCCACCCACCGCCCTCCCCCCCCTACCCTTCACTCCAGGCGTCTACGTGAACCCCAACACATCCAAGTTCATCGACATCGAGTTGGGCAATCGCTGGTGTGCTGATGCCAACATCACCCAAATCACAATCCCCAACCCTGCACCCCACCCACCCAACCCTGCCCGACCCACTCACCCACCGCACCCCCCCCCTACCCTTCACTCCAGGGCGTCTACGTGAACCCCAACACATCCAAGTTCATCGACATTGAGTTGGGCATTTGCTGTGTGGGTGATGTCCAACATCACCCAAATCACAATCCCCCAACCCTGCACCCCACCCACCCCCAACCCTGCCACCCACTCACCCCACCCGCACCCCCCCCCTACCCTTCACCTCCAGGCATCTAACGTGAACCACCGACACCCTCCAAGTTCATCGACATTGAGTTGGGTATTCGCTGGTGTGGTGATGCCAACATCACCCAAATCACAATCCCCCAACCCTGTGCCCCACCCACCCAACCCTGCCCAACCCACCCACCCACCGCCCTCCCCCCCCCCTACCCTTCACTCCAGGCGTCTACGTGAACCCCAACACCTCCAAGTTCATCGACATTGAGTTGGGCATTTGCTGGTGTGCTGATGCCAACATCACCCATATCACAATCCCCCAACCCTGCACCCACCCACCCAACCCTGCCCAACCCACTCACCCACTGCCCCCCCCCCCTACCCTTCACTCCAGGCATCTACGTGAACCCCGACACATCCAAGTTCATCGACATTGAGTTGGGCATTCGCTGGTGTGGTGACGCAAACATCACTCTAGCCATAGAGCTTACAGGTGTAACCGACACCAACAAGGTTTTCCCTAAGGTCACCGACATCAGCTTTGCCGGTTTTGTGAGGATCAGGCTACAGCCTCTGGTAGACACCGTCCCAGGTTTTGGTGAGTTGGGCTGGTTTGGGGTTGTGAGGGGGTGGGGGGGGGGGGGGGGGGTCCCTAAGGTAACCGACATCAGCCTTGCGGGATTTGTGAGGATCAGGCTGCAGCCTCTAGTAGTCACCGTCCCAGGTTTTGGTGAGTTGGGCTTGGTTGGGATTGTTTTTGTGCGTGTGTGTAAGTGTGTGTGTGTGTTGAAGTGTGTGTGTAAGTGCGTGTGTGTGTAAGTGTGTGTGTGTGTGGGGGGGGGGGGGGGGGGGGGGGGTCTAAGGTCACTGACATCAGCTTAGTGGGATTTGTGAGGATCAGGCTGCAGCCTCTGGTAGACACCGTCCCAGTTTTCGGTGAGTGGTGGTGGAAGATGTTGGGGGTGCTGATGTGGGGGGGGGGGGGGGGGGGGGGCGTGGCGTGTGTGTGTGTGTGTGTGTGTGTGTGTGTTGTGTGGTGGGGGGGGGGGTCTAAATTCACTGACATCAGCTTAGCCGGTTTCGTGGGTATCAGGCTACATCCTCTGGTAGACACCGTCCCAGGTTTTGGTGAGTGGTGGTGGAAGATGTTGGGGTTGCTGGTGTGGTGGGTGGGCGTGGTGTGTGTGTATGTGTGGGTGTGGGTGTGTGGGTGTGGTGGGGTGTGGGTCGGTGGGTGGGTGTGGTGGGGTGGGTGGGTGTGAGGGGGGTGGCTAAGGTTACCGACATCAGCTTCGCGGGATTCGTTAGGATCAGGCTACAGCCTCTAGTAGACACCACACCCTCAATCCCCTCCCCCCCCCCCCCCCCCCCCCCCTCCCCTCCCCTCCCCTCCCCTCCCCCCACACAGGCGCCATCCTGGTAAGCATGCGCAAGCCCCCCCTGTAGCAAGTACTGTATGGACTCCCAAGCTACCATCTCTACTCCATCCCCCCCCCCCCCCCCCCCAAACACAAACACACACACTCTTCCCATCCCAACCCAATCCAACACCCACCTGCTCTTCTCTACTCTCCATCCTCTCCCCCCCCCCCCCCCCCCCCCCACACACACACACACCACTTCCCGAACCCAACCCGACACCCAACACCCCCACAGGCGCCATCCTGGTGAGCATGCGCAAGCCCCCCTAGTACAGTACCGCATGGACTTAGGAGCTGCCATCTCCCCCTCCCCCCCCCCCCCCCCCCCCCCCCCCCCCCTCCTCCACACACACACATACTTACCCCTCACTCTACCCCTAAAACACCCCCCCCACACCACCCCATAAACACACACAAGACTTCCCACCCAGCCCAGCCCAGCCCACCCAACACCCCCACACCACACAGGCGCCATCCTGGTAAGCATGCACAAGCCCCCCCTGTACAAAGTAACCCCCCGCATGGACTGCTGTGATGAGCTGCCATCTCAAACTCTTCACCCCCCCCCCCCCCCCCCCATCTCCCCTCCTCTCCAACACACCACTATCACTTACCCCTCACTCTATCTAACCCCCCACCACCACCCCCTAAAACGACACCGACTTCCCACCCATCCCACCCACCCACCCAACACCCCCCCCCACACTACACAGGCGCCATCCTGGTAAGCATGCCAAACCCCCCCTGTAACAAGTACCGCATGGACTGCTTTATGGAGCTGCCATCCAAAACTCTTCTTCCCCCCCCCCCCCCCCCCCCCCCCCCCCCCCCCCCCCCTCCCCTCCTCCAACACACACACCCGCTTATTCCCCCGTCACTCTACCCCCCCCCACCACCCCCTAAACGCACAGAACTCCCACCCATCCCATCCCCAACCAACCCAACCCCCCCCCCCCCCCCCCCCCACAGGCGCCATTCTGGTGAAAAGCATGTGCAAGCCTCCCCGTACAATTAACGCATGGACTTAGAGCTGCGCCATCTCCAACTCCTCCTCCCCCTCCTCCCCCCCCCCCCCCCCCCCCCCTTCTCCTCAACACACACACCACCACACTTACCTCCCTCACTCTACCCCCCACACCACCACCCATAAACACATCCCTACTTCCCAACCCACCGCCAACCACCCACACCCACACCCACACACAGTCTCCATCCTTTTTAGCATGCCAAGCCCCCCCTTTACAATTAACACTGCCCCCCCTTACTTATTATCTGCCATCGTCCCCTCCCCCCCCCCCCCCCCCCCCCCCCCCCCCCCCTCCTCCAACCACACACTCCCACACTTACCTACAAACCCCCCACTCTACCCACCACCACCACCCCACACACACAACAGACTTCCCACCCAGCCCATCCCCCACCCACCGACCCCCCCCCCTCCAACCCGACACCCCCCGCCGCCCCCCCCCACACACCACAGGCGCCATCCGCTGGTAAGCATGCGCAAGCCCCCCCTGTACAAGTACCGCATGGACTTCGGAGCCGCCATGGGAGGCAAGGCCGTAGCTGGCTTGGTGCAACCCTTCATTAACTGGGTGGTCAATGACGTGATCATCAATATGCTTGTGTGGCCGCAACGACTGGTTGTGCCTATCCTTCCAAACAACCCCGCCATGGACCTTGAAATTGAACGTATGTCATATCGCTGCCAAGGCGTGGTCAAAGTGAAGGTCAGTATTATCAGAACAGTAATACATGTATTGATCTATACGTGAGCATTAACATGCTTGTGTGGCCACAACGACTGGTTGTGCCTATCCTTCCAAACGACCCCGCCATGGACCTGGAAATTGAGCGTATGTCATATCGCTGCCAAGGCGTGGTCAAGGTCAAGGTCAGTAGGGGGTTGAGGGTGAATGGTAAGTGGTGGACCTGTTAGGACATAGAGTTAAGGGTAGGTAGTGGAGTGTGTGTGGGGGGGGTGGGGGACGTGTGGTTTTTTTTTTGGGGGGGCCCTGGCCCCCACACCGCATAGTTGCTCCTATTATTTCAAACGACCCCGCCATGGACCTTGGAATTGAGCGTATGTCATATCGCTGCCAATGCGTGGTCAAGGTCAAGGTCAGTATTATCACCCAGTATATGTTGTATTGATCTTTACGTGAGCATTAACATGCTGGTGTGGCCGCAACGACTGGTTATGCCTATCCTTCCAAACGACCCCGCCATGGACCTGGAAATTGAGCGTATGTCATATCGCTGCCAAGGTGTGGTCAAGGTGAAGGTCATTAAGGTGGTTGAAGGTTGGAATGTTAGTGGTGGTGGTAGGGATATAGTGAAGGGTAGGGTAGTGGAGGTGGTGGGTGGGGTGGGGGGGACGTGTGGCTGTGTCCCAAAACGCATAGTTTCTCTATATTTCAACGACTCCCGCCATGGATTGGGATTGAGCGTATGTCATATCGCTGCCAATGCGTGGTCAAGGTCAAGGTCAGTATTATCAGCACAGTAATATGTGTATTGATCTTTACGTGAGCATTAACATGCTGGTGTGGCCGCAACGACTGGTTGTGCCTATCCTTCCAAACGACCCCGCCATGGACCTGGAAATTGAGCGTATGTCATATCGCTGCCAAGGTGTGGTCAAGGTGAAGGTCAGTAGGGGGTTGAAGGTGGGAATGGTAGTGGTGGTGGGTAGGGATAGAGTGAAGGGTAGGGTAGTGGAGTGTGTGTGTGGGGTGGGGGGGGAGTGTGGTCTGGCCCCAACGCATAGTTGCTCCTATTATTTCAAACGACCCCGCCATGGACCTTGGGATTGAGCGTATGTCATATCGCTGCCAATGCGTGGTCAAGGTCAAGGTCAGTATTATCAGCACAGTAATATGTGTATTGATCTTTACGTGAGCATTAACATGCTGGTGTGGCCGCAACGACTGGTTGTGCCTATCCTTCCAAACGACCCCGCCATGGACCTGGAAATTGAGCGTATGTCATATTGCTGCCAAGGTGTGGTCAAGGTGAAGTCGTGGGGGTTGAAGTGGGAATGGTAGTGGTGGTGTGGGATAGATTTAAGGGTAGGGTAGTGGAGTGTGTGTGTGTGTGTGGGTGAAGTGTGGTCTTTCCCAACGCTAGTTTGCTCCTATTATTTCAAACGACCCCCCCGCCATGGCCTTGGATTGAGCGTATGGCAATAAGCGCTGCCGAATGCCGTGGTCAGGTCAATGTAGTAAGGGGCTGGATGCGGGAATGGTACTGAAAGTGGTAGTTGCGCTCTACCGATGCATTTGGGAAAAATGATCGGCTGGTAGAGATGTCCACATGTCTTATTACCATATTTATGTATTTATTTATGTATTTACTTATGTATTTATGTATTTACTTATGTATTTATTTATTTATTTATGTATTTATTACATGAACCAACACACTGAGCCCATTCAGGTGATCAAGGCCACATGGGCTGGCGCTCTAACCACCGACCACCATCCAGCCCTAATCCCATCTAACCCCCCCCCCCCCACCACCACCACCACCACACAACCTACACACCACACACCACCACCACCACCCACCACGCACCAATGACAAACCCTTTCACTACCATCGCCCAAAAAACATCCAGGTGATCAAGGCCACATGGCTGCGCTCTACCACCACCATCCACCCTAATCCTTCTACCCCACCACCACCACCACCACCACACCACCACACACCACCACACACCACTACACACACCACACATCGCATTTCACTGACCCGTGGGGGTGGTGGAACTCCAACTAAAACACCAGGTTGATCAAGGCCATCATGGCTGCCTCTAACTACCACCACCATCCACCCTAATCCTTCTAAATCCTTCTACCCCACCAACCACCACCCCCACACACACCACACAACCACCCGACAACACCCACACACCACGCACACGGAATGTCCTAAGCTCTCCGCTCCCCCCCGGCTGCCCCCCCCGCCCCGCCATTTTCCCACTTCCACCATTTCTTCTCTCTCCTCCCCCCCTCCCCCCCCCCCCTTCTCCTCCCCCTCCGCCCCCCCCCCCCCCCCCCCCTCCCCCAAGAACCCCCCGCCACACCCCCCCCCCCCCAACCTCCCGCCCCCCCCGCCGACTTTTCCCTCCCCTCCCCCCCCCATCCAGGTGATCAGCCACATGGCTGCGCCTCTACCACCACACACATCCACCCTAATCCTTCTAAACCTCTACTAACCCCTTCCCCCCCACCACCACCACCACCACCACACACCACCACCACCACCACACACCACCACCACCACACACCACCTCCACCACCACACACCACCACACACCATTTCACTACCAACGCCCCCAAAACATCCAGGTGATCAAGGCCACATGGCTGCGCTCTACCACCACCACCCACCCTAATCCTTCTAATCCTTCTAATACTACCCCCCGGGATCCTTCTATACCCCCTCTCAACCTCTACCCCCCGGCCCCGGACTCCTCTCCATTCTCCCCCCCCCCCCCCTCCCCCCCCCCCCCACCCCCACCCCCACACCCCCCCGCCGCACTCACCATCCACACAACCACCCCCACGCACGGAACACCACCGTCCCACCACCACACACCACCACACCCCATTTCACTACCAACTCCCCAAACATCCATTTGATCATTCCCCATTTCTTCCGCTCTAACCACCACCTCCACCCTAATCCTTCTACCCCCACCCCCCCCACCACCACCACCACCCACACACATACCACGCATCCACCACCACAACACCACCACCACCACACCCCACCTCCACCACCACACACCACCCACACCCAACCAATTTCACCATCTACCACCTCCCCCAACCATCCAGTTGGATCAATGCCACATTTCTCTCTCTCCCACCACCCCCCCCACCCTAATCCTTCTACCAACCCCCCCCTCACCCACACCCACCCCCCCATCCCCCTCCCCCCCCCCCCCTCCCCCCCTCCCCCCACCCTTTCACTCCCCACCTCCCCCCCCACATCCCTTTCTCACTTTCCCCCTTTCTTCTCTCTCCCCCCCCCCCCTCCCCCCCTCCTACTCCTCCTTCTCCCCCCCCCCCCCCGCCCACCCACACACACACACACACACAAACCATCCACCTACCTACCATCCACCACCACCACCACACACCACCACACACCATTTCACTACCACTCCCATAAACTCCATTTTATCATTCCACCTGAAATCTTTTATCTTCTGCTGATGCCTTTGGGAAGAGTGATCCGCTGGTAGAGATAACCACATTCATTATTAACTTATTTATTTATTTAATACATTCACTACTCCCAAAAAACCATTCATGCGATCAAAAATAATGTCTATCAGGGGGGGGGGGGGGGGGGGGGGGGGGCCCCCACCGTGCTGCGCTCTGTCGATTACTTCAGTAAAAGGTCTGCCTGGGCCTGCCACGCAACCATCCACTGCAATCCCTCTACCCCTACCAAACACCCCCACCACCCCGACGACAACCACCCATCCGTCTAACCCCCCCACCACCCCCCCCCCACACATCACCCCACCCCCACCCCACACCCCCCATTTCCCCCTCCACACCAATACCTCACCCCCCCCCCCCCCTCCCCAGCCCCCACCCCCCCTCCCCCCCCGCCACTCCCCCCCCTCCCCTCCACCCCCCCCCCCCCCCCCCCCCCCCCCCCCTACCCACCTCCCCCTTCCCCTCCCCCCCCTCCCTCCCCCCCCCCCCCCCACCCCCCCCCCCCCCCCCCCCCGCTTCCCACCCCCCCCCAGAAACTAAAACCCATCCCAGTGATCAGTCCACCTGATGCTTTGAGCCGCGGATCCCTTTGGGAAAGTTATCCGCTGGTAGAGTACTCACTGCAAGTACTTGTGTATTTATTTAATACATTCACTAACGCCCAAAAACCTTTCAGGCGATCAAGTCCACCGGGCTGCGCTCTGTTGATGCCTTCGGGATAAGTCTGCCTGCGCTGTGCCACCACCATCCACCCCAATACCTCTACCCCCCCCCACACACACACCATCCCACTACCAACACCCCAAAACTAAAACCGATCCCAGGTGATCAAGGCCACATGGCTGTGCTCTACCACCACCATCCACCCAAATCCGTCTACCTATCTACCAACCCCCCCCCCCCCCAACCCACCCTAACCCCCCCCCCCCTAACCACCCCCCCCCCCCCCCCCCCGCACCCACCAACCACCACACACCACCACCACACACCACACACACACACACACCACCACCACCACCACCACACATCACCACACACCATTTCACTACCAACACCCCAAAACTAAAACCCATCCCAGGTGATCAAGGCCACTGGGCTGCGCTCTGCAGATGACTTTGGGACAAGTGACCCGCTGGTGGAAATGACCACAGATGGGCAGTACGTGTACAGCCATCCATCTGCCTGCGCTCAGCTACCACCATCCACCCAAATCCCACTCCCCCCCTCCCCCCCCCTTGCCCCCCCTCGCCTTCCCCCCCCCACACACTCACCCACCCATCCACTACCACAACACCCATCACCCATCCACGTGATCAATGCCACTGGGCGGCGGCCTGGCAGATGACTTTTGGGACAAGGTGACTGACCCGCTGGTAGAGATGACCACATTTATTGTTATGTTTTTATTGCATTACCCCAATAAAACCACCATATACCCCCCCTTATACCCCCCCCCCCCCCCCCCCCCCCCCTCCCTCCCCCCCCCCAACACACACATACACATACACACACAACCCCACTCACACGAACATAACCAACACCCAACACCCCTCCATTGTGATCAGCCACCGGGCTGCGCTCAGCTGATGCCTTTGGGAAAAGTGACCCGCTGGTAGAGATGACCACAGATGGGCAGTACGTGGCAGAGACCAAGGCACTCAACGGAACCTTGGAGCCTGAGTGGAATGAGACCTTCTGGCTAGTGGTGCATGTGAGTGTGCGGGGTGATGGAGTGTGTGGGGATGTGTGTGTGTGTGGGGGGGGGGGGCCTCCCCCCCCGCCCTCCCAGGGTACAGTACGTGGCAGAGACGAAGGCACTTAACGGACCCTTGGAGCCAGTGTGGAATGATACCTTCTGGCTGGTGGTGCATGTTAGTGTGTGGGATAGTCTGCGGGGATGGTGGTGGGTTGTTGAGTTTGATGTTGGGTGATTGGGTTGGTGGGAGTGTGTTAGTGAGTGGGATGGGAAGGTTAGTATTGGGGGGGGGGGGTGGGGGCAGTCTAGTGCCTGTGTGGAATGAGACCCTCTGGCTATTTGTGCATGTGAGTGTGTGGGGTGGTGGACGGGGATGGGTGGTGTGGGGAGTGGCAGTGTTGTGTTGTGTGTGTGTGTGGGGGGGGGGGGGGGGGGGGGGGCAGCAGTCTTGTGTCCTGTGTGATGGGACCTTCTGGCGGTGGTGGTGCATGTGAGTGGTGCGGGGTGGTGGACCGGAAATGGGTGGTGTGTGTGCGGGGGGGGGGGGGGGGGTGTCCTTGGAGCCGGAGTGCTATGCAAACCTTCGGCTGGTGGTTCTTGCGTTTTTGCGGGGTGGTGGACGAGGATTGGGATGGTGTGTTGGTGTAGTGGTGGTGGGGAGGAGTGTGTGTGTGTGGTGGTGGTGTGGAGTAGCATCCTCGTGTCTACCCGCCAAACTTGTGCACCCCCAACCTCAAACTTTGGGTCCTCCCCCCTCCCCTCTTATCATCTTTGCCTCCCTCTTATCAGCACCCACCCACGTGGCTGTCCCACAACATACATACATACATACATACATACATACATACATGCATACATACATAGCCACCTAACTAACACATCCACCTACCGATCTACCTAACACAAACACCTGCGCACCTCAAATTCTAACTGACCCCCCCCCCCACCCCCCCACAACACACACACCACACACACACACACACACACACAAGAGCCTAAAAACCAAGACCCACTCAAGGTTTGAGGGTTGGTCAGACCGGGAGCTTCTTGTCCCACACAGATCACCTTTTGGTCGCACCTCTGCAACCTCATACACTGCCCACCACCCCACCCCACCCACAAAAACCAAGAGCCCCCCAAAAACAAGAAATCAAGGGTCTGGGTGTCCGGACGGGATCTCCTGTCCCTATGAACCCTCCTGCACCTTAACTGCCCCCACACCCACGCCCCTCCCCTTTAACCCTACCTCCCCAAGGAGCCCAACCCAAGAAATCAAGGTTGGGTGACTTCCGAGACCGGGATCTTTGTCCCCACGACCTACGGCACCTCTAAACTTCTAAACCTGCCACCCCCCCTCCCCCCCCCCCCCCCCCCCCCCACCCCAACCCACAACAACAGGAGCCCAAGAACCAAGAAATAAGGTAATTGGGATAGTTCAGACCGGGATGAATACCTTGTCACCCACTGCACCTCCTGTGCAACATTCGCTGCAGCAATGGATGTTTGAGTTGCAAGGAGTTCGGGGCGGCCCTAGAATCCGCATGAAGCCCATCTCCGAAGCAATAGAGCCAGCAGAGAGGGGGAGCGAGCGGGGGGTAGTGGATAAACAATCTGGGGGAGGGGGATTGGAACGACCTGAGGGACCGGGAGGTGAGTGGGGGGAAGGGTTGGTGGAAAAGTGTTGGTAGGTGGGTGGGTGTGTAAGGGGGGATTTTGTTTCATTTCTCGGTATTTTTTCGTGCCCTGATCCGCATGAAGCCCATCTACAGCAATGAAGAACCAGAGTGTTTATAGAGCCCAAGTGGCACAATGTCATGAGGAGAGGGGGAACTGGACACGAACAGAGGAACCGGGTGCGTGGGGGGAGGGTTGTGGAAAGTGTTGGTAGGGTGGTGGGGGGTGTGGTGTGTTGTTGTAAGGCCGGAAATTGGGGGGGAGTTTTGTTTCATTTCTCGCGGGGTGTGATTGTTGTTCTGTGCCCTGATGTCGCATGAAGCCCTCTCCATGCAAGAGGCCAGAGTATGCTAGAGCAGTGGTAACAATCGGGAGAGGGGGGATTGGACACGACCTGAGGAACCGGTGCGTGGGGGGAAGGGTGTTGGAAAGTGTTGGTAGGTGGGTGGGTGTGTAAGGGGGGATTTTGTTTCATTTCTCGGTATTTTTTCGTGCCTGATCCGCATGAAGCCCATCTCCATGCAAGAGCCAGAGTGTGTAGAGCAGTGGCACAATCTGGGAGAGGGTGACTGGACACGACCAGAGGAACCGGTGCGTGGGGGCACGGGATGTGTGTGTGAGGGGAGGGGGGGGGGGGGGGGGGGGGGGGAAGGGGGGGGGGGAAGAGATCCCTGGGGTGGAAGATTATATTTTTTTTAGGATGATTTTTGAGTTTTCTTGCTATCTGTCGTACGCAAGAAGCACCGACCGCGTATGTGCGGCCCCCAGCAGTGGCACCAATCTGGGCACGCACGCGGCGCACCTTAAGAAGATTGATACGCAATGCGACCCAGAGGGAATGGTGCAAAGGGAGTGTGTGTGCGGGGAGGGGGGGGGGGAGGGGAGGTAATATATTTTTCTGAATCATTTTGAGGTTTTTGCTTGCATCTTGTTTCGCAAGAAGATAAGGGAGGTGTGTGGAGCAGTGCACAATCTGGGTAGGGGTTTGGTGGACACAACTTGAGGGACCGGTGCATGGGGGCAAGGGTTAGGGTGTGCATTTGTGGGGGGGGGGGGTGGGGGGCAGCTCATTTTTAGTCTTTACGTGTACTGGATCCGCAGGAAGCCCAAACTCCGTGCAAAGAGCAGTCAGAGTGTTGTGAGCAGTGACACAGTTAGGGAGAGGGGGATGGGTACGGGCCAGATGGGATCCGGGTTTTTTTGCTGCTGGGGGGGGGGGTGGGGGGTGGTGGGGTGGGGCTTTCTTCCTTCTGTGTGTGTTCTAGTGCAAGGGCTGGGGGCAGATCCTGCTGGCATGCAAGGACCAACAACTGGAGACTTCTGTTGGCACCATTACACAAACTTCCATGTCATTGTGTATTCTAACCGTATGTGGCGTGGCTTCTGTGTGTGTAGGGCAAAGGCTGGGGGCAGATCCGGCTTGTATGCAAGTACGGGTCACTAATGACTTCTGTTAACACCATAACACTCACTCCCATGTCATTCGTATGCTAACAGTGTGTGGCTTGGCTTCTGTGTGTGGTAGGGGGGGGCAGTGGGGGGGTGGGTGGGGGGGGGGAGAATGGCCGGGGTATAGGGCGGAGGTGCGAGGCCCAATCACTGGAGACTAGTGTCAGCACCAGTACACTTACTTCCATGTCATTTTATGCTCTTATGTATTCTGACCGTGTGTGGCGTGGCTTCTGTGGTGTGGGGGTAGGGGGTAGGGGGGGGCAAGGGCGCTGTGGGTAGATTACTTTTCCTGATGTATGCTGTGTACGGAGGACTCCAGATTTCTGTTTGCACCATGACATCCACTCCCATGGCGTGGCCATTTGTATGTTACTTAGTATTGTAGTGCTGGTCAGGTTAGGTCAGGTTGGCCATGGCGTGGCCGTTTGTAGGTACTTGTATGTTGTGCTGGTCAGGTTAGGTCAGGTTGGCCATGGCGTGGCCGTTTGTATGTTACTTAGTATTGTAGTGCTGGTCAGGTTAGGTCAGGTTGGCCATGGCGTGGCCATTTGTATGTTACTTAGTATTGTAGTGCTGGTCAGGTTAGGTCAGGTTGGCCATGGCGTGGCCATTTGTATGTTACTTAGTATTGTAGTGCTGGTCAGGTTAGGTCAGGTTGGCCATGGCGTGGCCGTTTGTATGTTACTTAGTATTCTAACCCTGTGTGGCTAGGCTTCTGTGAGAGTAGGGGGTCCATAGGGGGCTAAAGCAAAAAACACCGAGCAGAACACTAACACTAGTACGGCTCCTGTGTGTGTAGGGCAAGGGCTGTGGGAAGATCCTGCTAGCATGCAAGTTCCAATCTCTTGAGACTTCTGCTTGCAGCCATTACACTCACTTCCATGTCATTAGTATTGTAACCGTGTGTGGCGTGGCTCCTGTGTGTGTAGGGCAAGGGCTGTGGGGAGATCCGGCTTGTATGCAAGTACCGGTCACTAACGACTTCTGTTAACACAATAACACTCACTCCCATGTCATTTGTACTGTAACCGTGTGTGGCGTGGCTTCTGTGTGTGTAGGGCAAGGTCTGTGGGAAGATCCTGCTCGCTTGCGAGTACCAACCACCGACGACTTCTGTTATGACCCATTACTCTTACTTCTATGTTATTATTATTTTATGTTACTCAGTATTCTTACCCTGTGTGGCCTGGCGTCTGTTTGTGTAGGGCAAGGGCTGTGGGAAGATCCTGCTCGCTTGCGAGTACCGATCGCTAGAGAACTTCCGACCAACCGAGGTGCAGACGGCAGAGCTGGGCATTATGACTTTCAGAGTAAGTGTGAACCCCATTGACCAAAACTGTATTGGTTTGATCTCAAACTCAAAAACTCTATTGATCTCAAACTCAATAACTCAAAAACTATATTGATCTCAAACTCAATAACGCAAAAACTATATTGATCTCAAACTCAAATTGTTGCGGCTTGTTGGTCACAACAAACCAACTGAGGTGTACGCAGGTGAGCTGGGCAGCATGGCTTTCAGAGTAAGGGTGAACCCCAGAAACTCAAAATGTTAGTGAACGATGCTGGAAACAAAACAACTGATGCTCAAAACAAACAAACCAAGGTGCAGAGTGCAGAGCTGGGCTTCATGACTTTCAAGGTTAGAGTAAACCTCATTGACCTGCACTCTTGTATGAGAGAAAAGTATTCTTCAATCCCCAGAAACTCAAAATGTTAGTGGATGATGCTCAAACCAAACTAACTGAGACTCAAACCAACCAACCAAGGTGCAGAGTGCAGAGCTGGGCATCATGACAACCAGTGGGAGTGTAAACCTCATTGACCTGCCCTCTTCCTATGAGAGACTAGCATTCTTTAATCCCCATAAACTCAAAATTGAAGTGGATGATGCTCAAACCAAACTAACTGAGACTCAAACCAACCAACCAAGGTGCAGAGTGCAGAGCTGGGCATCATGACAACCAGTGGGAGTGTAAACCTCATTGACCTGCCCTCTTCTATGAGAGACTAGCATTCTTTAATCCCCATAAACTCAAAATTGAAGTGGATGATGCTCAAACCAAACTAACTGAGACTCAAACCAACCAACCAAGGTGCAGAGTGCAGAGCTGGGCATCATGACAACCAGTGGGAGTGTAAACCTCATTGACCTGCCCTCTTCTATGAGAGACTAGCATTCTTTAATCCCCATAAACTCAAAATTGAAGTGGATGATGCTCAAACAAACAAACCAAGGTGAAGACAGCAGAGCTGGGCATCATGATTTCCAGGCTAGGTGTGCTCCTCATTGACTGGAAAAGTGTTTTTGTAATCTCAATTGACTCAACATGTTGGTGCTTGTTGGTCACAACAAACAAACAGAGGTGAAGACGGCAGAGCTTGGCATGTGCTTAACTGGGCATCGTGACTTTCAGAGTAGGTGTGAACCTCAGTGCCCTTTTTTAAAAAATTTAATCTCCATCAACTCAAAATGTTGGTTACAACAAACTGAGATGTAGACGGCATAGGCTGAGCTCAGATGACATCATAACTTTCAGAGTATGTTGGATTCAGGCTGGCGCTTGGATGATGCCTTCAGGCAAAACCTGACCGTTAAAACCTCATGTATGAACCGAAAACAGTAAGTTCCTAACTGCCCACTTGCGTTCATGCTGCGCTGTGTTGCGATGCATCTCACACACCAAACCCTAACAACAACATCGCTAATCTCCTACACACACCGACACAAAAAAAAAAAAAAACCCACACCCAAATGTTGACTTAACTCTTGAGCAAACACAATCACCAGTATGTTGTGAGATGTCGTGTGTTGCTCCGATGGGAACCAACTAACTCCAACACACCTTAACGACTCACCCTATGCTCACGCCTGCTGAACCCTGCAGATTCTGCGAGCCCAAAAACTCTAGGTGGCCTTGGAGGCCCAGGGCGGATCACATTCACTTGCGTTGTGTTGTGCTCTGATGGTGAACCCTGATCACACACCTTACCCTCACCCCATCTCACCTTGCCCCCTGCAGATGCTGCGATCTTAAAGCAGGCGACGCTTGGAGGCACCCTCATCACACTCCCCTGTCCGTATTGTTATGTTGGGGCCAGGCAATCTAGCCATACCTACGTCACAGTGACATGGCACCCCCCTGCGTCCAGAACCTTCTCTAGTTTATCACACACGATTGTTCTCATCATCACATTCCTTCTATACACCCCCTGCAACCTGAACCCCTTGTCTCATCACACACACTTGTTATCAGACATGCCCTTTGTCTTCATTAACCCCCCACTGAAAACCGGAAACCTGTAACCTTACTGTACACCTCCAGATGCACCACCTGCGATGCAAGGACCCTAGGTGACCCTTGCGAAGGCCGGAAATCACATATATTGCATTGTGTTGTGCTGTGTCGCGTTGTGTTGTGCGATGTCGTGTTGTGCTCTGATGGCGATCCCTGATCGCACACCTTACCCTCACCCCGCCACCCTGCAGATCCTGCGTTGCAAGAATCTGGGAGCCCATGGCGGCGAGGCGATCACCATCTCATGCATTGTCAAGTGTGGGAGGGACAAGTTCACAACTGGCTTGGTCACTGGCAAGGCCGATCATGTGTTTATGGTATGTGTATGATAGGTGGGGTCTTGCATAGTGCATGTAAGTGTGTGTGTGGGGGGGCGGGATTGGGGTTGGGGGGGGGGGGGGGGGGGGGGGGGGGGCAGGTGTGCAGCTGTAGCTGTTGGATCTCGTGTCACCTGGGGTCAAGCGAATCACCATAGCTTGCATTGTCAAGAGGGTGAAGGACAAGCCTGGGACTGGGCTGGTCAGTAATCACTGGTAAGACAGATCATGTGTCCATGGTGCGTGTATGATAGGTGGGGTCTTGCATAGTGCTTGTATGTGTGTGTGTGTGTGTGGGGGGGGGGGGGCGGGGGCGGGGGGGGCAGGTGTGCAGCTGTAGCTGTTGGATCTCATGTCACCTGGGGTCAAGCCAAACACCATAGCTTGCATTGTCAAGAGGGTGAAGGACAGCCTGGGACTGGGCTGGTCAGTAATCACTGGTAAGACAGATCATGTGTCCATGGTGCGTGTATGATAGGTGGGGTCTTGCATAGTGCTTGTATGTGTGTGTGTGTGTGTGGGGGGGGGGGGCGGGGGCGGGGGGGGCAGGTGTGCAGCTGTAGCTGTTGGATCTCATGTCACCTGGGGTCAAGCCAAACACCATAGCTTGCATTGTCAAGAGGGTGAAGGACAAGCCTGGGACTGGGCTGGTCAGTAATCACTGGTAAGACAGATCATGTGTCCATGGTGCGTGTATGATAGGTGGGGTCTTGCATAGTGCTTGTATGTGTGTGTGTGTGTGTGTGTGTGTGGGGGGGGGGGGGGGGGGGGGGGGGGGGGGCAGGTGTGCAGCTGTAGCTGTTGGATCTCATGTCACCTGGGGTCAAGCCAAACACCATAGCTTGCATTGTCAAGAGGGTGAAGGACAAGCCTGGAACTGGGCTGCGCAGTAATCACAGGCAAGACAGATCATGTGTTCATGGTACCAGTATCATAGGTGGGGTGTTGTGTAGTGCTTGTGGTCCCTTGTGAAGTGCTTGTGTTCATGGTACGTGTATGGTAGGTGGGGTGATGTGTAATGCATGCGGTCCTTTGTGTAGTGCTTATGTTCCCTTGTGTAGTTCTTCTTGTCCCTTGTGAAGTGCTTGTTGTCCCTTGTGTAGTGCTTGTGTTCATGGTATGTGTATGGTAGGTAGGGTCTTGCGTAGTGCTTATGGTCCCTTGTGTAGTGCTTGTTGTCCCTTGTGTAGTGCTTGTGTTCATGGTATGTGTATGGTAGGTAGGGTCTTGCGTAGTGCTTATGGTCCCTTGTGTAGTGCTTGTTGTCCCTTGTGTAGTGCTTGTGTTCATGATATGTGTATGGTAGGTAGGGTCTTGCGTAGTGCTTATGGTCCCTTGTGTAGTGCTTGTTGTCCCTTGTGTAGTGCTCGTGTTAATGGTATGTGTATGGTAGGTAAGGGCTTGCGTAGTGCTTATGGTCCCTTGTGTAGTGCTTGTTGTCCCTTGTGTAGTGCTTGTGTTCATGGTATGTGTATGGTAGGTAGGGTCTTGCGTAGTGCTTATGGTCCCTTGTGTAGTGCTTGTTGTCCCTTGTGTAGTGCTTGTGTTCATGGTATGTGTATGGTAGGTAGGGTCTTGCGTAGTGCTTATGGTCCCTTGTGTAGTGCTTGTTGTCCCTTGTGTAGTGCTTGTGTCATGATATGTGTATGGTAGGTAGGGTCTTGCGTAGTGCTTATGGTCCCTTGTGTGGTGCTTGTTGTCCCTTGTGTAGTGCTTGTGTTCATGGTATGTGTAAGATAGGTAAGGGCTTGCGTAGTGCTTATGGTCCCTTGTGTAGTGCTTGTTGTCCCTAGTGTAGTGCTTGTGTTAATGGTATGTGTATGGTAGGTAGGGTCTTGCGTAGTGCTTATGGTCCCTTGTGTAGTGCTTGTTGTCCCTTGTGGAGTGCTTGTATTCATGGTATGCGTATGATAGGTGTTGTGTGTGTGCTTGGGGATGATTGCATTAGTTTCATTCAAATACCAAACCCAACCCGATCCCTGCCCAATCCTAACCCATTCCTAACCCATTCCTAACCCCATCCCAACTTAATCCAATCCTAACCCATCCCTAACCCATTCCTAACCCTATCCCAACTTAATCCCAATCCTAACCCATTCCTAACCCATTCCTAACCCATTCCTAACCCTATCCCAACTTAATCCCATTCCTAACCCATTCCTAACCCATTCCTATCCCATTCCTAACCCATTCCTAACCCATTCCTAACCCTATCCCAACTTAATCCAAATCCTAACCCAACTTAACGCGCAGACTCGCAACAACAAGGACTTTTATGCAACTCGCTTTGATGCCTCAGTTAATATTCAAATTATGGAGAAGAATCCACTTGGGGATGACTGCATCGGGGTCATTGAGATTCCAATTACAGATATATGTGAAGCATCAGACCTCAACAAACTGTCAGGTGGGTGTGATGGGGAGACTGGGAGGTGATGTTGGGTGTGATGGGAAGACTGGGAGGTGATGGTGGGTGTGATGGGGAGACTGGGAGGTGGAGGTGGGTTGATGGGAGACTGGGAGGTGATGGTGGGTGTGATGAATGAGACCGGTGGTCCTGGGTGGTGGGAGGGAAAGGGTGGGTGACTGGGAATTGATTGTGGGTGTGATGGGGAACTGGTGTTTGATGGTGGGTGTACTTTGGGGGACCTGGGTAGTGATGGTGGGTGTGATGGGGAACGGGGTAGTGATGTGGGTGTGATGGTGAGACCTGGGTAAGTGATTGGGTGTGATGGGGAGACTGGGTGTGGTGGTGGTGTGCTGGGGAAGACTGGGTAGTGTGGTGGTGTGATGGGGAGGACTGGTGTAGTGATGGTGGGTGTGATGGGGATACCGGGGTCTGTGGTGGGAGGGAAGGGGTTGGGTGACTGGGTAGTGGATGGTGGGTGTTATGGGAGACTGGGTAGTATGTGTTGTGTATGAGGAGACTGGGTAGTGATGGTGGGTGTGATGGGAGACTGGGTAGTGATGGTGGGTGTGATGGGGAGACTGGGTAGTGATGGTGGGTGTGATGGGGAGACTGGGTAGTGATGGTGGGTGTGATGGGGAGACTGGGTAGTGATGGTGGGGGGGGGGGGGGGGGGGTGTGATGGGGGACCTGTAGTGATGGTGGCTGGTGATGGGGGAGACTGGGAGGTGATGGTGGGTGTGATGGGGACGACCGGGTCTGGTGTGGAGTAAGGGTGGTTGACTGTGTAGTGATGGTGGGTGTGGATCGGGGAGACTGGGAGGTGATGGTGCTGGGTGTGAGGGCCGGCACGACTGGGAGGTCTGACAATGTGGTGTGATGAGGGAGACCGGGGATCCTCGGTGGTGGCGATGGAAGGGTGGGTACCTGGGTAGTGATGGTGGTCCCGTGTATGGGGGGACTGCGGTAGTATGGTGGGTGTGATGGGGAGACTGGGTAGTGATGGTGGTGTGATTGGGGGAGCTGGGAGGTGATGGTGGGGTGTGCATGGCGGGAGACTGGGAGGTGATGTTGTGTGTTGATGAGGAGACGGTCTGGTGGTGGAGGGAAGGGTGGGTACCTGGGTATTGATGGGGTTGGTGTGATGGTATACTGGTGCTTGATGCGTGGGTGGATGGTGGACAGACTGGGTAGTGGATGGTGGGTTTGATGGGGATACTGGTAGTGATGTGTTGATGGTGGGAGACCTGGTATGATGGTGGGTGTGTATGGGAGACTGGTTTAGTGGATGGCTGGTGTGATGGGGCATACTAGTGGTAGTGGTGGTGGGTAACATGGGTGAGACTGGGTACTGGGATGGTGGGTGTGAAGGTGAGACCGGGTCTGGTGGTTGGGAGGGAAGGGTGGCTGAGCCTGGTAGTGATGGCTGCATGGTGGATGGGGGTCAGACATGTGGGATAGTGGATTGTGGGTGGTGATGAGGAGACTTGTTAGTGATAGTGGGTGTAGATGGGGAGACTGGTTAGTGTCTAGTTGGGTGTGAACCGCGTGAGACTGTGCGTATTGTGATGGCATGGGTGTAAGATGTGGGAGACCGGTGTCCTGGCGGTGGGAGGGAAGGGTAGGTGACTGTGGTCGTGATGGTGGGTGGTGGAATGGGGAGACTTGGATAGTGATGGTTGGTGGTGGATGAGGAGACTGGTAAGTGATGTTGTGTGATGGGGAGATGGAATAGTGAATGGTGGGTGTGATGGTGAGACTGGGGGTAGGTGGATGGTGGTGGTGATGGGAAAACTGGGTATTGGAGGGTGGTGTCTGATGGGGAGACTGTGGTAGTGATGGTTTTTGTGTGGGGAAACTGGGTAGTGGGAGGGGTGGTGTGGTGGGGTGTAATGGGAGACATGGGTAGGGGGTGGTGATGGTTGTGGTTGTGATGGGGAGACTGGGTAGTGATGTGGGGGTGTTGTACGGTTGGAAGACTGGGTATGGCTGGTGGGGGGTTGAGGTGGGGGTGCGGGAGCCTGGATATTTGGGTTGGGTGTGATGGGGAGACTGGGTAGTGATGTGTGTGGTGATTGGGGTTAGACTGGGTAGTGATGGGTGGGTGTGACGGGGAACTGGGAGTTGAATGGTGGGGTGGTGATGGGGAGAAGACCGGTCTGGTGGTGTGAGGGAATGGGGGTGACTTGGGTAGTTACGTGTGTTTGGATGGGGGAGAGGCGTGGGTTGTGGCAGTGTGTATGGGGGTGGGTGTTTGTGAGGTGGGGTTGAGACTGGGGGGGGAGGGTGTGATGGGGTGGGGGGTGGTGGATGGAGACGGGGGCGGTCTTTTTTTGGAGGAAGTGTTGGGTTGAGGCGTTGGGTAGTGATGGTTGGTGTTGGGTTATGGGGAGATGGGTGTCAGTGTATGTGAGTGTGGACATGTGGAGACTGCGGTAGTGATGGTGGGTTGTGATGGAGACTGGGAGGTTGATAGTGTGTGATTGTGGGATACTGGGAAGTTATGGTGGGTGTGATGTGGAGACCGGGGGTCTGGTTTGTGGGAGTGAAGTTGGGTTACTGGGGGTCGTTTGATGGGGGGGGGGGGGGGGGGGGTTGTGGTTTTGGGGGGGGGAGGTGGGGGGGGCGAGAGGGGGGTGGTTAGGTTTATTTGGTGTTGGGGGGGGTTGGGTGATGGGGTGGATACTGGGTAGTGGATGGTTGGGGGTGATGGGGAGAGCGTTGGAGTGTTGAATGGTGGGTGGGTGTGGATGGGGAGACCGGTGGTCTGGTGGTGGTATGGAAGGTGGGTGACCGGGGTATATGATGGTGGGTCTGATGGGGGGTGAGCTTGGGGGGTGTGGGGGTAGTGAATGGGTGCGGGGCAGAGGGTGAGGGGGAGGGCGCGGGGGGGGGGGGTGGTATTCATCGGGGCAACTTATCACACATGGAGTGAGGGGCGGGTAGGGCACTTGTGGATTAGGTGGGGCTTTTCCTATGGTTTGAGTTGTGTACTGACGGTGGGTCAGTGTGATGGGTGTGGTGTGATGGGTGGGTACGACCTGGGGTAGGAGTTTGATGTGTGGGGATTGAGATGGAGACTGGGTATGATTACGGTTGGTGCTTAGTAGGGGGCAGACGACTAAAGGGATGGGTGACAGGGGGTGAGGTTGGGTAGGGTTGTGATGGGTCTATCTGGGGGGGGGGACACGGGGGGTGACTGGGGCAACTGGCGCTGTCCTGGTGGTGGGAATAAGTAAGGGTTTGGTGACTGGGTAGTGAGGTGGGTGTGATGGAGACTGTGTAGTGATGGTGGTGGTGATGGGGACCGGGTAGTGATGGGTGTTGTTAAGTGGAGACGGGAGGTGATGGTGGTGTGTATTGGGAGACTGTGTATGTGAGGGGTGTGTGGGGTGTGTTATTGTGTGGGATACCGGGGTGGGTCCTGTGGTGGGAGGGGAAGGGGGCGGTTGGTGGACTGTGTAGTGAGGTTGATGGGTGTTCGTGTGGGAGACGGGGGGGTAATGATGGTGGTGTTATGGGGAGAACTGGGTAGTGATTGTGGGTGTGATGGGGAGACTGGGAGGTGATGGTTGGTTGTGAATGGGGAGACTGGGGAGGTGATGTGGTTGGGGTTATAGATTGTGGGAATGGAAAACCAGGGAAAAGGCATTCTGGTGTGGTAGGAGAAAGAGTGGTGTGTTACTTCGGTATTGATGGGTTGGGGGGGGAAATGGGGGGGGGGGGTGGGTGGAATGGGTGGGGTGGGGGACTGGGTTAGTGATGGTGTGTGGGTTGTGAATGGGGAAGACTGGGTAGTGAATGTGGGGGTGATGTTAGGAAGACTTGAGGATGTGAATGGCAGTGGCGGTGGACTGATGGGGCGACTGTGAGGTGATGGTGGCATGTAAGTGAGGCGCCAGGGGGTCTGCCGTGGTTTGGAGAGGTGGGGTGAGGTGTAAAGGGGGTGTGTGGGGGGTGGCCTCGGGTCTTTGCTGGGTGGGATGGCTGGCCCGTGGGGGCGCCTGGGTCGTGCCTCCTGGGTGTGGGGGTGGTGCTGGGCGTGAGAACACTGGGATCGTGATGGTGGGGTGGGTGAGCTGTGGGGTGGACAGGACCTGGTGGTCGGGAGGGTGGGGGTGTGGTGGTCGGGGGTGATGGGGGAGACTGGTAAGGATGGGTGTTGGGGGGTGTGGGGTGGTGTGATGGGACCTGGGGGGGGTAGTGGTAGTTGGTGTGGGGGCGGGGTGGAATGGTGTGGTGTGACTGGGGGGTAAGGGGGGGACCATGATGGTGGGGGTGGTTGGTATGGTGGGGGTGGAGACCAAAAATTGGGTAGAGTTGAAGAGGTGGGTTGTTCTGTTGTGTGCTGGGGTGTGGGGGAGGAGGACACTGGGTATTGATGGGCTTGGGTGATTTGGGGAGGGCTGGAGGGGGGGGGGTGGAAAGGGGGTGGAGGGATGGGGGAAAACCAAAGGGGGAAGGGAAGTTACAAGATGAGACCTAGATCGGTTCAGACTCAATCCATAGAACAGCCATCATGGATAACACGATAGTGCCCAGGGGCGGGGGCGTGGGGGGGGGGGGGAAGCGGGGGGGTGGGTGGGACAGAGGAAGGGGAGGTGGGGGGGGAAGCGAAAGGCCAGAAAAAGAAAGCAAAGAATAGATAAAGGGGGGAGGGGAGAGGAGGGGGGCATCTGGTTGCCTTCCGGTATTGGGGAAGCTGTCCTGAGCCATTAGACATAGCTCATACGCACCCAGCGTGTCTTTCTTATTTATTTGTGAGTGGGGGGAATAACTGAGTTGATGTAATAATACAGTGTGGGAGATGAAGATGGGGAAACCGGTGGGTGCTGGATTGTTGGGAGGGAAGGGTGGGTGACTTGGTCTAGATGCGGGGTGTGATGTGGAGAACTGGTAGGAGGTAAGTGGTTGTGTGAGGAGAAGGACATGGGTAGTGAGTGGGGTTATGGGGGGGGTGAGTGGGGAGAACGCTGTATATAGTGTGAATGGCGTGTGAGGTGGTAAGATAAGGGTGTGAGACTGGTGTAAGACTAGATGGTGATGTAGGTATCTGGGGTGTCGACTGTCGTGGTGGGTGGATGGTGTGTGTGGTGTATGGGTGAGAACTGGGTATGATGGTGGGTTTGTAATTGGGATACTGGGTAGTCAGAGTGGTGGGTTGGGATGGGGGAGCGTGAGTCTTGATGGAAGATGGGTTTGATGGGGAGACATCGGGGGGGGGGTAGTTGATGGAGTGAGGGTGTGATGGTGAAACTGGGTGTGGTGAGGAGTGTATAGGGTGTGGTGTGGAGGTAGGTGGAGGAGACCTGTGGGGGGTGGGTGAGGGCCTGTTGGGGGTCATGTGGACAGGGTGGGGAGGGACACTGGGTAATGATGGTGGGTGGTTATGGGAGAGCTGGGTAGTGATGGGGGGGGGTGGTGAGGTTGATTGGGAAGGCTGTGGGATATGTGATGGCTGTTGGGGGTGTATGTATGGGAGAACCGCGGTCAAGGTGGAGGGTGAGGGTGGAAAGGTATCAGGGTGATACTGGGTAGTGATGTTGGTTGTGATGGTCGACTGGGTAGTTATGGTAGGGTGGATGGGGAGCACTGGTAGGATGTTGGGTGTGATTGGGGAGACTGGAGGTGATAGGTGGCGTGTGATGGGAAAGACTGGATGTGATGGTGGGTTGTGTGATGGAGAGTCACCATGGTGTCTATAGTGTGGGGAGGGGTGCTGGAGTGGTGTGAGGGTGGTGATGGGAGACGGTAGTGATAGGTTGGTTGATGATGGGGAGCCTGGTGAATAGTAGATGGGGTGATAAGGGATGTGATGGGGATACTGGGGCAGGTGATGTGTGTAAGTTGTGATATATGTGAGACTTTGGAGGCGAATGGTGAGGGTCATGTGATGGGGAGACCGGGGTCTGGTTGTTGTAGTGAGGGTGGGTGGACTGGGTAATTGATGCTAGGGTGTGGATAGGGGGAGATGGGTAGTGAATGGTGGGTGTGATTGGGAGAACTGGGTAGTGAAGGTGGTGTTTGATGGAGATCTGGGATGTGATGGGTGGGTGGCTTGGGGGGTGAGACTGTCAGAGGTGGAGGTGAGTGTGCCTAATGAGGAGACCGGGGGGTCGGGTTTCAGTGGGCGTGCAGGTTTGGGTGTGATCCTGGTCTGGGGAGATGATGGTATGGGTGTGGATGTGGGGCAGAGCGCGGGGGGAGGGGGGGGTCGTATTGATGGTGTGGTTTAAGAATGTTGAGACCTGGGTATGATGTGGAATGTGATTGGTGGTAAGCTGGTAGTGATGGTTGGTTGTGATGGGACACTGGTAGTGATGGTTGTTGGGTAAAAATGGGAGGAGAACATGGGGTACATGGTATGGTGGGTGTGATGGGGAATGACTGGGTAGTGGTCACAGGGTGTTAATGGGGAGAGCTGGTAGTCGTGATGTGTGGATTGTTAAGGGAGAGGCCCGGGGGATCCTGTGTTGGGAGGGAGGGGGGTGTGACACAGGGTAGTGATGGTGGGTGTGATGGGGAGACTGGTAGGTGATGGGTGTGGTGTTATGAGATGACGGTTATGAGGTGGGTGTGATGGGGAGACTGGTAGAAGAAAGTGGTGGGTGTGAATGGGGAGAGAGGCCGTGGTCTGGTGTGGTGGAGTGTGATGGGGAGACCGGGGTCTACGTGGTAGGTGTGGCAGTAGTGCAGGTTGGGTAGACTGTGTAAGTGAATGTATGGGTGTTGCTTGTGTGGGAGCCTGGGTAGTGAGTGGATGGGGTGTGATAAATTGGAGAACATGG
>JACBWV010000524.1:383934-428456 GCA_013435795.1 Chlamydomonas sp. ICE-L
CCTCGTATATACATACTCATATATATATATATATATATATACAACTACATGTATGGTCCTGTGTAAGCTTCATCTGATACTGCCATCATGTGTACTCGTATATATACTCATATATATATATATACAACTACATGTATGGTCCTGTGTAAGCTTCATCTGATACTGCCATCATGTGTACTTGTATATATACTCATATATGTATATATATATACAACTACATGTATGGTCCTGTGTAAGCTTCATCTGATACTGCCATCATGTGTACTCGTATATATACTCATATATATATATACAACTACATGTATGGTCCTGTGTAAGCTTCATCTGATACTGCCATCATGTGTACTCGTATATATACTCATATATGTATATATATATACAACTACATGGTATGTCCTGTGGTAAGACTTCATCTGATCTGCCATTCATGTGTACTTCGTTATATAGACTCATATATGTATATATATATACAACTACATGTATGGTCCTTGTATTATAAGCTTTCATTTATCTTGATACTACCAATCATGTGTACTTGTATATATACTCATATATGTATATATAAAAATATACAAACTACCATGTATGGTCCTGTAGTAAGCTTCATATGATACTGCCATTCAATGTGTACTTGTATATATACTCATTATATGTCTATATACTCATATATATATATACAACTACATGTATGGTCCTGTGTAAGCTTCATCTGATACTGCCATCATGTGTACTCGTATATATACTCATATATATATATATATACAACTAAATTTATAGTCCTGTGGGTAAGCTTCCATCTGAATACTGCCATCATGTGTACTTGTATAATACTCATATATGTATATAATATTACAAACTACATGTTTATGGTCCTGTGGTAACCATCTTGATACTGCCATCATGTGATACTCGTATATATACTCATATTTTTAAAAATGTATATATATATACAACTAACATGTATGGTCCTGTGTAAGCTTCATTTCTGATACTGCAATCATGTGTTACTAGTATATATATCATATGTATATATAATACAACGTACATGTATGGTCCGCCTGATGGTAAGCTTCATCTGATACTGCCATCATGTGTACTCATATATATACTCATATATATACTCATATATATATACAACTACATGTTATGGTCCTGTTTGAAGCTCATTGATACTGCCATCATGTGTAATTGTATATATATCATATATGTATATATATATACCAACTACTGTATGGTCCTGTGAAGTGTAAGCTTCATCTGATTACTGCATCATGTGTACTCGTATATATACTCATATATATATATATATACAACTACATGTATGGTCCCCTCTGTGGTAAGCTTCATCTGGAATACTGCCATTCAGTGTATGTACTTGCATATACTCATATATTGTATATATATACAACTACATGTGATGGTTCCTGTGTAAGCTTTCATCTGATACTGACCATTCATGTGTGTACTCGTTTTATATATACTCATTAAATCTATAATACAACACATGTATTGGATCCTGTTGTAAGCTCAGAACTTTTCATCTGATACTGCCATCATGTGTACTTGTATATATACTCATATATGTATATATATGATATACCAACTAAATGATGGTCCTGTTGTAAGCTCATCTGATACTGCCCATCATGTGTTACTTGTATATATATCATATAATGTATATATATATACAACTACAATGTATGCGTTCCTGTGGAAGCCTTCATCTGTGATACTGCATCATGATTTGTACTTGTATATATACCTCATATATTATACATATATACAAATACATGTATGCGTCCTGTGGTAAGCTTCATCTGATACTGCCATTCATGTTGTAATCGTATTATACTAATATATAGTATATATACAACTACATGATGGTCCTGTGGTGTGTAAGCTTTCTTCTGTACTGCCCATCATGTGTACTTGCATATATACTCATATATCGCTAATATATATAAACAACTAACATGTTATGGTCCTGTGCTGGTAAGCTCATATGATATGCCATCAGTCATTGGTACTCGTCTAATAATATATAATAAATATCTCTTATATATATTACAACTACATGTATTGGTCCTGTGTAAGGACTTATCTGATACTGCCATCATGTGTACTCGCTATATATACTCACTATATATATATACAACTACATTGTATTATTGGTCCTTGTTGTAAAGCTTCATATGATACTGCCATCATGTGTACTTGTATATATACTCATATATGTATATATATATATACAAACTACATGTATAGGTCCTGTTAAGCTCATCTGATACTGCCAATCATGTGGTACTCGTAATATACTCATATATGTATATATATATACAAACTACTGTATGGTCCTGTATAAGCTTCTCTGGATAATACCATCCATGTTGTTTGTACTGTATATATACTCATATATGTATATATAAAATATTATACAACTTACATGTATGGTCCTGTGTAAGCTTCATCTGGATTTTTTTACTGCCATCATGTTGTAATTGTATATTATACTCATATTATGTATATACTCAGATATATATATAAAAACTACAATGTATGGGCCTGTTGTAAGCTTCATCTGTACTGCATCCTGTGTACTCTGTATTATACTCATAATATATATAATATAAACTACATGTATGGTCCTGTGTAAGCTTCATCTGATACTGCCATCATGTGTACTTGTATATATACTCATATATGATATATATATATACAACTACATGTATGGTCCTGTGTAAGCTTCATCTGATACTGCCATCATGTGTACTCGTATATATACTCATATATATATATATACAACTACATGTATGGTCCTGTGTAAGCTTCATCTGATACTGCCATCATGTGTACTCGTATATATACTCATATGTATATATATATACAACTACATGTATGGTCCTGTGTAAGCTTCATCTGATACTGCCATCATGTGTACTCGTATATATACTCATATATATACTCATATATATATACAACTACATGTATGGTCCTGTGTAAGCTTCATCTGATACTGCCATCATGTGTACTTGTATATATACTCATATATGTATATATATATACAACTACATGTATGGTCCTGTGTAAGCTTCATCTGGATTACTGCCATCATGTGTTCTCGTATATATACTCATATATATATATACAACTCATGTATGGTCCTGTGTGTAAGTTCATATGGATACTGCCATATGTGTACTCGCTATTATATACTCATATATGCTATACTATATATACAACTACATGTATGGCCTGTGTAAGCTTCATCTGATACTGCCATTCTGTGATACTGTATATATACTCATTATGTATATATAATAATTACACTACATTATTCGGTCCTGTGTAAGCTTCATCTGCTACTGCCATCATGTGTACTTGTATATATACTCATATATGTATATATATATATACAACTACATGTATGGTCCTGTGTAAGCTTCATCTGATACTGCCATCATGTGTAATGTACTCGTATATATACTCATAGTATATAATATATATATATATACAACTACATGTATGGTCCTGTGTAAGCTTCATCTGATACTGCCAATCATGTGACTACATTGTATATATACTCATTATATTGTATATATCTATCTACACAACTACAGGTATGGTCCTGTGCTAATGCTTCATCTGATACTGCCATCATTTGTGTACTCGTATTTTAAAAATATACTCATATATTATATATTACAAACTACATGTATGGATCCGTGTAAGCTTTAATCTGATACTGCCCTCAGTGTAACTTGTCTATATATACTCATATATGTATACTATATATACAACTACATGTATGGTCCTGTGTAAGCTTCATCTGATACTGCCATCATGTGTACTCGTATACATACTCATATATATATATATATATATATACACAACTACATGTATGGTCCTGTGTAAGCTTCATCTGATTCACATGGCCATCATGTGCATCGTATTTCTTCTCATATTTATATAATATACAACATACATGTATGGTCCTGTGCTGTTGTAGCTTAAATCTGATACTCCCATCATGTGTACTTGTATATATACTCATATATGTATATATATATACAACTACATGTATGTGGTGTCCTGTGTAGCTTCCATCTGATACTGCCTCATGTTTGTACCGTATATATACTCATATATATATATACAACTACATGATATGGGTCCTGTGTAAGACTTCAATGTACTGCCATCATGTGACTACTTGTTATATATACTCATATATGTATATATATATATGCAACTACATGTATGGTCCTGTGTAAGCTTCATCTGATACTGCCATCATGTGTACTCGTATATATACTCATATATATATATACAACTACATGTATGGTCCTGTGTAAGCTTCATCTGATACTGCCATCATGTGTACTCGTATATATACTCATATATGTATATATATATACAACTACATGTATGGTCCTGTGTAAGCTTCATCTGATACTGCCATCATGTGTACTCGTATATATACTCATATATGTATTATATATATACAACTACATGTATGGTCCTGTATAAGCTTCATCTGATACTACCATCATGTGTACTTGTATATATACTCATATATGTATATATAAATATATACAACTACATGTATGGTCCTGTGTAAGCTTCATCTGATACTGCCATCATGTGTACTTGCTAATATATACCTCATATATGTAATATACTCATACTATATATATACAACTAATGTATGCGTTCCTGTGGTAAGCTTCATCTCGATACTGCCCATCATGTGTACTCGTGTGTATATACTCATATTATATATATATATACCAACTACATGAATATGTCCGCTTGTAAGCTTCATCTAGATACTGCAATATTGTGTACTTGTATATATACTCATATATGTTACTACTATATTGTACAACTACATGTATGCGTCCTTGTGTAAGCTTCATTTGATACTGCCATCAGAACTGTACTCGCTATATATACTCATATATATATATATATATACAACACATGTTGTCTGTTCCCTGTTTGTTAAGCTTCCAATCTGATACTGCCATCATGTGTACTTGTATATACTCATATATATATATATATACAACTACATGTATGGGGTCCTCGTGTAATGCCTTCATCTGAATACTTGCCCCATCATGTGTACTCGTAATATATACTCATATATATATATTATACAAACTACATGTATGGTCCTGTGTGAAGCTTATCTGATTACTGCCATCATGTTGTACTTTGTATATATACTCATAATGCAATATATATAATATATACACAAATACATGGTATGAGTCCTGGGTAAGCTTCATCTGAAACTGCCATCATGTTTGTACTTGTATAATATACTCATATATGTATATATATATAATAAAACTACATGTATTGTCCTGTGCTTGTAAGCTCATTGATACTGCCATCATGTGCTAGTGTAACCTTGTTATATATTACTCATATATTTGTATACATATATACACTACATTGTATGCGTCCTGTTGTAAGCTTTCATCTGGATACTGCCATCATGTGTACTCGTATATATACTCATATATATATCATATCACAAATACATGTTATGGTTCCTGTTCTGTAGTAAGGCTTCCAGTTCTTGATAACTGCCATCATGTGTACTTGTATATATACTCATATATGTATATATATTACACTACCATGTATGTCCTTGCTGCTAGCTTCATCTGATACTGCCATCATATGTACTCGTATAAATACTCATATATATATATACAAACTACATGTTATGGTCTGTGTGTAAGCCTTTCATCTGAATTACTGCCATTCATGTGTACTCGTATATATACTCATAGATATATAACAACTACATGTATGCGTCCTGTGTAAGCTTCATATGATACGACCATAATGTGTACTGTTATATAACTCTATATGATATATATATAACAACTACATTATGGTCCTGTTTTTAAAGCTTCTCTGATACGCCATCATGTGTACTCGTATATATTTACTAATTATTTATGTATATATCTAATTACAACTTACATGTATCGGTCTGATAGTAAGACTTCATCTGCAATACTACCATCATGTGCTACTCGCTATATATACTCATATATGTATATATATATATACAAACTAACATGTATGAGTCCTGTTTGTAAGCTTTCATCTGATACTCCCATCATGTGTACTTGATATATATAATATAATATGTTATAATATATATATACAACTACATGTATGGTCCTGTGTAAGCTTCATCTGATACTGCCATCATTGTGTACTTGTGTATATAAACTCTATATATGATATATAACAACTAAACTGCTATGGTCCTGTGTAAGCTTCATCTGATACTGCCATCATGTGTACTTGTATATATACTCATATATGTATATATATATATACAACTACATGTATGGTCCTGTGTAAGCTTCATCTGATACTGCCATCATGTGTACTCGTATATATACTCATATATATATTATATATACAACTACATGTATGGTCCTGTGTAAGCTTCATCTGATACTGCCATCATGTGTACTTGTATATATACTCATATATGTATATATATATATACAACTACATGTATGGTCCTGTGTAAGCTTCATCTGATACTGCCATCATGTGTACTTGTATATATACTCATATATGTATATATATATACAACTACATGTATGGTCCTGTGTAAGCTTCATCTGATACTGCCATCATGTGTACTCGTATATATACTATATATATATATATACAACTACATGTATGGTCCTGTGTAAGCTTCATCTGATACTGCCATCATGTGTACTTGTATATATACTCATATATATATATATATATATACAACTACATGTATGGTCCTGTGTAAGCTTCATTGATACTGCCAAATGTGTACTTCGTATATATACTTCATATATATATATACAACTAAATGTAGGTCCTGTGTAAGTCATCTGATTACTGACCATCATGTTGCTACTTGTATATATACCTCATATATGTATATATATATATACAACTACATGTATGGTCCTGTGTAAGCTTCATCTGATACTGCCATCATGTGTACTCGTATATATACTCATATATATATAATATACAACTACATGTATATGGTCTGTATGTGCTGTTGGGTAAGTTCATCTGATACTGCCATTCATGTTGTACTTGCATATATACTCATATATGTATATATAATATTACAACTAAATGTATGGTCCTGTGTAGCTTCATCTTGATTACTGCCATCATGTGCTACTTGTATATAGACTCCATATTGTATTATTATATACAAACTACATGTATGGTTCATGTGTATGTAAGCTTCATCTTGCCATACTCCATCATGTGTACTCGCTATATATACTCAGGCAACTATCGGTGGTGCTTTGTGCATACTGGTGTATATATGTGTATATCTGACACTGCCATCCATGTTTGTGTTTGTAGCATTAGCAGACATTCCTGAATGAATCCTGACCTGACAAGTCAAGAAAAGGAAAGATGTGAGTAATCATTATAATGTGTGATTTATATGTGTGGGAGTTGTTACATTACATGTTTAAAGTTCTACTGACCACCGCTTTGAAAGGGTGTTGTGAGGACTCATGCTGCCATTGTGTGTGTTGTATCAGTGTGAAATAAGAGATTTGGCCCTGCACCAAGGTCAAGAAAGGGTGTGAACCATTAGAATGTATATGTGTTGAATGTTTGGGTGGTGTGAGTTGGTTGAGTGTGTTATGTGTGTCGCCCTGAACCAAGTCCAAGAAAGGATGTACGACCCATTTAGGAATGTGTGTGTGTTGTAAGTGTGTATTGAGAGGCTATTTAGTTTGTTTAAGTGTTGTGTTTCGTGTGCATGTGTGTGGCTATTCGTAGCATCATAAGTGTTTGGCCCTGACCAAGTCAAAGAAAGGTGTAAGTACCCATTAGAATGTGTGTGTATATAAGTGTGTATGTGTGAGTATTAGTTTGTATATATATGTGTGCGTGTGCATGTGTGTTTTAGTGAGTATAAGTGTTTGGCCCTGACAAAGTCCAAAGAAATTGCAAGCGTACCCTTAAATGTGTGTGTATCTAAGTGTTTATGTGGAGTATAGTGTATATACAGTGTGTGTGGCAGTTGTGTATTATTGAGGTATCAGTGTCGGCTCTGACACGTCCAAGAAAGGTTGTTGTGATTACCATAGAACTGTATATGTGTGCGTGTGGTGAACCCTGACGAAAGTCCACGGCCGGTTTTTGTTTGTAAGTTACCCACGGAACGTGTGTATGTATATAAGTGTGTATGCGTGAGTATTAGTTTGTATAAGTGTGCGTGTGTGAAAGTGTGTATTGGTGAGTATGAGTGTTTGGCCCTGACCAAGTCCAAGAAAGATGTAAGTACCCATTAGAATGTACATTTGTGTATGAGTGTGTATATGTGTGCATGTGTGTGTATAAGTGTGTAAAATAGTATGCAAAATTACGAGGCGTGAGGTTGAGGGGGCCAGCCCGTTTGCTTGCACCGGGGCCAACCACCAAAGGCATACTATACTTGATTGCTTTTGTCCTGTGTCGCAGGTCTCCGGTCTTGTTCATAGAGAACATAGCTTTCTTTTCAGCTACAAGCAACAGCTTCTAGGCAGCTCCACTGACTGGCTATTAAACCAAATCAAAGACAGCCTGGTGCACCTTCAAGCTCAAATCAGCTGTCCAGAACTGCAACATATTTGGGTTTGGCATAGTGACATAAATGATTATAAGTGTGCTTCTGTGCTTGTGAGCATTTCAGTACATGTGTGCATGTGTGATACGATGAGTTTATTGTTGATCCTATGCCATAGGTCTTTGTTATTGTGTACACATACATGAATATATGTATGCTTCTGTGCTTGTGAGCATTTGACTGTATATGTGCATGTGCTTTCACAGGCCTTTGGTCTTGTGTACACATACATGAATATATGTATGCTTCTGTGCTTGTGAGCATTTGAGTATATGTGTGTTAAGGGTGTTCAGGGTGTTTAGAAGAGTTTAGTTTAGTTTAGTTTCGATCCTGTGTCACAGGCCTTTGGTCTTGTGGACACATACATTCTTATACTTATGCTTCTGTCCTTCTATGCTTGTGATCATTTCAGTATATGTGTGTTAAGGGTGTTAAGGGTGTTGAGAAGAGTTTAGTTTCGATCCTGTGTCGCAGGCCTTTGGTATTGTGGTCACAAACATTCTTATACGTATGCTTCTGTGCTTGTGAGCATTTTAGTATATGTGTGCATGTGTGTATAGAAGAGTTTATTTTTAATCCTGTGTCACATGTGTTTGTTCTTGTGGGCACATATATTCTTATACGTATGCTTCTGTGCTCGTGAGCTTTTGAGTGTATTTGTGTTGAGGGTGTTAAGATTAGTTTATTTCGATCCTACGTCGCAGGTATCTGGTATTGTGGACACATACATTCTTATACGTATGCTTCTGGCCTTGTGAGCATTTAAGTATATGTGTGCATGTGTGTGTGCGTGTGCATGTGTGTATGTGTGTGCATGTGTGTGTATGTGTGTGCATGAGTGTATATGCGTGCATGTGTGTTGAAGAAAAATTGTTTCCGTTCCTTTGTCGCAGGTGTCTGGTCTTGTGAACGGTGCGACAATGAGAGCGTTGACACTAGAGGGCAGAAAGCGATCAAGAATCGAAGGCATACATCAATAAATAAATAGAAGGCAGTACTTCCATCAATAAATAGAAGGCAGTACATCAATACATAAATAGAAGGCAGTACATCAATAAATAAATAGAAGGCAGTACATCAATACATAAATAGAAGGCAGTACATCAATAAATAAATAGAAGGCAGTACATCAATACATAAATAGAAGGCAGTACATCAATAAATAAATAGAAGGCAGAAAGAGCTTGAGGTCTAGGAGCAAGTACACGACCATTCCATACAGGGGGGGGGTGGGGGGGGGGGAGGGCATGAAGCTAAATAGACGCGCCACTGGGGCCAATGCGCGGTTTGGACAACATGAGTACGCCAGTATTTCACGTGTATAACTGAAGAGCGTGATTCACTAGAGGTCAGAAAGCGCTCAAGGCCGAGGAACAGGTACAAGACCATTCCATGCATGGGGGGCGGGGGTGCATGAAGCTAAACAGGTATTAGATCAATAAATAAATAGAGGGCAGAAAGAACTCGAGGCCCAGGAACAAAGACCATTCCCGACTTGTGTGGGTGGGTGTGTGTGTGTGGGGGGGGGGGGGGGGAGGGGGGCATGGAAGCTAAATAACGTGCCATGGGGGCAAAAGCGCGGGTTGGGTTAAATGAATATACCGAGTATGTCAATGTTTACTGAAGAGACGTGATTCCTCAAGAGGCAGAACAGCTGTTTGAGGCCCAGGGACAAGTACAAGACCATTAATACATTGGGGGGGGGGGGGGGGGGGGGGGGGGGGGGGGGCATGAACGCTAAGAGGCCATCACATCAATAAATAAATAGAGGGAAGAATGCTTAACGGTCCAGGAAAGTTACAAGACATTCCTACATGGGGGGGGCATGAAGCTTAAAAAGGCATTACATCAATAAATTAAATAGATTACGGGGCCAGACAGAGAAGAGGAAGTACTACTCGAGGCCCAGGAACAAAGACCATTCCCGACTTGGGTGTTCGTGGGTGTTGTGTGGGTGTGTGTAGGGTGTGTGTGGGGGGGGGGGGCGCGGGGGGGGCAGGCCATGAAAGGCTAAAGAGACGGCCACGTGGGCCAATGGCGCGGTTTGAGAAGAGGAAGAGGCCAGTTGGTACACTGTATACACGAAAGAGCGTGCACACCACGACACCGAGTGAGACGTGGCGAACGGCAGATCATCTGCATCCACGAACCCACAAACAAACAACCAAGGCAGCAGCAGAGGAAGAAGAAGCACCCACCCACCACCACACCCACACACACACACACAACAATCCACAACACGGGGCCAAAGGAAACTGTCACTTACACTCACTCGAGTAGCTGTAGGTGCAGCGCACAGGGACAAGTGTAATGAATGCCATCATGTGGCATGTCGTGTTTGGTTAGGTGTGTGTGTGGGGGGGGGGAGGAGGGGGGGGCGGGGGGGGCGGGGGGGTCGGGGGGGGGGTGGGGGGCGGGGGGGGTCATGAAGCTAAAATAGAGGCACCAGTGCCCCAAAGCGGGGTGGATATGAATATACGCCAGTATTTCACATGTATAACTGAATAGCGTGACCCACTAGAAGGCAGAACTCGCTCGAGCCCTAGGAGCAGGTACGAGACCATTCCCTACTTGTGCTAGGGATCTCCATGAGATGCTAGACAAGTTGGCCGAGTGTGCTAAGGACAAGGACCTACAAGTTAATGTGGACAATTGGATTACATGAATACACCACAGTATTTCACTTTTTTTTTTTTAGTTGTGAAAGGACTTGCACCCCAGGAGGTGGGTCTCCCGACACAAACCAGCGACACGGAGGATTCAGTTCGAATGGTGGTGCCACTCCTACAATATGCAAAGTAGGCGCACTTAGGTTTACATATATGTATTCAGATGACCTTACTCTTTTAGCCAATAGTGCTAGGGATCTCCACAAGATGCTGAACAAATTGGCCGTGTATGCTAAGGACCTCGAAGTTAGTGTGAGCCAATCTCAGATAATGGTTTTAAACCCTAACCTCTATGATGATCAGTATGACTTTTGCCTGGACGATCGAAGTCTGGAAAGGATTTCTTAGTTTAAATACCTTGGTTCATGTTTTAATGTGAAGGGATACATGGAACATGCTGCTGAATGTGTAGCACGACTCTTTAGCCTTGGCCAAACGGGTTATAGATGTGGGTAAAGAGTAGACCGCACGCCATCCTTTGGTTGTTCCATTCCTTTGCCCTCTGCTGGAACGTTCGGCTCCCAAATCTGGAGAACTGGCCACATTCGACATATTCTTGGGTTTTTTAGTTATATTGCCGAAGACGGCGAGCAGCCAAATTTATGGCTGAAGCTACCGTATGTAGCAAACTTCAAGCACGGTGACTATAGTGGGATTTTTGAAACTTAAACCAGTTAGCTGGAACAAAGTGGAAAAAGTCCTATTCTCCAATCATCTTTTCTTTTACTACAGTACTCAGTCTTCAGATACACGCCCTAAATATGAAATCTCAGGATCACAAAGAAGGAAGAATGCTGTTTACCAGACCTGGATGTCCTCCTCATGGGATGAGAGTGGAAAACCTGAGATGCTCATTGCTCAATTATCTCATATTCTCATCCGAGACCTACCTCACAAGGTTGTGCGTAATCTGTGAGTAAGATTTACAACTTCCTCCCACTATCTAAAAGTAGAAACTTATAAATGGAAACGTTTAATTGTGCCTTGGAATGATCGAGTGTGTCACCTTAGTGATTATGGAACAGTTGAAGATGAACACCATGTGGTTTTTGCATGTACTGACGAAGCCTTGCTGCATTCGAGAAGAAAGTATCAGAGCCTGATTTCCCAATCGGAGAGCAAAATGATTCCTCTACATTATCTGATGTGCAATCCAGAAGTTGAAGGGAGAGAAAAGCTTCCTTTGTTCATCCATGAATGTATGAAGAGACTGGATCAAGTATGTTTTGATAGGGCCGGTACTAGAAGGTACTCGCAAGTGGTATGAATAGGTTATTTTTCTGTACAAATTTTTCGTTCAGAAGAAGAGGAATATAAAAATAATGAAAAAATGATTTGTTCGAGTCTGGTTCGAGTTTACATTTTCCTGGTAATAATGTTTTTACTTCCGAAGACGGCGAGCAGCCAAATTGCTGGCTGAAGCTATGTAACCAAGTTCAAGTTCAAGTTACCTAAGTGTTTCATGCGCCAAGCCGCCAATACTATGTTTATGCCGTAAATCTACATTTCATGCGTCACAAACGACGTTTCCAGCGGAATAGCCCCTCCAAAATCTACGTTGGAGGTGTGTAACATATCACGTTTAACAACATTGGTGACCATGCAGGTTCCCAACGTAATGTATGCATGTGCTTTTCAGTTGCAGCACGCTGCAGCAGCTGTAGCAATTTTCAGTAGTTAAAAAAACAAAAAAGTGTACTACGAACTCAAGGCCCCCACCCGAATACCGGTTGTTTGGGTTTTAGTTCACCAGTATTTACCGTTTGAAGACCCTCCTGTCCCGGTTGGGCAAGCCCATACAGTCTATTTGGCATAGCCCTTGGCTGTAACAACATACATACATGCATGCTTTTCAGCTACCTGGGCAGGATTGTTTTGTCAAATTGATGTACAGTGATTTACAGCAACCAACTGATGTACAGTGATTTACAGCAACCAATTGATGTACAGTGATGTACAGTGATTTTCACCAAACTGGGCAGGATTTTTTGTAAGAGAAGGAAGCTGCGTCTTTTCGTAGCACCATGGTGCTCTGAGGGGCTTTTGGAGTACCCCAACACTTTTTTGTGTGCTACATGTCATTCCGTTACTACATGGCCACACAAGTTGGTGTGAGGTTTCCTAAACTAGTAAGAAATGCCATCCCACCCCCCCCGGGCTCCACGCTCTTTGGGGGGCAGCCAATCGCACTGGGGTCACACTGAGTCGCTCAATAGGCGACGTGTCGCACGACAAAAAAATGTGTAACCCAAGCAGTTGTTCTTGCTCCCTAGGTGCCAAAAAAAAATATAACATAACAAAAAATAATATAAATAATATAATATAACGCAGCATCCCCCAAAACACTAAGGTACATGATTGAGTACTTGTATTGTACATAGCGCCAGGATTTAGCACTTTTATTACATTTAGCACCTTATACAAAACCCTGCAACTAGGCCCTGGCTTGGTCACTCTTTGGAGCATATCACTTGTGTTGACCGAGAAGCTACCCCAGAAGGTCGCATTCGCTATTCAGCTACTTTAGCTACATGGCTGCCAGTTCACTGGGCTCTTTCTGGGTCACCCGCTTGAGCATTTCATAAGGGCTGATCACGCGGGTTCCAAATAAGGCTACTTCGTATAATCAGCTACTTCAGCTACATGGCTGCCAGTTCACTGGGCACTCTCTGAGCCACCCGCTTGAGCATTTCATACGTGCTGATCACCATCATACGCACATTCTCCAAAGTGCGGCGTTAGCCGTGCGAGGCAAAGCCCCACGGAATATCCCTTTCCATCCATCCTCTCTCAAGATCTCCTCCAACACAGCGCTGGCAATTAGCTACTTCAGCTACATGGCTACCAGTTCACTGGGCTCTTTCTGGGCCACCCGCTTGAGCTTCTCATACGTGCTGATCATGCAGGTTCCAAATAAGGCTACTTTGTATATTCAGCTACTTCAGCTACATGGCTGCCAGCTCACTGGGCTTTTTCTGGGCCACCCGCTTGAGCATCTCATACGTGCTGACCATGCACGTTCCCCAAAGTGCGGCGTTAGCCATGCGAGGCAAAGCCCCACGGAACATCCCCCTCCATCCATCCTCTCTCAAGATCTCCTCCAACACGCCCCGCACAGTGGAGGCTCGCCCGTCCCCTTTGGAAGCCACCTGGATGCGCGTTTTTACTAAGTCCAGTGGGCTCGTCATAAACGATGACGAGGCACCGGCAAACATTGCGGACACGACCTGGACCCCCACAATTTGGGACGTGGAGGGGGGGGCTGCGGACGCGGCGGAGGACAGGGACCCCCCACCTGAGGGGTTGCCTAAAAAGGACCAGACCGTCTGCTGGTAGACACCGTAGCAGCCCCACCAGAGGGCCGAGGAGGGGACAAAGGTGGCAACGGAGGCTCCGAAACCACGGTACAGCCCCCTGATGCCCTCCTCCTTGATCACCAGCCTGGCGATGGCCAAGCCACTACGAACCTCTGGGCTAGGACCCCCCCCCTGTCGAGCGGTGCCCCCCATGTTCCGCCGCCAGAAGGGCGAGCTGAGTGCTGAGGGGGACGTGTGCGGTACAGCGGTACTTCCTGTACTGCTTCCAGCAGTAAATGCAGCTACGGGCAGTACCTTGGGGCGGTACTGGCTGCTGGCCAGAGTGTGTAATCTGTGCTCTGTGCCCCCGGGACCCGATTTCATGGAGGCCGCTGCAGCAGTGGGGGCACTGGAGGTGGATGCATGGGGCGTGACCGGCGAGCGGGGCGCTGTTGTTGCTGAAGCTACTGAAGCGGTGAGTACTGGTGGTGGTGGGGTGGCTGTAGCGGCTGGGGGAGCAGCCCCTGGATTGCCCACCATCTGCCTTTGGCTGACTACATCAATGGGGACTACTATTACCTGGAGTAGGGGGAGAAAGTGTTGTGAGTGATGGGTGTGGAGTGTGTAAACTGGATGTGTGTGTAGTGGGTGTTGTAGGTTTCTTTGGCTGACTATATGGAGTGGGTGTTGTGGGTGTTGTGGGTGTTGTGGGCGGATTGTGTCAGCTGGATGTTGTGTGTGTAGTGTGTGTAGTGTGTGTGGTGGTTGCTGAAGCGGGGGTACTGGTGGTGGTGTGGTGGCTGTTGCGGCTGGGGGAGCAGCCCCTGGATTGCCCACCATCTGCCTTTGGCCGACTACATCGATGGGGACTACTATTATCTGGGGTGGGTGGAGTAGCTGTTGCGAGTGATGGATGGTGGTGCTGGGTGTTGGGTTGTGGTGGTGGGTTGCGGTGGTGGATGGTGGGTGTTGTGGGTGATGTGGGTGCTGAAGCGGGGGGTACTGGTGGTGGTGTGGTGGCTGTTGCAGCTGGGGGAGCTGCCCCTAGGTTGCCCACCATCTGCCTTTGGCTGACTACATCGATGGGGACTACTATTACCTGGAGTAGGGGGAGTAGCTGTTGTGAGTGATGGGTGTGGAGTGTGTAAACTGGATGTGTGTGTAGTGGGTGTTGTAGGTTTCTTTGGCTGCCACTATGGAGTGGGTGATGTGGGTGTTGTGGGAGTTGTGGGAGTTGTGGGCGGATTGTGTCAGCTGGATGTTGTGTGTGTAGTGGGTGTAGTGTGTGTGGTGGTTGCTGAAGCGGGGGTACTGGTGGTGGTGTGGTGGCTGTTGGGGTTGCAGGAGCAGCCCCTGGATTGCCCACCATCTGCCTTTGGCCGACTTCATCAATGGGGACTACTATTACCTGGAGTAGGGGGAGTAGCTGTTGTGAGCGATGGATGGTGGTGCTGGGTGTTGGGTTGTGGTGGTGGGTTGCGGGTGGTGGATGGTGGGTGTTGTGGGTGATGTGGGTGTTGTGGGTGATGTGGCTGCTGAAGCGGGGGGGTACTGGTGGTGGTGGGGTAGCTGTAGCGGCTGGAGGAGCTGCACCTGGATTGCCCACCATCTGCCTTTGGCTGACTACATCAATGGGGACTACTCTTACCTGGAGTAGGGGGAGTAGGTGTTGGGTGGTGGTGTGTGTGGTGTGGGTGGAGTGTGTTAAATGGATGTAGAGTGTGTGGTGGGTGTTCTACGTGCCTTTGGCTGACTACATCGATGGGGACTACTATTGCCTGGAGTAGGGGGAGTAGGTGTTGTGAGTGATGGGTGGCGGTGTTGGGTTGTCGTGGTGGTGGATTGTGGTGGTGGTGGTGGGTGATGGTGGCGGTGGTGGGTGGTGTTGGGTTGTGGTGCTGGGTTGTCGTGGTGGTGCTGGGTGGTGGGGTTGTGGTGGTGGTGTTGGGTTGTGGTGTTGGGTTGTGGTAGTGTTGGGTGGTGGTGTTGGGTTGTGGTGGTGGTGCTGGGTGTGTGGGGGGGGGGGGGTATTAAGTATCAAGACACACCTCTTGCCCTTACCTGAGTGGACAAGGAGGCGCAAGCACCAGCGGCGGAGTTTGCATTAGTTTTGCTAGCGCTGTCTCTGGCACCTCAAGCGGTGGTGACTGGTTAGGGTTAGGTCTATGTGTGGCACTGGCGTGGTGTGGGCGGGGCCTGGAGGCAGGGGGGGGTGGGGGGGGAAGGGGCGCGAGAGGTGGGCGGGGGGGGGGGGGGGCGGCGGGGGGGGGGGGTGTTGTCGTAGCGGGGGGGGGGGGGCGGGGGGGGGGGCGTGTATACAGTATCACAACACACCCGTCTGAACATACCTGGGTGGACAATCACCAGCGGTGGAGTTAGCGATTGTAGCTAGCGCTGTCCCTGGCACCCTAAGGGGGTGGTGCTAGGTTCAGGTGTAGGATCGATGTGTGTATTGTAGGTGGTGTGTGTGTGTGTGGGGGGGGGGGGGGGGGGGGTTAGGGGTGACAGTTGGGGGGGGTTACAGTTACAGATCAAAAACCTATTCCGCTCTTACTTCGGTTGAGACAATACAAAAGGGTGGAAGTTAGAGATTTTGTAAGAGAGCGCTGTCCTGGCCAAAATAAGGTGGTGGTGCTTAGGTTCAGGTTCAGGTTCAGGTTAGGGATTGGGTCGTAGTGCTGTGTGTGGGGGGGGGGGGGGGGGGGGGGGACGGAGTAAACGGTATAAAAACCCCTGTCCTGTCTTAACTGGAGTGGACACTCACAGCGGTGGAGTTGGAGTTTGCACGAGGTAGCTAAAAAAATGCCGCTGGCACATCAAGTGTGGTGCTGGGTTATCCAGTTTTATGGTGTTGTGTTGTGGTGGTGGTGGTGGTTGTGGTGGTTGGGGGGATACAAATGTTTATCGAAGCCACCCAATTCCTGAATCTACCTGATGGACAAGGAGGCGCAAGCACCAGCAGCAAGTTGCGATGCACGCTCAGCGCTTTTGTTCTGGCACTAAGTCTGCCGTTCCATAATGGTTGATTAGTTGACTTGAGGGATGAATGGCGGTTTCCGGTGGTGGTGCTGGGTTCATTGGGTCTGGGGGAGGGAGGGGTTTGTACAGTAGCAAACAAACGCTTACCGGAGTGGACAGGAGGCGCAAGCACCAGCAGCAGCAGGTTGCGAGTGAAGTTAGGGCTTTTTGTCTTCTGTCACTTAAGCGGTGTAACGGTTATGGTGGTGCTGGGTCTTGGGTCTGTGCTGTGGGGGGGGTGTTCCAGTATCAACACACGTTACCTGAGTGGACAAGGAGCGGGGGGGTTTACCGTATAACCGCGCTTACCGGAGTGGGACAAGGAGGCGGGGGCGGTACAGTATCACCACTGCTTCCTGAGTGGACAAGGAGCAGTAAGTATCAACACCACGTTATGAAGTGCCAAGGGAGGCGGTACAGTATCAACACACCGGCTTACTGGTGGACAGCGGCCGGGACAGTATCAACACTCGTTACTGAGTGGACAAGGAGGCGGTGGATACGTATCAAACAGGTACAGGAGTGGACAAGGAGGCGGTTACAGTATCAACACTCGCCTTACTGAGTGGGAAAGGAGGCGGCGTACATTATCAAACACACGCTTACTGAGTGGACAAGGAGGCGGTTTTTTTTTGGGACAGTATACAGTTTACAGTCCTCAAACACCACGCTTACCTGGTGGGACAAGGAGGCGGCGCGTAAAGGATCAACCACACGCTTACCTGAGGGGACACGGGGGAGGCGGTGGGGTCCAGTAGCCAACACCCTCTTACCTGAGCTGGAAAGGAGGCGGTCGAGTATCAACACACGCTTACCTGCGTTGACAAGGGGCGGGGGTGGTTACAGTATCACACGCGCTTACGAGGGGACAAGGAGGCGGTACAGTAATCAACACTCGCTTACATGAGCGGACAAGGAGCAGTAAGTATCAACACGCGGTTATCTGAGTGGACACGGAGGCGGAGGGTACAGTATCAACCACTCGTGTACTGAGTGGACAGGAGGTCGGTACAGTTACAGTAATCAACACACGCTGACTGAGTGGACAAGGAGGCGGTTTACAGTATCAAACACACGTGACTGACTGGACAAGGAGGAAGGGTTACAGTATCAAACACACGCTTACATGAGTGGACAAGGAGGGCCCAAGCACGCACCAGCAGCAGAGAGTTTGCGATGTAGGCAACACTGCGATGGACACTTCAGCGGTGGGTGCTGGGTTCTCCAGTCTTAGGGTGTGTTGTGTGGGGTGGGTGGTGGTGTGGTGGTGGGGGGGGATAAAATGTATTCACAGCCACCCCCATCCTGCTTTTACCTGCGTGGAACAGGAGGCGCAGCACCCAGCAGCAGAGGGTTTTGGGCCACGGACAATTCGCGTTGCAGTTACGATTGTCTCTGTCCCTGAAGGGTGTAAGGGTTCTGGTGGTGCGGGGTCTTGGGTCTGTGCGTGGGGGAGGGTTTGTCCAGTATACAAACACACGCTCCTGAGTGACACGACGCGCCGTTACAGTATCAACACGCGCTTTACCTGATGGGAAACAGGAGGCCGGACCAGGATCAAACACTCGCTTACGAGTGGACAAGGAGCAGTACAGTATCCACCCCACGCTTACGGAGTGGCCAGGACCGGCGGTTTAACGCTCACAGTATCCCACACACGCTTACCTGCGGGACAACGGACGCCCGTACGTGTATCAACACACGCTTACATGAGTGGCCCAGGATCAGTACAAGTATCAACACACGCTTACCTGAGTGGACAAGGATGCGGTACATTATCAACACACGCTTACCTGAGTGGACAAGGAGCAGTACAGTATCAACACTCGCTTACCTGAGTGGACAAGGAGGCGGTACAGTATCAACACACGCTTACCTGAGTGGACAAGGAGGCGGTACAGTATCAACACACGCTTACCTGAGTGGACAAGGAGGCGGTACAGTATCAACACACGCTTACCTGAGTGGACAAGGAGGCGTCAATTTCAACACACGCTTACCTAGTGGACAAGGAGGCGGTACAGATCAACACACGCTTACCTGAGTGACAGGAGGCGTACAGTATCACCACGCTTACCTGAAGTGGACAAGGAGGCTGTCAGTATCAACAACACGCTTACATGAGTTGACAAGGAGGCGTACAGTAGCAACCGCTCTTACCTGGTGGAACAAGGAGGCCGGTACAGTCAGTAAAAAAACAACACACCTTACCTGAGTTGACAATGAGGCGGGCAGTAGTCAACACACGCTACTGAGTGGACACGGAAGGCGGTCAAGTATCAACACACGCTTACCTGAGTTGACATGAGCGGTACAGATCAACACACGCGTACCTGATTGGACAGGAAGGCGTACTAGTATCAACACACCTTACCTGAGTGGACAAGGAGGCGGTCCAGTATAACCACGCTTACCTAATTGACATGAGGCGGTACAGTATCCACAACACCTTACCTGAGTGGACAGGAGCGGTACAGTATCACCACACGCTTCCCTGAGTGGGACAAGAGGCGTAGCATATCAACAACGCTTACCTGAGTGGACAAGGGAGGCGGTACAGTATCACACTCGCTACCTTGTGGACAAGGAGGCGGTACAGTATCAACACACCTTACTGAGTGCCAAGGAGGCTGTACATTACAACACACGCTTACCTGAGTGGACAAGGAGGCGGTACAGTATCAACACGCGCTTACCTGAGTGGACAAGGAGGCGGTACAGTATCAACACTCGCTTACCTGAGTGGACAAGGAGCAGTACAGTATCAACACACGCTTACCTGAGTGGACAAGGAGGCGGTACAGTATCAACACTCGCTTACCTGAGTGGACAAGGAGGCGGTACAGTATCAACACACGCTGACCTGAGTGGAGGAGGCGGTACAGTATCAACACACGCTGACCTGAGTGGACAAGGAGGCGGTACAGTATCAACACACGCTTACCTGAGTGGACAAGGAGGCGCAAGCACCAGCAGCAGAGTTTGCGATTGTAGCTAACACTGTCGCTGGCACTTCAAGCTGGTGGTGCTGGGTTCTCCAGTTTAGATGTGTGTTGTGGTGGTGGTGGTTGTGGTGGTGGGGGGGATAAATGTATCAAAGCACCCATCCTGCTTTTACCTGAGGCGCAAGCACCAGCAGCAGAGTTAGCGATTGCAGTTAGCGCTGTCTCTGTCACTTTAAGCTGGTGTAAGGTTCTGGTGGTGCTGGGTTCTTGGGTCTGTACGTGGGGAGGGTGTCCAGTATCAACACACGCTTACCTGAGTGGACAAGGAGGCGGTACAGTATCAACACGCGCTTACCTGAGTGGACAAGGAGGCGTACAGTATCAACACTCGCTTACCTGAGTGGACAAGGAGCAGTACAGTATCAACACACGCTTACCTGAGTGGACAAGGAGGCGGTACAGTATCAACACTCGCTTACCTGAGTGGACAAGGAGGCGGTACAGTATCAACACTCGCTTACCTAGTGGCAACAGGAGGCGGTACAGATCAACACCGCTTACCTGAGTGGACAGGAGGCGGTCAGTAAACCCCCCCCCCCCCCATCACACACGCTTACCTGATGACAAGGGAGGCGCAAGCACCAGCATCAGAGTTTGCGATTGTACTACACGTCGCTGGCCTTCAGCTGGTGGTGCCTTTGTTCTCCAGTTTAGGTGTGTGTTGTGGTGGTGGTGGTGGTTGTGGTGGTGGGGGGGATAAATGTATCGAAGCACCAATCCTGCTCTTACCTGAGTGGACAAGGAGGCGCAAGCACCAGCAGCAGAGTTTGCGATTGCGAGTTAGCGTCCTGGTTGGGTGCTCCCGTGCTCCACTTTAAGCTGGTGTAAGGTACTCGGTGTGGCTGGTTCTTGGGTGCTGGGCGTGGGAAGGGGGTCCAGTACACACACGCTGTGGACGGCTGAGATGGACGGTGTGAAGGCGGTGAGGCGTCTGGGGGGGGAGCCACACGCGCGGTTACTGAGTGACAAGGAGGCGTACGTACACACACGCTTACCTTAGTGGACAAGGAGGCGGTCAGTATCACCACGCTTACCTGGTGGACAAGGAGGCGGTACATATCAAACACACGCTTACCTTGAGGTGTCACAAGGAGGCGGTACATATCAACACACGTCTTACCTTAAGTGGACAGGAGCGGTACAGTATCAAAACACGCTTACCTGAGTAGGAGCAAGGAGGCGCAGCACACATTCGAGTTTCGATGTCAGCTAACCTTTTCGCTGGCACTTCAGCTGGTGGGGGGGGGGTGGGGTGGGGGGGGTGGGGGGGGGGGGTTCTGTGTGTGTTCGCCACTTTAGGTTGTGTTGTGGTGGGGTGTGTGGGGTGGTGTGTGGTAGATGGGGGGGATAAATGTATCGAAGCACCAATCCTGGCCTCCTTCGTGGCAAGGAGGCGGCGGGCAACACCAGCCGGGCATAGGTTTGCATTGCAGCTAGCGCTGTCTCTGGCACTTCAAGCTGCCGACCTAAGCGATTGATTGTCGATTTTGAGAGCTCTAAAGCCGTCAGGTATACCTGGTGGATACATGGGTCAGGGTTTAAGGTTTTAGGGTTGGTAGAGAGTTATGGTTTTTGGGCAGTAGGTAAAGTTAATTTTTGACTTGGAGAGCTTAAATGCTGTCAGGGTAACCTGGTGAGGTACATGGGTCAGGGTTTAGGGTGTAAGGTTTTAGGGCATAGGGTGGAGGTTGGTATTTGAGTTGGAGAGCTCGAAATTTATCAGGTATACTTGCTGAGGTTCATGGTTCAAGGTTTAGGGTTGAAGGGTTGGGGCATAGGGTGGAGATTGGTTTTTGACTTGGGAGAGCTCTTCAGCCATCAGGTATACCTAGTGAGGTACACTGCCAGGGTTTAGGGTTTCAGGGTTGGGGCATAGGGTGGAGATTGGTTTTTGACTTGGGAGAGCTCTTAAGCCGTCAGGTATTCCTGGTGAGGTTCATGGTTGAGGGTTGAGGGGTAGGGGCATAGAGTGGAGGTTGAACATTGACTTATTTACTATATACTAAACCTGATAAGGTGTACGGTATAGGGTTTAGGGTTTACAGTTTGGGGCAAAGGGTGGAGGTTGAACCTTGAATTATTTACTTTATATATACCCGATGAGGTGTACGGTACAGGGTTTAGGGTTTATGGTTTGGGGCATAGGGTGGAGGCTTACCATTGACTTATTTACTTTATACTATACCTGAGGAGGTGTACAGTACAGGGTTTATGGTTTATGGTTTGGGGCATAGGGTGGAGGCTCACCATTGACTCATTTACTATATCCAAACCTGAGGAGGTGTGTAGTACAGGGTTCAGGGTTTAGGGCATAGGGTGGAGGTTGGTAGTCGACTTGTAGAGCTTGAAAGCTGTCAGGCATACCTGGTGAGGTGCATGGTTCAGGGTTTAAGATTTAATCACTGGGGCATAGGGTGGGGGTTGAACATTTAATTATTTACTATACTATAACTGAGGAGGTGTACGGTACAGGGTTTAGGATTTATGGTTTAGGGAAAGAGGGTGGAGGTTGGTAGTCGACTTGGAGAGCTCGAAAGCTGTCAGGTATACCTGATGAGGTGTATGGTACAGGGTTTAGGGTTTAGGGTTTTGGGCATAGGGTAGAGGTTGGTATTTGAGGTTTGAGAAAAGCTAGAGCGTCAGTATCCGGTGAGGTGCTGGTTTCCGGGTTAGGGTCAGTTTTTGGGCATAGGGTAGAGGTTAGTATTTGAGTTGAGAGCTCAAAGCTGTCAGGTATACCTGGTGAGGTGCGTGGTTCAGGGTTTAGGGTTCAAGGTTTTGGGCATAGGGTGGAGGTTGGTAGTTGAGTTGGAGAGCTCTAAAGCTCAGGTATACCTGGTGAGGTACATGGTTCAGGGTTTAGGGATAGGGGCACAGGGTGGAGGTTAGAAATTGACTTATTTACTTTATACTATACCTGATGAGGTGTACGTTACAGGGTTTAGGGTGTGTGGTTGGTATTTGACTCAAGAGCTCAGAGCTGTCAGATATACCTGGTGTGAAGCATGGTTCAGGGCATAGGGTGGAGGTTGAACATAGACTTATTTACTATATACTATACCTATTGAGGGTTATGGTCCAGGGTGCAGAGTGTGGAGTGTTGTACAGATTTCAGGGTTGGGGCATAGGGTGAAGGGTGAACATTGATTATGAGAGCTCTAAAGCTGTTAGGTACAGTTCAGGGTTTAGGTTACAGAGTGTTGCCGCTGCAGTGCAGGTTTGGGTAGTAGGGGAAGGGTGTCTCCTCTCACAATGGTGGGGAGCTCTAAGCTGCCAGGTACATTTTCAGGGTTTCGGGTATATGCTGCCTAAGTGCTCAGGGTTCAGTTGGGCATAAGGGGGGGGTTTGGGTGAAGGGTGAAATTGGGTTACAGAGCTTCATATCCCATTCAGGCAACAGTTCGGGTTTATCAGGGTATCGAAGTAGTGTCAGGTGGTTCGGGATATTAACATGGGTATGTACCGCATGTGCATTGAAAAGGACGTGGGCATGGACGTATGCCATGTGCATCGCAAATGGCATGTGCATTGCATATGGCATGTGCGCTGAAATTGGCATGTACAGGAGGATGTGCATTGAAAATGGCATGGACATTGAAAATGGCGTGGGCATGGACACATGCATTGAAAATGGCGTGGGCATGGACACATGCATTGAAAATGGTTCAGGGATATTAACAAGGGCATGTGCATTGAGAATGGCATGGGAATTAAAATGACATGGGCATGGACATATGCAGAAGACACGTACCATGCGGCCGGGGATCATTCCAAATACAATTGTCGTATATCCCCTGTACAACCCAACGACGCCCTCTGATCGCAGGACTGACTTGGCAGTTTTCAAGGCTTCCTGCATTCACATAGATGCGGGCATTGAGGAAGAGAGGGAGGGAATGGAAGTGGGGGGGAATGGAGGCAGGGAGGAGATGGGGGTGGGGGGGGGGGGGGGGGAAGGGAGCCCAAACTTGGAGATTTCAAGCTTCCTACATTCACTGGTGGTGTGGTGTGGTGGTGGTGGTGGTGTGTGTGGTGTGTGGTGGTGTGGTGGTGTATAAAATTAAAGGCTTCTTTATGGGCAGTTATAACTATGGATCTAGGTTGAATTTTTCGAAAGAGAAATCAATGGAAGACAGAGATAGGGCCAATAGTACAAAAACCATTTTGAAGGCCTCCACAATTCACGGTCGAGATCGGAAAATTGAGGATGGGAGGGCGGGAGGACTAGGGTGGAAGGTCAAGTGGTTGGAGGGAAGTGGAGGGAATCTGGAGGAAGCGTTATTGCGGTGGAAGGGGGGTGCTGTGGGGGCGCGCTGTGAAAAGGTAGGGGCTGTGGGCTTGTCGAGACAGGCGAGGGGAGGCCGGGGGGCGGGAGAAGGCGTGAAGGGAGTTGTGTGGGCGGCGGGTGGGGGGGGGGGGGTGTGCGCGTCCCACTTGTGTCACTTGGTTGCAGTGTGCGGGGGTTGGTGGGGGTTCTTTGGGGGGCGAGGTAGGGGGGAGGGAAGGACCGTCTGTGACTGGGGGGGGGAAAAGGGGAGGCGCCTGGACAGGTGAGGGAGGGTAGCGAGGGGCATTGGATGGGCGGGGGAGGGGGGAGGAAGGGGGAGGCTGCGCGCGAGGCAGGGGGGGGGGCGAGGCGTGAGGGCGAGGCAGAGAGGGGAGGGAAAGGAGGGGAGGGAAAGGATCTCAGGGGCAGGGAGGTAGGGGATGGGAGGGGAGGGGCTATGTGCGGAGGTCTCTAAGGGAGGGGAGGGATATATTGGCAGTGGGTAACGTGTGGTGACTTGCGCTGCCCAAGGCGATGTGCATGCCCGATCTGGGTCTGCATTGTAACAATCTTGCGTGGTGTCTGCCGCCCTCCTGTCTGCTCCCTCCCTCCCTGCTGCCCCCCTTCCCCCTGCCCCCCTATCTGCCCCTATTTCCCCCTCCCCTCTCTGCCCCCCTCCCCTCCCCCCCCCTGTCTGCCCGCCCTCCGCCTCTCCCCCCGTCTACCCCCCTCCCCTCCCCCCCCCCTTCTCTGCCCCCCCTCCCACCTGTCCCTTGTTCTGCTCACCCTCCCTCGCCCCCCCTACACCCTCACTTTGTCTGCTTCCCCCTCCACCCCCCCCCCCCCCCCCCCCCCCCCCCCCCACCCCCCCCCCCCCCCGTCTGCTCCCCCTCATCCTCTCACCCTGTTCTGCCCCCATCCCCCCTCCTATTGCCCCCCCCTGCCTGCCCCCCCCCCGCCAGCTCCTCCCCCTTTCCCTTGTTCTGCCCCCTATCCCCCCCCCCCCCCCCCCCCCCGTTGACCCCCCTCCCCACAAACAGGGACACGTAAGAGGCATAGATCTGTCTTAGACCACTGTCAGAGGGTACAGGATGGTGGCCATCCCACACACACACACACAAACCCGTCTGCCCCCCATCACACCCTGTTTGCAAACCTTACTGGAAAGCCCACTTCCCCCCCCCCCCACTATCCCCTCACCTGTTATGCCCACCCCCAACCCCTCACGCACACACCAGTTAGCCCCCCCCCACACCCCACACACACACCCTGCCTGCGGCCTACCTTGAAGCCCCCATCAGAGGCTCCGTAAGATGCCTGGATCTTGGTCTTGACCACTGTCAGAGGGTACAGGACGGTAGTCACCCCAGAGAATGCTCCCATCCCATAAAGAAAGAACTTGGTCTTGTTGATTCTGAAGTAGGGGGGATGGGTGGTTGGGTGATTGGGTGGTTATCCGTGCTGAGGTGGGGAGGGTGAGCGAGATGGTGGGTGGTTGCCTATGCTGGGGTGGGGAGTGTGGGTGAGAGGGATAGGGTGAATAGGTGGTTGGGTGGGTGTAGGTGCTGAGGTGAGGGTAGGTGGGCAGAGATGGTGGGTGGTTTGCTATGATGGGGTGGGGAGGGTGGGGTGAGGAGGGTGGATGGTTGGGTGGCTGTCCATGAGGGGGGGAGAGAGGTGGTTGGTAGGTGGCTTGGGGCGGTGTCGTGTTGAGGTGGGGAGGGTGGGCAATTTGGTGGGTGATTGTCCATGCTGAGGTGGGTGAGAGGGTGGGTGGTTAGGTGGTTGGGTGGTTGTCTGTGCTGAGGTGGGGAGGGTGGGCGAGATGGTGGGTGGCGGTTCCATGCTGGGGTGAGGGGGGTGGGGAGAGGGTGGATGGTTGGGTGGTTGTCCATGCTGAGTTCGGGAGAGTGGGTAAGATGGTGGGTGGTTGTCCATTATGGGGTGGGGGGGTGTGTGAGTGAGAGGGTGGATGGGTTGGGTGGTTTTTCCTTGCTGAGGGAGAGGATGGGCTTGAGAGGGTGGATGGTTGGGTGGTTGTCCTTGCTCAGGTGGAGAGGGTGGGTGAGAGGGTGGATGGTTGGGTGGTTTTCCTTGCTGAGGTGGAGAGGGTGGATGGTTGGGTGGTTTTCCTTGCTGAGGTGGAGAGTGTGGATGGTTGGGTGGTTGTCCATGTTGAGTTCGGGAGAGTGGGTGAGTGGTGGGGTGGTTTTTGTCAATGCTGGGGTAGGGAGGGAGGGGAGGATGGGTTGAGAGGGATGAGGTTGGGTGGTTGGTCCTGCTGAGTTCGGGAGAGTGGGTGAGATGGTGGGTGGTTGTCCATGCTGGGGTGGGGAGGGTGGGTGAGAGGGTGGATGGTGGGGGTCTGGTTTGTCTTGCTCGTGGATAGGTGGGTGAGAGGGTGGATGATTGGTGTTGGTTTTCCTGCTCAGGGGGAGAGGGGGGGTGAAGAGGGTGGATCTAGGTGGGTGGTTGTGGTTTTCCTTGCTCAGGTGGAGAGGGTGGATGAGAGGGTGGATGGTTGGGTGGTTGTCCTTGCTGAGGTGGAGAGGGTGGGTGAGAGGGTGGATGGTTGGGTGGTTGTCCTTGCTGAGGTGGAGAGGGTGGGTGAGAGGGTGGATGGTGGGGTGGTTTTCCTTGCTGAGGTGGAGAGGGTGGATGGTTGGGTGGTTTTCCTTGCTGAGGTGGGGAGGGTGGATGGTTGGGTGGTTTTCCTTGCTGAGGTGGAGAGGGTGGATGGTTGGGTGGTTTTCCTTGCTGAGGTGGAGAGGGTGGATGGTTGGGTGGTTTTCCTTGCTGAGGTGGAGAGGGTGAGGTTCGGGTGTGGGTTTCATTGACTGAGGTGGAGAGGGTGGATGGTTGGGTGGTTTTCCTTGCTGAGGTGGAGAGGGTGGATGGTTGGGTGGTTTTCCTTGCTGAGGTGGAGGGTGGGTGAGAGGGTGGGTGGTTAAAAAGCCCTACGCAGTGTCGACAGAGACGCGAAAAATTTGAGGAGTGTGTTGGCAACGGAACGACAGGTGGAAACGAAAATGGAGCTGACCGAAGCCAGCTAGTTATGAGACAGTTGGCTGATGTGTCAGGCTTCAATTTGTCGGCCGGTTGGTCGGTCAAATGGACAAGTGGGTAACCCTGGGGCCTCCCACCCCCTAGAAAGCAGGGCTCGGCGAAAAATGATGTGTTTGCTTGAATGCAGGGCCAGAGGATGGAACGAGTATGATTAGGGTCCCATTTACACTGGCAGAAAAAAACGAGTACGGTATCAAAACGAACAATATATTGAACGATAATCTTGGGGACCAGTACAATATTGATATCCTTAGGTATGACGCAACGCAGAGGCAGGAATCAGTCTTACAGACAATGTATAAATATCCTCTGAGGGCATGGCTACAAAAAATAGAAATGTGCACCGTCTTGACGCATTTAACTTCACACAATTCACATTTATTGGGTGTTTTCTGTCACCAAGAGGCAGGAATCAGTTTTTCTGACATATGTATGAATATCCTCTGAGTGCATGGCTGAGAAATGATAGGAATGTGCACAGTCTTATCGTTTTGAACTTCACATTTCACATTTGTGGGACATTCATAGGTGCCCTTAGAGTGCATGGCCGAGGAGGGAAAGGTGTGTGAGCCGTCTCAGAGGCGGAAATCAGTCTTGGTGACAGATTCATAAATATGCCTTGAGTGCATGGCAGAGGGATGCAAGGTTTAGGGGGCATTTCTGAGGCACTCAGCATCAATTTATGAGGCAGACTCCATTAGATATTTGTTTGGTGTGTGATGCTCATGAGTCCCCATTGGCAACGTCATCAGGTGGGCACGTTTGGTTTCCACAAGGGCACCAGCATATTAGGATAATGTTGCGCCATGCCACAGGTCCACAGGTCGGTATGACAGATGGAGGAGCGGTTCAGTTGACCACCCCCAACTGACTGGGACCTACCTGTCCCAATCGATCTCGTGCGTTCCAGATGCCATGGTGACCCCGATCTGCGAAGATGCAAGCTTTACTGTGCTGCCTCGTTCTGAGATGAATCTCCAACCGTGAATGAATGGTCAGCCTGTGGTCGACCTTGATTTCGGCAAGGGGACCCTATATTTGGCCTTGAGTTCGGAAATGCCCGAAGAGTTATATTTCAACAACTGGTGAGATTGCTGGGTATATCCAGGGAGCTAGAGAGCCTGGGGAGAAGAATACGCTGTCGGCATGGCGCACAAGGGCATGGTGAATGGTACCGGTACCGGGCACGAGCTAATTTATTCCTTGGGTTGATCGCTTATGTTCGATGCAGTAAACCGGAGTAAGAGGTGGATAACTAGCGCAGTTTTGAAGAATCGTGGTGTGGGGGAGCCCAGACAAAGGTTGCGTAAGGAACTTGGATGGGTCTTGGAAGCGTTGCGGCTATGATGGGGATAGAAATGGGGTAAGGAAAGTGGTGATGTACAGATAGACGGATCTATGGAAATGGGAAGGTGGGGGGTTTGATAGAGCGTGAAAGTTACACGTCGTGGAATCTACGGCGTTGGAAGCTTCTGCGGAACCAGTGGCGCGAGGTTTGGGGATGGGGGATTCCATGGGATTATGCTTGCCCGCGGACCGTACAGCCTGGCGGTGGTTAGCAGGTGGTGAAACAGATCAACCAACTCCAGGTGGTGGACCTGAAAGGAAAGGAAGTGGACTCGGAAGGAAAGATCAACCAACTCTGGCACAGGTCCGAGCCAAATCCCAACCGAATTTGGGAAGGCTGGTGCCAAGCAACCCCTGCTGCCAAATGAAAGTCCTCCGTCGGATACTTGCGATTTTAGGGGGGGGCAGGTCGGGGCAGGTCATGCCATGGACTTCTTATTATACGGTAATCCAGCCTATCATCTTGACCATTCGAGGTTTGGCAAGTCCAGCTGACCTTGGTGGCTACCCCTGGACCTCTAGACCTTCTGAATGGGCACTTCAGATGCAGCGAGTTGCAACTTAATCGATACAACCTAGTGATTCGTACATCGCGGATGAAGTTTGGCAGAAGCAGAAGAAAACACGGGGATGGGACTGAACGGAAGCGGCAACAAACCAAAAAAAAAAAAAAAAAAAGAAAAAGAAAAAAAAAAAAAAAAAAAGAAAAATGAAGAAAGAAAAAAAAAAAAAAAAAAGAAAACAAAAAGACAAAAAAAAGAGAAAAAAAAAAAAAAAAAAAAAAAAAAAAAAAAAATAAAAAAAAAACAGAAAAAAACAAACAAACAAAAAAAAAAAAAAAAAAATAATAAATAAAGAAAAAAAAAGTAAAAAAAAGAAAGAAAAAAAAAAAAAGAACAAAAAAAACACAAAAAAAAAAAAAAATAAAAAAGAAAAAACAAAAAAAAGAAATAAAAAAAAAAAAAAAAACAAAAACAAAAAAAAAAACAAAAAAATAAAAAAAAAAAAAAAATAAAAAGCCATAAAAAAAAAAAATACAAAAAGATAAAAAAAAAAAAAGAAAAAAAGACAAAGAAAAAACAAAAAAAAAAAGAAAAAAAAAAAAATAAAAAAAAAAAAAAAAACGAACAAAAAAAAAAAGACAAAGAGAAAAAAAAAAAAAAAAAAAAAAAAAAAAATAAAAAAAAAAAAAAAAAAAAGAAAGAAAATAGAAAAAAATAAAAATAAACAAAAAAAAAAAAAAAGAAAAAAAAAAAAAAAAAAAAAAAAATAAAAAGAAAAAAAAAAAAAAAACAAAGAAGAAAAAAAAAAAAAAAAAAAAGAGAAAAATAAAAAAAAAAAAAAAAAAGAAAAAAAGATACAGAAAAAAAAAAAAAATAAAAAAAACAACACAAAAAAAAAACAAAAGAAAAAAAAAAAAAAAAAAAAACCTGGGAGGAAAGATAAGAAAAAAAAAAAGCAAAAAAAACAAAAAAACCTACAAAAACAAAAAAACAAAAAACACCAAACACAAACAAAAACAAACAAAAACCCACACCACAAAACCCCCCCACCCCCCCAACCCCCCCCCCACCCAAAACACCCCCCCCCCACACAACCCACACAAACACACACCCACACACCACTGAACCACAGGTGCACTGAACCTTTAGCTCCCCCCCCCCACACACACAAACACCAAACAAACACCACACACACACACACACACACACCCTCTCACAGCAGCACAGGTGCAGTGAAAAAAAGAGGGCAAAAAGACAAAAACAACAAAAAAAAAATAAGAAAAAAAAAAAAAAAAAAAAAAAATAAAGAAAAAAAAACAAAGCAAAAAAAAAGAAAAGAAAAAAAACACCAACCCCCCCCCCCACACACACACACCACACCCTCCCACTCACTGAAACAGAGCTCCCCCCCCCCCCCCCCCCCCCCCCCCCCCCCCCTCTGAACCACAGCTGCATTGAAACACAGCTGCACCCCTAGTCCTTAACACAAGTACTAAACTGGGTGGTGCTTTCGCATGGCGGCAGCGGCGGCGGTCTGCAATGCTTTCTACAAAAGCAAAACCTCCTTGTCATCGGCCCTCTTCTTCTCACATGCCTTCGCCTTCTTCCCTTCAGCCTTCGGCTTCAAGGGTTCAAGCTTTCTCTTGACAACCTCCTTTCCCAAGAGATAACCGTAGCTGTTCTTCAGAGTTGCGAGGACTGTCAGTCTCTCCACCCGGTCTTCAGACGAAGCGGCCCACCCAGCCGTCACCTCTGGACGTGCCACCTGCATGATGGTGGTGTAATACATAAGTCTTCCATATCAACAATCGCAAAACTTACTCACTTAAACTCATACATACAGCCAGCCTCCCCCACCCCCACCCCCACCCCCCAATCACCCACAAACACACAAAATATTTCTCTCTCTCTTGTTATAACATGGACTTAGACTAGCGCCAGATGTGTATACAGTCGGGTCACTAGGGAGACGCAATCATCATCATCATCATCAAGTATGGGATCTTGATCTTACTTACCGGCAGGCTCCTCAAATGATCGTCAGGAGCCAGAGTCTGCCTCCACTGGATTTGGACAGTTGTCCGCTTGACATTGTCATGCTCCTGCAAACAGAAGTGCGTTGGCCAAAGACGTCTTGCAAGGTGAGACATACTCCTTGTTCTGCAAGATGGCCTACACGGGGCTAGCCAGAATGTCGTCCTCTGTCTTCTTAACCCCAAGATCAGCAGAAGGTGGGAGCTTGCAACCCTAGAAAGCCTGTCCCCCCCAGCTTTCTCACGATCTCCCGGAACCTGTTAAAAGTTACCTTGTTCTCCTCACCCCACTTAAAGAAGTCATCTAACTCGCCTGCGTTGTCAAACGCCTGGAGAGTACTCAATACCTGACTGAACTCTGAGTTCCTCTTGTGTACCGCACTGTACCTGTTCCATTATGAATACATATTTGTGTTAGGTCACCTGCCCTCACACTCTGTTACAGCACATAAGTCACTTTCTCACTTGCAATAAAAACAGAATGAAACACACTAAACAAAGTTGCACTGAAACGCATACTACACCCCCACTGAAACACAGCTACGCCCCCCACTAAACCATAGTTGCACTGATACACAGCCCCACTGAAACACATCTGGAATGAAACACAGGTGCCCCCCTACTCAAACACAGCTGCCTCCCCACTGAAACACAGCTGCACTCAAGGAAAACACACTGGCGCCTTACCAGTTCTTCTTCTTGTCAGCGTATACTACTAGAACACGAGTGCCATACAGGCATCTGATCAGATGCCAATAAGGCACTCGTGTCCTAGTAGTATACGCTGACAATAATGCCTGACCCGGGAGGAAAACGGGGGGGGTTCGATCCTCCCCAGAAGGTCGCGGTACACAGGCGGGGTGCGGGTCTGATCAGTACTAAGTTGCCCCCAATCGTAAGACCATAGCCGAAAGCTTGGCTGTGGATTAGTGGAACCTCTGGGTAATCTGTTCTCCTCCCGGGACATGCATTATTGTCAGCGTATACTACTAGGACACGAGTGCCTTATTGGCATCTGATCAGATGCCTGTATGGCACTCGTGTTCTAGTAGTATACGCTGACACTTCTTGCCCTTCCACGCGCGATCTAGGTCCTTTACAGCTGGCAAGGTATTGACACCATACTTCCATAGCTGCCATACATATCAGCTGCATGCTGTCCAGTCCATTGAAGTAGCTCTTGGGGGGGGGGGGGGGGGGGGGGGGGGGGGGGGCATAGCTTGACAAAGACTGCTCCATAGCTTCAGGGAAAGCTTCAGGGATTTCTCGTCGCACACGAACCAGCCGCGAAGGCCGTCCTTATGCCAGTCCACCTACAAGACAGACGCAACGCAAAAAGCATCGAAACATTGTTAGTTTGAAGGTTTATGTTACACGTACATGTTTCTTTGTTTGATTTTTAGTTTTTAGCACAGGAGCACAGCACAGCAGCACAGTTCAGAACGCAGCACAGTACAGCACAACACAGCAGCACAGTTAAGCGCAGCACAGCAGCCTTGTTCAGCACAACACAGCAGCACAATTCAGCACAGCAAGACAGCCTTGTTCAGCACAACACAGCAGCACAGTTCAGCACAACACAGCAGCCCTGTTCAGCACAACAAAGCAGCACAGATCAGCACAACACAGCAGCACAGTTCAGCACAGCTGGCACAGCAGCACTGTTCAGCGGCCCTGTTCAGCACAACACAGCAGCACAGATCAGCACAACATAGCAGCACAGTTCAGCACAGCATCACAACACAGAATAGAAAGGCAGCACAGACAGCAGTACACAAAATTCCATGCAGCCTATCACATACCTCCCCCCTGTTTCTGCATATGAATTAGCACAGCAAATAGAATATCGTCGAGCTCTGGAATCGCAGCTGGTATCCGGTCAAAATCTGTTGCAAGTCGGTTGTGAGACCCCCCCGGGGGGGGTGGGGGGGCGGCGGGCCCCCCTCGGACTCCCGCAAACCCCGCCCCCATCCCGCGTCCCCGCATCCCCCACCCCGCACCCCCCACCCCGGGCCCCCACCCGGGCCCCCACCCCTGACCTCACCTGACCTGTCAAGCTGTCACCAGTCCTTCATGAACACGGCAAGAGCCACGGAGCTTCAAAACCTTCCCAACAAACTGCCTCAGCTCCACTTGTTCCCAACGCCACCGTAATACTTTTCGTTCGAGTATCTCGTGTTACCACGCTGCTTTTCATCTTGCCAAGTGCAAAGTTCTGAAACGGAATTCTCGTCCGGCACCCTCTCAAGTTTTTCTTCTGTATTTCCTTTCTCACACTGCTAAAACCTCCGAATTCTGCAAGTTCAGTCATATCTGTACGCAATTCCCTCATTCCTTGGCAATTATACAATTTGAAGTTCCTCGGTACCTCAGATTGCCTCCTACACAGTGTAGTAGCTTCTGAACACCGACTCGGCAATCTTCAGAATGGCACTGAGCTTGCAGCGAGTTCCTCTTAGCAACAGGAGCTCGTCCTCAAGGTATGAGGAAAACCTTCTCACTGTCTTGTAACTTTCGGATTTTGATTTTTACACTTTCCGTGGTTTTACAACGTGTGCTCCTTGCTGCCCTCACCTGCTTCTTGCGCAGCCCCTTCTTAAACTCTTGCATATGCGGCGTCCAATTCAGCCGTGCAATTCGCATGAGGGCTGAAAAGCCCCGTAATGCTGAGCCTGTCCAAGCTTTGAACGTACCGAAATATTTCCTTAGCCTTGCTGCAATAGTCCCCTGAACGCCGCGCTTCTGAATAGATAAAGCCTTGTGCATTGTCGCTGATGATTCCGCCTCTCCACACCAAATACTCGCAGTTTCCATCTCGCACATCAACGTACGAGGCTCAGCTCGACAATACTCACACCTCCATCTAAGCTTCTTGCGCGCGCGGTACCTGGTGATATCGATGGCGAAAGTCTCGAGGGGGAATTCCGCCGCTTAATAGACCCCGGAAGTGCCTTGAGACAGGCCAAGAAGATGGACGTTATATGGAAGATAGGCAAGAAGGTAATAATTCAGGCTGCATATGAGTATCCAACCTGATCTAGGTCTGTATAGCTCCACCTTCATTCAAGAAGTCATCAGTGTAAACAGTTAAAGCTGCTACGCTGGACTCTTTCTTCCAGGGCTGCCATGGCCTGATGTCTATTTGTACCATTCTGGGTGTTTACCATGTTGGGCAGTGGCAATAAGCACTAAAGCATGTATACAAAGTTTAAAATACGGACACATAGAAAATGTCCCCAATATAAATACTAAGCGTTTGTACTACATATATGTCCCAATCATAAGAACCATGCGTTTGTACTACGTATATGTCCTAATCATAAGTACCATGCGTTTGTACTACGTATGTGTCCCAATTATAAGAACCATGCGTTTGTACTACGTACATGTTCCAATCATAAGTACCATGCGAGTGTACTGCGTATATGTTCCAATGATAAGAACCATGCGTGTGTAATACGTATATGTTCCAGTCATAAGTACCATTCGTTTGTACTACGTATATATTGCTATTTATAATTGTTATATAGGTTTGGGTTTTCCAGGCACATGTTTTTTGTCTGAAGTCTGATATGAGGCACTGCTCAAAATAATATTTAAAAATGGCATGGGTGGCTTTGATGCATTGGATTGCAAAGTATGTATATGGTATGTAGATCTGTTGATCTGATGCCAACAAAGTGTGACAGGATTTGTGTGTCTGCCTGTACAATCGTCACTGTTGTTGCTGCTGCTATATTTTCTGTTTACATTGTTTTTGTTGTTGTTGTTGTTGTTGTTGTTGTTGTTGTTGTTGTTGTTGTTGTTGTTCTTGCTGCTGCTGCTACTGCTGAATTGTCTGTTTATGTTGTTGCTGCTGCCACTGTTGCTACTGCTAATGCTAATGCTGCAAAAGCTGCTGAATTGTATGTTTATATTGCTGCTGCTGCTGCTGCTGCTGGTAAATTGCACGTTGATGTTGTTCTTACTTCTGCTGCTGCTGCTGCTCCTGAATTGACTGTGTATATTCTTTTAACTTCTCAGCAAAGATACAGGTACTTTCAGAAGGGGGTCAATGTATTAACATCTAGATCAATGCTATTTTATATAAATACTGAAAGCGCGTGGGCTGGTCACATGAGCAAATGTCATCAGAGGACTGTAAACCAAAATCAACGCTGAATAGTCTTTTTATATGAATAATATCCGAATAATATTGTAGACGATGATAACTAATTTGTTTATAGATATTGTTACTTTCAGGCTGGGTGAAATTGAGGACATCTAAATCCATGCTATCAATGTAGAGAGCCTGTCCCTAGAGCAGCCTGCAACCAGCTCAGGGTGTGAAACAGATGCTCATGGTTTTGATCACCTGTTTTTGTACATCGTTGGTTAAACATGTAGTTGTTGAACAGGTGTTTAACACCCTGAACACCTGTTTATGAGCATTATTGGTTGTACATATAGGTGTTGAACAGGTGCTTGACACCCTGAACACCTGTTAATGTGCATTATTGGTTATGCAGTTATACATGTAGTTGTTTAACAGGTGTTTAACACCCTAAACACCTGTTTGCGTACATCATTGTTTAAACATGTAGTTGTTGAACAGGTGTTTAACACCCTGAACACCTGTTCAACAACCTGAACAGTTGGAGGCTACGGTGGATGGGTGTTCCAATCAGCTTCGTGAAGGTTATTGGACAATTGCAAAGCAGCATCAGCATTGATTCAATTTTGTTGCGGCAGAAGGCTCGGGGGTCTCTGTGTGTTAAAGGCTAGGGTGGGGTGGGGGGTCTGTGTTTGTGAATGGGTGTGCGTGTGTGGTGGGGGTGGGTGGGGGGTGGGGGGGTCTGTGTGTGTGCATGGTGGTGGTGGTGGAGGTGGTGTGGGGGGGAGGGGGGGGGTCTGTATATATAGGGGGAAGCTGAAGCTGCAGTTCTGGAAGCGGCAAATTCACATCCTTCCCTCAATTTGAATTTGACTCTGTCTATTGGTTTGATCACTTGATCGAGTTGCAGGAGAAGCCTATAAGATATTAAAATAGCTATCACCAAAACATCAGGGGCAGCAGGCCGCACCAGAATGAAGCATCACATGACATGATCGATCAGGAGCAGGCATCATAGTCATCATATCAGAATCATAATATCATCATCATACATGGAAGCCATTCATCCATCATCATCATCATCATAATCATATAAGTCATCTAAAGCACAACCACCACCAGCATAATCTCAGCCTAAAGCATCCGAATCAGCATCATAGTAATTATCATCATGCAGCCATGCAGTGTCATCAGAATCAATCAGCAGATGCTATCATCATTCATAACAGAGCATCAGCAAACAAAAACACCACGCACCAACCACCACAACCCGCCAACCACCACGGACCTCATGCCTGCAATCATACATAATCATCATAATCCCCACAAACACCACCACAACACATAACATCAGTCATAATCAAAGAAGACCATGTCCTAATCAGAATAATCATCATTCATCATATCACAACCACAACGATAATCATCGTCATCATCATCATCCAGAAGCATCACAAACACAACAACAGACCATATTCAATCATCTCACATCATCATAATTATAATCATCATCACCAATAACCACCCACAAACAACCCACCAGAATCATAATCATAATCATCACATGCAGTATCATCATCACCACCACCACCACCACCACCCTTCATCAACTACACTCCTCCCATTGTTTTGTTCAACTTGCAGGAGAAGCCAGTGAGCTGTGACTGCTTCTCTCACAAACCATAAGTGTCATAAGTATCATCATCATCACCATCACCATCATCATTCATCATCATCACCACCACCACCACCACCACCACCACCTTCATCAACTAAACTCTTCCCATTGTTGTTTTCAACTTGCAGGAGAAGCCAGTAAGCTGCGACTGCTGCAATGGAAGCCGTGAATCAGAATGTGACTGGTGCCATGGGACTGGTGAGTGTACAGAATGGTCAGGGATGCAGGATTCTGTGTTTGTGAACATGCATGCATGCCACAACGAAAATAACGTGAACCCGTTATCAGACACTATAATAGGGTAAAATCGGGTAAAACGGAGAAATCGTCGACAGCCTAGGCCTTGACCCTGACCTTGGAGTGCTTCGCAGATTTCTGCGATGATGATTATGATGATGTAGGACAAAACAGCTGACTCCTGTACCATAGATGTTGAAAGTCCAGAAAAAGTATTGATAACGCCTGGTGGGGCGTGGTATTAAGGGAGCCCCGTCTTACGGCGGTAGGGAACGGGCTGCTACTTTACCTGGACAAAGCTACCATGGCGGTTGACAGCGACCGAGAACACTTAATCGCACCCGTGGGTATTAGAGCCCGGCACCTGCGTCGTTCTAGGAGCTTTGCCACTCAGCCGTTCGTCGAACGGGGATTGAAAGTCCAGATAGATCCCTTGAGGAACGTTTGCGCCCTCCAATAGCTCCGAATCGCAAGGACTATGCTACTGGCATCTATATTTAGATTGATTATGGTACGTGGTCTACGGTATCAGCTTTCAGGCTGCTCACCTTCTACAGGCAGGGTAAGTAAGGTATGGGAAGTATAAACACTATTACCTACACCACCCCCAGGCACCATACAGGAATTCTTTCACATTTTTAGCTTAAACCCCCAAAGCTAGAAAAAAAACACTTTCAGATTTGAAAAATCCCTGGCACTGGACTGGTTTTTTCCATATTTTCAGCTTCAACCCGAGAAGCTAAAAAAACTTTCAGATTTGAAAACACAAGTCCTATGCAGCGTCGCAAGTGACGCGGAAAATTGGTGGAGTGTGATGGCAACGGAACGAAAGGTGGCAACGATGGAGCTGACTGTCAGCCTGAACTACTAGGTCACGAGTACCTTATTGGCTTCTGATCAGATGCCAATGATGCACTCGTGTCCTAGTAGTTCACGCTGACACTGACCGAAGCGAGTTAGTTACACGACCGTTGGCTGACGTGTCGGGCTTCAAGTTTTTCGGTCAAACAGACAAATGGGTAACCCTGGGGGCTCCCGCCCACTTGAAGAGGGGGCTCCGTCAAAAATCCCTAGCACCAGTACAAAATGTTATCGCAATGTTGTATTGTGCTATTCAGAACAGGCCATGAACCATTGTAACATGTCCAAGTAAAAACATTCAGTCACATTAATGGATTTTATTACAATCATAACCGTCAAATGTGTAATGTCCAACTATATTCCTCTGGACAAACCGTCAAATTATAATAAACCCCCTAAAAAGACCGTCAAATTTTGGAAACGGCACATTTTTGTGTCTCTACGGTATATGCACAATACCTACTTTCGTCATTCACCCTGTCACGCAAATACATTGAAGATAAGTCCATGTACTGCTTATGGAGTACAATCACAGGTCCTGGATTCACAGATTAATAGATTTAACCTGTATGAACCATGCAATCTGCTTGACTGCTGTGAAGGAATGCCTACATTCACATATGAATATACATAACGTATTTAAACCATGCAATCTGCTTGACTGCTGTGCAGGAATGCCTACATTCACATATGAATATACATAACGTATTTAAACCATGCAATCTGCTTGACTGCTGTGCAGGAATATGCTTACATTCACATCCCTGAATATACATAAGTATATTTAAAGCCATGACAAACTGTTGACTGCTGTGCAGGAATGCCTACATTCACATATGAATATACATAACGAATTTAAACCATGCAATCTGCTTGACTGACTGTGCAGGATGCCTTACATTACATATGAATATACATACGTATTTAAACCCATGCAATCTGCTTGATGCTGTGCAGGCAATGCCTACATTCAAATATGGAATATTACATAACGTATGTAAACCAGCAATCTGCTGACACGGCTGTGCAGGAATGCCTACAATCACATTGAATATCATTAAAGTATGTAAACCATGCAATCTGCTTGACTGCTGTGCAGGAATGCCTACATTCACATATGAATATACATAACGTATTTAAACCATGCAATCTGCTTGACTGCTGTGCAGGAATGCCTACATTCACATATGAATATACATAACGTATTTAAACCATGCAATCTGCTTGACTGCTGTGCAGGAATGCCTACATTCACATATGAATATACATAACGTATTTAAACCATGCAATCTGCTTGACTGCTGTGCAGGAATGCCTACATTCACATATGAATATACATAACGTATTTAAACCATGCAATCTGCTTGACTGCTGTGCAGGAATGCCTACATTCACATATGAATATACATAACGTATTTAAACCATGCAATCTGCTTGACTGCTGTGCAGGAATGCCTACATTCACATATGAATATACAAAACGTATTGTTTTAACATGCAATCTGCGTGACTTGGCTGTGCAGGAATGCCTACATTCACAAGGAATATAACATAACGTTCATTAAACCATGCAAATCTGCTTGACTGAATGTGCAGAATGCCTACTATTCACATATGAATATACTACGATTTAAACCATGCAATCTGCTTGACTGCTGTGCAGGAATGCCTACATTCACATAGAATATACATAAAGTATTAAACCATGCAATCTGTGACTGACTGTGCAGGAATGCCTACATTCAAATAGGAATATTACATACGTATTTAAACATGCCATCTGCTTGGACTGCTGTGGCCAGGAATGCCACATTCACATATGAATATACATAACGTATTAAACATGCAATCTGCTTGACTGCTGTAGCAGGAATGCCTACATCACAGATGAATATTACATAACGTATTTTAAACATGCAATATGATTGACTGATGTGCAGGGAATGCTACATTCCCATATTGCATATACATAACGTATTTTAAACCATGCAATCTGCTGCCTGCCCTGTGCAGGAAGCCTACATTCACATATGAATATACATAACGTTATTAAACCATGCAATCTGTGATTGACTGCTGTGAGGAATGCCTACATTTGGACAATATGATAATGTCAAACGTAATTTTAAAACCATGGCAATGCTTCTTGACTGCTGTGCAGAATGCCTACAGTCACATATGAAATAAAGAACGTATTTAAACCATGCAATCTGCTTGACTGCTGTGCAGGAATGCCTACATTCACATATGAATATACATAAACGTATTTAACCCATGCAAATATGCTTGATGCTGGCAGGAATGCCTAATTCACATTGAATATACATAACGTATTTTCAAACCATGCCATCTGCTTGAGCTTGCTTGTGAAGGGAATGCCTACATTCAACATAGAATATACATAACGATTTAAACCATGCATCTGTTGCTGCTGTGCAGGGGGGAATGCCTACATTCACATATGAATATACCATAACGTTTTAAACCATGCAATCTGCTTGGGACTGTGGCAGGAATGCCTACCATTCACATCATGAATATACATAACGTATTTAAACCATTGCAATCTGCCTGAATGCTGTGCAGGAATGCCTACATTCAATATGAATATACATAACGTATTAAACCATGCAATCTGCTTGATGCCGTTGCAGGAATGCTACATTCACTATGAAATAACATAACGTATTTAAACATGCAATTGCTTGACTGCTGTGCAGGATGCACTTCACATATGAATATACATAACGTATTTGAACCATGCAATCTGCTTGTCTGCTGTGCAGGAATGCCTACATTCACATATGAATATACATAACGTATTTAAACCATGCAATCTGCTGATCTGTGACAGAATGCCTACATCACATATGAATATACAAACGTATTTAAACATGCAATCTGCTTGAGCTGTTGCAGGAAGCCAACATTCACATCGGAATAGCATTAACGTATTAACCATGCAATCTGCTTGGCTGCTGTGCAGGAATGCCTACATCACATATGAATATACATAACGTTATGTAAACCATGCAATCTGCTGACGGCTGTGCAGGAATGCCTACATTCAAAATGAATATACATAACGTATTTAAAAACCATGCAATTGCTTGACTGCTGTGCAGGAATGCCTACATTCACCATATGAATATACGTAAGTTATTTAACCCATGCAATCTGCTCTTGACTGCTGTGCAGGAATGCCTACATTCACTATGAATATTACATTAATGATTTAAACCATTGCAATCTGCTTGACTGCCTGTGCAGGAATGCCTACATTCACTATGAATTACATAACGTATTTAAACATGCAATCTGCTTGACTGCTGTGCAGGAATGCCTACATTCACAGTATGAATATAACAGAACGTATTTAACCATTGCAATCTCTGACTGCTGGGACAGGAATGCGCCATACATTCACATATGAATATACATAACGTATTTAAACCATGCAATCTGCTTGACTGCTGTGCAGGAATGCCTACATTCACATATGAATATACATAACGTATTTAAACCATGCAATCTGCTTGACTGCTGTGCAGGAATGCCTACATTCACATATGAATATACATAACGTATTTAAACCATGCAATCTGCTCTTGCTGCCGTGCTGCAGGAATGCCTACATTTCACATATGAATATTACATAACGTATTTAAACCATGCCAATTGCTGACTGCCATGTGCAGGAATGCCCTACATTCACATATGGAAATACATAACGTATTTAACCATGCAATCTGCTTGACTGCGGGCAGGAATGCCTACATTCACATATGAATAACATAACGTATTTAAACCATGCAATCTGCTTTGACTGCTGTGGCAGGAATCCTACTATTCACATATGAAATAAAACGTATTAAACCATGCAATCTGCTTGACTGCTGTGCAGGAATGCCTACATTCACATATGAATATACATAACGTATTCAAACCATGCAATCTGCTTGACTGCTGTGCAGGAATGCCTACATTCACATATGAATATACATAAACGTCATTTACCAGCAATCTGATGACGGCTGTTGCAGGAAGGCCCTTACATGTCACATATGAATATACCATAACGTATTTAACCATGCAATCTGCTTGGACTGCTGTTCCAGGAGCCACATTCACATATGAATATACATAACGTATTTAAACCATGCAATCTGCTTGACTGCTGTGCAGGAATGCCTACATTCACATATGAATATACATAACGTATTTAAACCATGCAATCTGCTTGACTGCTGTGCAGGAATGCCTACATTCACATATGAATATACATAACGTATTTAAACCATGCAATCTGCTTGACTGCTGTGCAGGAATGCCTACATTGAATATGAATATATGTAACGTATTTTTAAACCAGCAATCTGCTTGACTGCTGGAGGAAGGCCTAATTGCCATATGAATATAAATACGTATTTTTAAAACATGCAATCTGCTTGACTGCGTGCAGAATGCCTACATGTCACATATGAATATACATAAAAGTATTTAAACCATTCAATCTGCTTGGACTGCTGTGCAGGAATGCCTACATTCACATATGAATATACCTACGTATTTAAACATGCAATCTGCTTTTGAGCTGCTGTGCAGGAATGCCTACATTCACATATGAATATACATAACGTAATTAAAACATGCAATCTGCTTGGACTGCTGGCAGGAATGCCTACATTCACATATGAAATACATAACGTATTAACCATGCAATCTGCTGAAAGCTGTGCAGGAATGCCTACATTCACATAGAATATACATAAGCGTATTTAACCATGCAATCTGCCTGACTGCTGGCAGGAGCCTACATTCACATATGAATATACCATAACGTATTTTTAAACCCATGCAATCTGCTTGACTGTGTGCATGAATGCCTTACATTAAAATATGAATATACATAAACGTATTCAAACATGCCAATCTTGCCTTGACTGGCTGTGCAGGAATGCTACATTCACATATGAAGAACATAACGTTTTAAACATGCAATCTGCTTGACTGCTGTGCAGGAATGCCTACATTCACATATGAATATACATAACGTATTTAAACCATGCAATCTTTGCTGACTTGCCTGTCAGGAATGCCTACATTCACAATGAATATACCTAAACGTATTTAAACCATGCAATCTGTACTGACTGCTGGTGAGGAATGCCATTACATTCCATATGAATAACATAACGTATTTATACCATGCAATCTGCTTGACTGCGGTGCAGGAACATGCCATACATTCACATATGAATATACATAACGTAATTTAAACCATGCAATCTGCTTGATGCTGCTGCAGGAATGCCTACATTCACATATGAAATACTTAACGTATTTAAAACAATGCATCTGCTTGATGCTGTGACAGGAATGCCTACATTCACATATGAATATACATAACGTATTTAAACCATGCAATCTGCTTGACTGCTGTGCAGGAATGCCTACATTCACATATGAATATACATAACGTATTTAAACCAGCAATCTGCTTATGCGTGACTGCTGTGCAGGAAATGCCTAATTTAACTATGAATATACATAACGTATTTAAACATGCAAATATTCCCGCTGACTGCTGTGCAGGAATGCCTACATTCACATATGAATATACATAACTTTTTAAACCATGCAATCTGCTTGACTGCTGTGCGGAATGCCTACATTCACATATGAATATACATAACGTATTTAAACCATGCAATCTGCTTGACTGCTGTGCAGGAATGCCTACTTTCACATATGAATATACATAACGTATTTAAACCATGCAATCTG